>VYZM01017340.1:543569-579006 GCA_013398915.1 Dromas ardeola | reverse complement strand
GAGGAGAGGAGAGGAGAGGAGAGGAGAGGAGAGGAGAGGAGAGGGAAGGCAAGGTGTTTTCCTGTTCTATTCAGGATCTTTTTTCTCTCTCATGCCTAACTTGTACAACTTCAAAATCCTTTTGCCTGCATCTTGCTGGAGGTTGCATGACATGAATTCCAACTTTTAGACCAAACTAAGGGTTTGTGCGGGCAAGACCTTTGAGATGTGTGGGCTCAAGAGTTGCCCTATTGGCTTTTATATGATCTTGACCAAGTCACTTACCTGTGTTTCAGCCTTGCTTGCGCTCTGGCAGTTATAACTAAAGCTAATTGTTTTTTGGAACTAGGTTTATTCATAGCATAATCTGAAGATTGCTTAACTTTTTGGGAAGATAGAGATAAGGGAGAATTTTACACTGGGAAAAAATCCAACATACAGACTCAGACCAAGCTGACATTAACCAATCTGCTAGTAAAGCTTCAGTAGTCCCTCGGGATTCCCATTTGTCCTGTTTCCCCAGGAGAGGACACCTCTGGAGACACAGCATGCCGGCCACAGTGGTCAGTCTGAGGAGTCCTGTGATTCACAGCGTGGCCCGAGGACAGGCAGAGGCTCCAGGGCACTGCAGGAGGTGTCACTGAGGACGACGAAGGGATTCATATGATCAGTTCCATCACAGGTGTAAAGATGAAACTTTCCAAACTCACATAATTTATGTGACTTTGGAATTTTTCATGCTGATTTGATTTTCTAGCCCAAACAAAAAGCAACAAGGAAACATCTGATTTCCCAGAAAGAACGCTTTTTGTTTCTCTCCTAATTTTCTCTCATATCACTTATTTCCTCTCTCCTTGTCCTACACCTGCAAAACTTTACACTAGCTTATAGGCTTTCTAAGGACTGCCCTAATCCTGCATGTTATAGCACAGTAGTGCTTTCATCTTGGCTGGAGCTTAGAGAAGGTATGCCAAAAAAAAGGGAAAAGAAAAAAAATATATATAAAAGAAAGAAAATTGAAATTACTCGGGTATTGAGCCAATCTGGAAAGGGAGAAGGAGATACATTAAACTTAACAAAAATCCAGGTGTACAGAACAAGCATATACTGCCTTGATTGAAACCCAGAAACATTCTAATTGTTACGAAATGTTAATAGCAAAACCACTGGTTCCTTAAGTGAACATTTTACTAAATCACAGGCATTTAATTTCCTCTCATGCATTTCAATAGCATGCATTGCCTGAAAATAAAGCAGTAAAAGAACTGTGAAGATTCTGTTTACCAAAAAAAGATTTGTTGTGACAATTAGAGTCTTTTCAAAATGGTATTTTAAAATATTATCCATCAGCTAAGCACAGAGAAAGCACATAATTTGGCACTAATTTGCCCCTTTTTGCTCAAAAGAGAGCACACATTTCAGTAAACTGTCTTGAGTAACCTTAGCAAAGGAATTTAAAGGAGCTCCTCGTATGACTAAGGGCCTGGAAAGATCTGGCACTTTGGAAATCCCAGGGATGCAATATCCATGTATTTCTAATCAGAGCAACTTCATTAATGCACTTTTGGAAGAACTGTAACTGATGAACTGATAATTAACCAGTGGAATTGATTTTGATTTCAGACCATCAGCCCACACATTGTTAGGGCCATTTGACTTAGGGACAGATAACTTGTCTGCAATTTGGAAAAGCAGAATTGTGGTCCAGAACAAGATGTTTTTCCTAGAGTGACTCTGGAAAGTTTAGGTTATTTATCTATGTTGGATATGACCTTCATGAATTAGAAGCCTTTTTGATTTCACTTTATTCCTCTAACTGTGCAATTGCAATATCCCTGGTCTTTCTGCTAAAACACCGGACTGGCCCTCAAGGCGAATTTGGTTTCCAGCCTGCCTATGAATTTCCTCTGGACAAATGGTGCTCGCTAAAGAACAACCTCATTCTTTATCTTTCTTCCCTACCGAAAATGATGTGGTAGTTACCCTACCCCATACAGCCATCAAGCCCTGGGAGCTGTTCAGCCACTGTAATGACAGACACCCCCATTTCATTAAGGTTAAGCATTAAGTATTCAGCTAACGGGACTTTTCAACGAGTTCAATACAGGCATGAGTTGGCATTCACTGTTTGCTAACTGGTCTTCCATCTCCTCTGTCCACAAAACCTGAAAGATTGAGCTGGCCTTGCTTTATTAAGAAAATGGAGTTATTAATGTATGGGGCAAAGTATGCCCTGAGAATATTGGTACGGACAACATAAACACTGAGAGCTTAAAGGGACAAGCTTTTGAGGAATCAAGTCTGTATTTGGGCTGAAACTGCAGGTCCACAGAAATAAATGGCCAAATTCCCAAATAACTTCAAAAAAGCATCTTTTTCATCTCAGAGCTCAAATTCAGAGCTTCAATGAAGCTAGAGAATTCATTGAAGATACACAAACTATTACACATTATTCCTCTATAAGTGGAAGTTCAGCTCTTAATCTTTTTATAAACCTAATTCAAATGACAGTTTTAGTGGAGCTACACCAACAACTGGAAAACAGAACAATGAGACTAGGCCCTTTGCTTTGTCATAAAATGGGCAATAAATAGAGCCTTGTGAACTGTGTAAGCCAGTCCAATCAAAGTGCTGCTGTGCAGAAGACTGGTAAAACTCTAGCAAAAGTACGGGAAAGATAAATGCGAAACAGTACAGGCATCTCAGCTGTGGAAGTCTTATAGCAGTGTAACTTATATTTCAGCAATATAAAAATATATTTAATCAAATCTACAGAAAACTGTTTTATGAAGGAATGTTGTGTTGTGTTCTGACTCTGTTCTTCAGCTGAGTACTTTGCTTCCATACGTTACTTCCACACACAAGAGACAATTGCTTTTGTTCAACCTTTACCCAAATTCTTTCCCATACTTTATAACAAGAAAAAAAATCGACTTCCCTCTTTTCGATTTACAGAAGTGTTTTTGTATCTCCTGAATAGGAATTGATCTGATCAATGATGGCAGGCTGCTTCAGGGACACTGACCCATGTGTGACTAGAAGTCTGGCATCATCTCCCCAGTCCTCTTCATTCTCACTCTACCATTTCCCCATGCTTTCTCACAAATGTGGGTATCTCAAGTATCCTGCTAAAGGACAAATCTTACAGATCTAGATTTATCTTAATTTTCTGTAAACAGTCATTCCCACTGGCTGTGTTTGCTGCTCTGCTGGGCTATGTCATCTCACAGCAGGCCCCAAAGTGCTTCAGCTCCATTAGAAAGAGTTCAGTCATGCACAGGATTGGGGGATGAAATACTTGCCGAAGTCTCTCTTACTCCTTCACACACACACACAAAAAAAAAAAAAAAAAAAAAAAAAAAAGAGAGAGAGGAAAAAAAACCCAGTGCCTGATTATCTGCTTGCACAGCCCTACAATCAGCTATTTTACAGCAGTGTGTTTCACCTGAGGCGACCTCTGAACCCCAGGTCTGTTGGACAAATTTGGCTGCCCAAACATTTCTCTACATGGTTCTGAATATTATATTCACATTATAACTAAAAATTTTTATTTTAATATTGACTTTACATTTTGACTCCTGTTCACCTTAAGTTCAAAACTGCACCTTGGTTCTGGTAGGGAATTACTTTTTCCCAGCAACACCCTGAGGCACACCGAAGTAACAGGGAAATTCAACCTGGCATGCTCCTCTCTGCACTCCTTGATTGCCAACAGAAGTCAACAAAGTGCTGCTGCTGGGAGGCCAGCTGAGATGAACCAGCTGTAGCAATGCACAAATTTAGGGTAGTGCTGGTGCCTACGGGCTGCAACGTTTTTCTAAATGACTTTGAGCATCCAGAGCTTTGGGACGGTTATCTGAAGGCTGTAGGTCCAGTTGGTATCCTCAGAGCATCATGGTTGCTCTTCTCTCCATGGGTGACCTACCCCAGCAAGGAGCCCATGCTTTCAAAGCATCAAGGAAGCAGGCTCATGTACTATAATAATTTTGTTGGTGTAGCCTGACAGACAGTGCCATCAACTTGCCTGGTAAATCCTTATATGATGCATGGTCCACAAAGATATAACAGATGAGAATTTTTCTGAGAGATTAATTTCCCAAAAAGAATGTACACACTTCGTTCTATGTATTTTTTGGGCCAACAAGGGATGAAAATTAAAGCACAGAAATTTTATTAATTCCCATTCTTCCTTCAAAAAAAAACAAAAACAAAAACCCCCACAAAACCAAACCCAAAACAACCCACAGAAAAACCATCAGAAAAGTAAAGTTCTTATACAAATAATTTCATAAATATAAAAGATTATATTTGTGCTTAGCAAACACCCAAATACTACAGAGTAGGTATGTTTACATACTAAACAGGAATCCTATCTGTGTTTAGGATCCAGAGAGGATCTAGTGTACTGTTGACAAAAGGATGAAAGAATCTTAGAATAAAATGAACATATCTAAAGCGGGAAATGAGATTCATATGTGAGAGTCAAAGCCACAGTCTTGCGGTTTTAATCAAACTGCATTTGTGGGAAAAATACATCCCAATACTTAGTTTACACAGAATTCAGCAGGTTTCTAAACATATACATGGGAACCTACTTACATAAACTCCAGTGAGGAATATGAACACAGAATAATAGGAATAATAGATTTCTATTCATCGTACTGAATCACTGATACTGAAGGAAATCAGTGCAGTGCAATTTCTTTTTCAAATACAATTCAGTGATGTCAACAAACACCATTCCAAACTCATCATGAATTTTTCTGCCTAAGGCTGCATGGGGGAGGACAACATCTATTTTCATTCTATCTACAATTCTTGAAACCACCATTGTAATTAAATGATTCAGATATACTCAGTCTTGGAGCAATTATTTTTCCCAGTGCTTCAGAATAATGTTTCAAAATCCCAACAGAAAGCCCCCACCCCCATAAAAACGTAGCGGTCCCACTGTATATGACACCAGTAAAAGTCTATAGTCTAACAGCCTCCATGCTCCCTCCAACAGAAGCTTTCTGGGTTTATTTGCCCTAGAAGTTGTCACTACTCCCAGCTCTCCAATACAGGCATGTCAATAGGTAGGTTCCCCTCCTCTGGCACATGGCTCCCAGGTAGAATTAGTGGAGAAGGCATCAGCAAACATACTTCTACTGATTTCCCAGCCTCTGCTTAGCCTACCAACACCATGCAATCAGCCACTCAAGCTTCTTGCTGTTCCTATGGTCCTCCTGTCCCTCCTCTTGTGAGGTGTCACAAGGATGTACATCTGTAGATCCTCGGATTTGACAGGGAACTGCCACTTGGGAACTTTCAGCTCTCGCCAAGGGGCTCTCACAAAGATGCTCACACTGTACCTCTTGGGAAAGCTCGAATAGTACTAAGAAAGACCCCAGCAGATTAATTCCTTCTACAGCTTTTGAAGGTATCTGACTTTCTTACTGGCTTTTTTCCCTTCTGTCTTTATTAACTTCACCTTCTAATTAGGTCCCATGAAGATGCATCTTCTCGTTTTACTTAAAAGGTTCATTGACCCTCTGGCGTACTGTTATAACCCAGTAACCTGTGAGTATAGTAATTAGGACATTATAAAACATTGAGCTGATCTGTACATGTTCCACATTCAGAGGAAGAGACGTGTGCTGCATTGCAAAGAGAACTGGCTGAAGCAAGACAAGTCCAAAGTGAAGCACAAAGTAATATTTTAAAAAAGAAAGTGGGGATTATTCACGGGAAGAAGAGATTGATTGGAGCAACAAGCTTCAAAGAGAGATGATAAGGGTAGCACTGAATTTACTTCAAGAAAGCTGCAGGAGCAGGAGGTAATAAAAAGCAAGGAAAAGACAGGAGAGGGGAGGGTAGCAATCACTCATCGACGTTTGTAACACATCCCTACTGCATCAGACTAACTGTAACACAGCACATGACAAGAAAATAGTGAAGAATCCGCTCTTGTCACATGCTGCTCCTAGTGTGACCCGTGAGATGAAGATGGACCCTAATTGTCTTCACTACATTCATAAAAACAGTAATATAACTCCACAAGGGGTTATACATGCAAATTCAACAGACACAACTTCACCATCAAGAAAATCACAGCACCTTTCCTAAAGTGTTTTTCTTGTGAAGACAACTGGCTCATTTTATTCTTATTTACTATTACATTGTTTTCCAGCCAACAAAAGAAGTAGAATGTGTCAAAATGTCTGACAACACCAAACACCAACAGAGAGATGAAACTGCAGATACAAGCCAGTGCCATACATCACTGCAAGTACAAAGCAGGATTTCAAGCACTTGTTTCAGACATCCCTGAAAGTAATGGTTTATGAACCACATGCTTGGCTTTTTAATCAACACAGATATAGTGCCTTCAACAGCAGTACACTGCTAAATATACATGTACTAATGCACAACATGACACACTAAAACAAGTATATCGTGCTTAGATCTATGTCAATGTACAAGCGTGTACATGGAACTGTACCTAATTGAACCAATGGAGAATGTAGCTCATTAAATGGCTAGATTTAATGACAAGATTGTTAACAGTACAGAGATATCTGCAAAATCCTTTGGATCATCCTGGATTATCTCTTCAGCTTTTCTTCTTACATAATTTTTAATTTCCTTGGCAGTTAATCCTGTTATAGAGGAGGTTTTGAGCAAACACTTTAATTTCTGCGTTTTCTAAGTGGTATATGATGTGAATTGATTTCCATGATATCCTTTTTCCCTTGTGCCCCTCCACCCATTAAGCGCCGCAATAATATTATGTAATGGAGCCCACACATCACTTTCCCTCTTTTATAAAACAGTCACATAACACCACGTACTTTTACAAGCACCTCAGAAAAATGCCTTGCTGGTTATAAAACCCCCACACCGTTCTTTTTTTTTCTTTTTCCACAGAGATCCTGATCTGTTTCTTCAACATCAGTTATTTATCCCTGTAGCAGCCTGAAAAAATAGGCAACGTTAGTCTCGCTTGTAAATCCTGAATAAGTGATGTTAACGATTACAGTTTACAAAACCGTTACTGCAGGAGACACCTCAAAGTTCATCAATGAAATAAAGTGCGCTTTGCAGTCTAGTGCTATTCCTATTAATCAAAGCTTTTCCACTTTGTAGATGCAGGCATACTTTGAGAGCATGCGTGTCTGGGGAACTCGGCTTGCTGTAACTCCAGAAACATTCGTCTTCCCTGAAGAATCATGCAGACAAAGGGAATCGATCAGGTATGGTATGACCTGCAGCGAAAGCGCTGGGATCCAGTCCACTGACTTAGGTGCACACCTTCTACCTCACCAGGAGGGTGGCTGTGAAGCTGGTCCCTTAAAGCGAAGACATTCATTTCACGTTTGGCTGGTAGAAAAAGCTCATGGTGATGCATAGACAAACTTTAATGCAAGTTCAAAACCCTTTCTTCCTCTTTTTTATTGTATTTTTTTATTCTTTATTCTTCATTATATTAGAAGACATGGTATAACACCATTATATCCATAGTGCACCTAATGGTTTGAAAGGAAGGGGTTTCTGGAAGAGACGGTTATCCCAGTTTTACTAGGTATTGGACTAGTGACCATATTCTTTGTCTCAAACAACATCTTTATCAACTATGCTTTGTTTTTACATGTGGTAGGAAAACCTTTTTCTCTAGATGGTGACCATAAGATCCAGGTAAGTGTGGGATGATAATTTTAGCATTCGTTTGTTTAAAATGTAGTTCATGCCAATGATAAACATACCTCAAAAGATACATACATTCCAGGCAAGGGCTGTGCTTGTGTGGATCCCAGGACTCCGTCTCTCTCCAGCAAGCTGCTACCCAGCCTTTCCACAATCGGCATAAGAACTGATGTATGTTTCCATTTTGTTTCTATATTTTCCTTTTTGTGAACCAAAAAGGTTCACGGGAAGCTTTAGAAACATCTTCCAAAAAAAAGGTTATGCAATGCGAGACGTTTTCTCTGCTCGTCCAGATCTGATCCCTAAACACTGCAAAATCTTGCAAATAATTGGAACTATAGGAGCCAACTCTTGTCTAAGCTGTCAGAAAAGATTGGGAAGCACCTGCAGAGGAGTGAGGGCATTTGGAAGCATGTCAGAGGGATTAAATAAAGAATAAGAGAATTGTATGGGTCTTTGAAGGAGATAGCACAGAGAAGAAAAGAACAGAGAGGAAAAGACAGCATAAATAATGTTTCAAAGCTGGAAGTGTCATAATCAGGTCAAAAGGAAAAAAAAAAGATGGCTTTAGCAATCTCTGTGCGTACGGCTTGAAGGGAGATCAGAGAGCCTGTTGTTATCATAGACAAGGAAGGATGTAAAGGGGTCTGGAGAAGATTTAAAATTGTTTCAGTCTGAGTTTCTCATTGTAGCACTTAGGGCTTCGGTGTTCTAGCCTTACTTCAGAGCATCATCATAAAAATATAAACAGCATTCACAACCATTTCTGCTCCTCCTTTTTTTCCAACCCACGTTTCACCATTTAAGAAGTCATTTGTGGTGGATACAAAGACTACAGCTGTATTTATAGCACTGAGTTGTTGGTCCATTTAAGCTGCAGGTGCAACAAAAAAAGCTATCCTTGAGTTTCTATTCTCCGTTAGCCTTGCCAGCACACATAATCTGTACCAGTTTAGGAAAACATCCCTTTTTATCTGGCTGTACATAGCGAAGGAGGAGAGGAACAGGTAGCAACAAGCTTGTATCTCTCTCAGTTCGGGATTTGTGCCAGCTGCATTGTTTTTACTTAGGCTTGGTTTTCTGTCATTTTCTCCTTAATCATATATCTCTATT
This sequence comes from Dromas ardeola, assembly GCA_013398915.1. Classification (NCBI taxonomy): domain Eukaryota; kingdom Metazoa; phylum Chordata; class Aves; order Charadriiformes; family Dromadidae; genus Dromas; species Dromas ardeola. Next base: position 570,228 of record VYZM01017340.1, on the reverse strand, counting down.
AACACACACACACACATTATGAGAAGAATACGAGGTTAGGTTTACAAGTCAGCTACTCAAATGCACTGGAACACCAAAATCCGGGTTGTCTTCAAAAGTTTTTAATCAGTGGGCATAGAATTGAAGCAACATCCTTCAGAGCCACCCTGGTATATAATGTCCCTGGCTAAAAAATAACCGGTGGCTGTATTCTATACGGACCAGCTACTGCCAGGGACAAAAAATGTGGCTGGCTGGTGCACTTTGCAAGTATTTGCTGGCTGCTCTTAGAGTTATTCATCCTTGCACTGATGGCCTCTCTAGAAGATCCAATCCAGTCCCACGTTGCTCAGAAAATCCTGACACTGTTTAAGTTAGATCATCAGCAAAAAAAACCCCAACAAATTCAACCGCAGCACACTACTAATTGAAATTCACCCTGAAGCAAATGTTCTTGAGTGAGCTTTTTCAGAGCTCCTGTGGTCAGCAGTAAACCATGTTTATGGACTCTGACCACAGATGAATTTCATGATAGGTGATTTTTATTTTTTTTTTAAAAAGGAAACATGAACTTCTGTTTGTTCAGCATGTCTACAGTCCCACTTCTGGGAGCCAGCATAGTCATACCAATATATCACTGTCACTGTTTGAAAAACAGCCCCAAATTTATGGCAGGCACAGAGCCCTAAAATAAACATATAACAAACATTGCTGGGAGTAGTAGAAGTGGCAAAGCCTGATTTATTACAGATGAATTATGGCTGAATTTGCTAACAAACTAAGCTCTGACCAATGCTTTTCCCTCAGTTGAAACAGTCAAAATACCTATTTCACATAGGTGGCAGGCTTAGTGCAATTGGGGATGAGCTTATGTCAGTCTGTCCTTTACTGGTCCCTCTGTTTTACCCAGTCACTTATCAACTTCAAACCTGTTAGAAAATGGTGTACCTAAGTCCTCTAGCTCCATGCCAAATACAGCAAACCAGCTTGAAAGTTATTGGAAGAATTATACATGTACGTGTATCCTCTTCACACAGAGAACAGCGGGAACAATAAATCTTGGAGCTATGCAGGAGACTGGAGATTTTTTTCATCATTTTCCAAGAATTGACAAAATTTTCCTTTCCTAAATATCTCTAGAACATCTCCTGATTCTGTAGATCATAGCTGAGCTATTTTTAGGTTATAGAAATATAAAATGCAAATTATAACATGAGGGAACTTCAAATACCCTAGTGAGAAATAACTGCTTATAGAGAAACGTGTCAAAGTCAGCCTTTGATGCCACTGGCTGCTAATACATGTTTATGGAGCAGAGGCGCGCACACTCTGCTGTGGGGCACTTACATTGGGAGCTTCCAGGTCAAGCAATAAAAGGTCTTTCAACTTGGTTTTCACTTTGTTTCTTAAATGTCTCAGTGAGAATATCCAATCTAAGAAATCCTGGTATATTTGATATGATTTCTCCAGATCGCAGGAGGTATGTGCAAAATGACGGCACGTTCCCACAAGTACAGTTTACACCACGGGGAACAAACGATTCCAAAAGTCAATGACAGTGAAGACAAAGACCTCCTAATGTGAAGTACCAGAGGTGAAAATTACTGGGGAAATAAGCAAGGGGAAAAAAAGAACTGATAAGACAGATGGAATAACCCCAGATTGCTGAATAACCTACAGCAATTTTCACACCCCTCAGAAATGCAAACTGTTCTTTGAATGAATGTGGTCATGTAGTATACCTATTGCTGTTCTATCAGCCAGGCTGAATACAGATTTCAGCCCTATGAAGACTGTGTTCTTTCAGGGCACTCACCAACATGTTAGAATACCTGTTCTGTTTGTCCTGTCCTGTCCTATCCTACCCTACACTACCCTTCTTATAACACAATTATCATTGCATGTTGTCAAAACCTTTCAGCTGAATGTTGTATAACATGACTCAAAACGGTTACATACAGTATTCACAAGTTTTCGACAACTATTTTATTCTCCAGAGAATGTTCTCCTGTAAATATAAACTCACAAATTCATATTACACTGACTGATTTATATTTTAAAGAAATCAGGATAGTTTCACAAAATATAGAGTAAGTCCTTATGTTGCTGAAACTACAAGAGGACTCAATTAGACAGAAGGTAGCTCTCAGAGTTGGGGCTGGTCTCCAGAGTTAGCATCCCCACAGCTATTCCTACGGCCAGAAAATCCCAGCTGGTAGTTTTTGGTGAATTTTTGTAGATCAGACACCAACAACAAATTTTGAGCCTGAGTGTCTCTATGAAACTAACCAACTAGTTTGGGTATCCATTATATTCTTAATTTAAAAGGGAAGCACTGGGTGTAAACTGGACATCTAGAAGCGCCTTTGTATCTGACCTCTAGTGACAGTGGGTTATAAATTAGAATTGTGGTTTTTGTGAAAGGTATCTGAAAGCTGCCCCCTCCCCCGAATCAAAATGCCATTATGTGCTTTTACTCTGAAGTGACTGCTAGGGAGGAATACTATCCATTTAAACTTCAATATTTGCTGTTGTTTTAGAGTTTCACAGCTGTGTAGTTCCTGACCCAAGTGTATTCAACCTGCAAATCCTAATGACGCATAGCACAAAGTCGTATGACCCTTTAGAGCAGACCTCAGGGTCCCGGTGTTATAACAGTGACACAAAAAGATAGTTATGAAACGAAATAAAGAGCTCAAAGTTAAAATTTCTCTTTTAAGATCAATTAAAAGATTTTATTTGAAGACGTTATTGCCCGTTTCTATGAATAATGAAGCTGCTGCCAGACAACCTAAGAGATATGTCCCCCCAGGCAGTGGTATAGAACTAAAACCAAGTGAAAGAGACTACAATATAGTAATTAATCAGTAGACCTCCAGCTTCTCATTAACAGTCTCCACTGAAGTTTCAGTAATTCCTAAGCATTCAATAATAAAATAGAACCCACTTCAGAGATCCAAGCAACAACGGATTAATCCAGCAAACTTCTTCACCTAGTGTGAGGATTGAGTTTTAATCCTAAATCTGTGGAGGCTTAAGGAGGAAAATGCCATAAACACAGAAAGGCCAAGACAAAAACAAACAAACAAAATCCAACAAAACAAAAACCATAAAGGCAAGGCAAGGCAAATATTTTATCACAGGGTCTTGAAAAAACTACAGGGGTTGGATTAACTGATGTCATTAAGCAATACTACCATCTACAAATTACTGTCTTTTCAGTTGAACATCCCTGAAATGTTTGATTATTTTTTAAATTTTGACTTAACACATATAAAATAAAGTTTTTGTTTAATGGACCATCAAAACCATTAAATTCGCTGAGAAGTTCTGAAGACACCATGTCTCCAGTCAGACACCAGCAAGCCTGGCTTTCAATTACTTTGCATCTTGTGGTGGACAAAGATTTCAGTTGTGTAATGTCAAGGCCGAAATATGAGTTTATTAGAGTTATTGCCATTTATTAGACACAAGATCTACAAGAGGAGGAGGGGACAGGCACAGGAGGTAAGAAGGAGGAGACATGCATTAGAGTGCCTGACCACCCCCTCCCTAAATTCTCCAGCATTAGTGGACATCTGAAGTTCTCTCCCTCAAAACAGGTCTGTCCCACGTGGACATTTGTGAAGTTTGTCAGAATTAATATCTCTGAGTACTCTGCTGCTCTGTCAGATACCACTGAGTGGCTGAAGGCTGCAAAGTTACTGAGGATGGCCAGGACATGTGTGCACATGAACCACTATGGCATAAAACTTTTCCTTCAGGAAACCAGGCTAAGACAAAATCCTTTGACATATACTTTCTACGGCATACAGTTCTTTAGTCATGAGGAAGTGATGCAGGACAAGTAGTCGTCCTCTTTGGGAGCGAAATAAATACAGCCTTCTAGGAAATTTTACAGCACGTTCAACTATTGTACATTTTCCTACAAAGTCCTGCGTTCTTTGAAAGAAAAAAACCCTAAAAATACCTTTCTTTTCCTAAAAGTTTACTTTTTATCTTCAGCATGGTGTTTCAAGTTCATGAGGATAAAAAAAAGATAGCAAAAGGCAAGGCAAAGCAATAAGGCCGTGCAGGAATGTTACTGTTTCAGTCATCCATATGGCTAAATGGTCCTCCACTTTGAGTTTTAGCATTACATGTTCCCAAGAAAGAAAAGCAATTCTAAAAATTTTAACATTCAAAAACCAGTCTACATACTACAAGAGCCAGTAAGAATGCATTATTCTGGTAACTTTGAAATTAGTTTGCCATAAATTAGAGGGCTATAGAAAAATTAGTTACTTCTTAACAAGAGATACAGCCATTTTTTGCTAAATTAAGTCAGGATAACCCTAGAAGGGCTCTTCATCAGTTATTCTGCTGATAAAATACTATTTATACAAGGCAGTGAAGACCTAAGAAAACCACAAAGGTCTCAAAGAAACGTAAAGAAAGAAACCCCGTGCCTGTACTAGAGTTGTCCTCTCAGCTGCACAATGTGAGTTTGCACATTACTTTTCTGTATTTCAGTCTCAGTGCCAGGGATTTATTCAGTGCATGGAAGTATGAAGACAAACAATGGCTTTTCTCACCTTTAACGAAAGAAGCTCCACAACCCCAATGAGCAGATATTCTGCCTGACGCAATGACAGTGAGGGAGGTTTGCGTTTTAAGCTCAGTTCTCCTGTTCCGAAGGAGCTGCAAAACCTTCTACAGAAGGTGGGGAATTTTTCAGTATGGGAGAATCAGTGGCTTATGTCAGTTTAAATTCAGTATCTATTCTTATTTTTGCCCATATTTCAGAAGATGATGTTAATGATTCTGCTTCAAGTCTGGAAAGAAAAGCAAGATCGGGACAGTGCAGAGATATCTAATATATCATCTGAGCTACCTACCTCTTGCATTATTCGTGTTACTCTTCAAAGCGACAGTATCTTAAGCAAAATTAATGTTTGAATCTATGGAGCAAAAGGTAGAAAATATGGGTGATTAATAAATGTTCTTGACTGAGTAATGCAACAGAACAGGATAGAGACAGGGAAAAGATCTTAGTATTGTGTTTAAAAGCTCACAAAAAAAGGTGGTGAGGATAACATCTGTGAGCCATATATAGTCGGGGGCAGAGGAATAACAAATGAGACAGCTGCTGTCAGAGATGGAAAGACTCACCTGACAGATAAGTTATTCCATCTGACCATCTCAAGCTCAGGGACCTACAGATCTCCCATGGGTTCTGACTTTTTTTAGCTGGTCTGTAATCTTCCATTTCTTCTGTGAGTTGCAGCACCGTGAACATACTGTAAGTCATTTGTATTGAGGATAATTTGGTTTTTTGTTAAATCTATTTTGTGTCAAATGAAAACCCCAGGGATATTATCTGTATTAATGTATACAATGAATAGCATTTTTTAACCAGTTGAACGTCATTTTGTCAATTTGGAAAAGATCAGTAGGACAGCAAGGTGAAACCTATCATCTGCCCAGACTGGGAATGAAAAGCAAGCATGATTTTCAGACACAGCTGTTAACTCTTGGAGCTCGCCCACCTTCCTCAATACAGACGATGAACTACAAGCACATGTGGTTCATTGGCTGCTTCCTGGTAATACCATTGCACAAATTTACCTGAAACCACCTTCAGGGTGAGAGACGATAAAATGCACAAGCAAATGCTTCCATAAATTTGGCATTCCTTTGACAAAAAATGTTCAGAAGTTCAAGCTAATTCAAAATTGGAAATACAAAGAAGAATGTGTAGTTAAGCTCAGACCACTGATAGACTAGTTTTACTTCTATTCAGAGCACTAATTTATAGCTATTTTATATTAAGAGAACTAATCCACAGTTTTAATTTATCCCTTTCTCAGTGAAATCTCTGTGAAAATCTAGAAGATTCCACCCACAGTGACTTTGAACCGTAAGTATGCTAACCTTTAAAAATCAACAACACTTTGTGGTTTTGTCCTTATCTTGCCCCTCAGTGACAACTATGATAAAATGGTTGGCAGACTGTCAATATCTTAGACCACAGTGTTTCAGTGAGTCACCAATTGTTCGAATACCTTGTTATTCACAGCCTGGTTTCTCCTTCAAGCCACGGACCACTGGTGGGGGAAGTGCAAGATGTTAGTTATGACTCTGGCTCTGGCACCTCGATAATAAAGCTACCCTGCCTTGAGTCCTAAGACAAAAGCAGCTGTAAATTACATCAGCTAACTATGGCACCAAAGTGGCTTTGAGTTTCACAGGTTGCCATAGTGGGCATTTGACATATAAAACGCCAGTGCTGCTTCGGGGTCCCATACTCAGGAAGGCTTCACAGGCTCATTCACATCTACTGTTTCACCCAAAAAGCACAGGTTATTGGGAACAGAGCGGGGGGACTGCATCTGCTAACTTGAAATCTTATTTTTTAGAGACAAATTCTGCTCCAACTCCACCTCAAGGGTTCTCAGTGTAACATATTTGTTATATCCTTGTACCACCAGGGGTACTGGCGAACTCTGCTATAGTAAAGACGCCCGCCCACGTACATGAGCTTAGTGCTATTTGAACTTACCTGTTGAAATCAGAAAGAAACATTGAACTTACATTGTCTTTTACCTGAGATGGGAGGTGCAGGAAGGGTCAGGAAAAAAGAGAGGAATAGATAAGCATTATGTGTCATGGTCCCCACGATGAAGCCACATGCTCGCCCTGAGCTGTGGTGATGCCGCTGCAGGTGTCCCACAGGGACCTTGAGCAACAGAGAAGGTAAAGATTGCAGCAAAGCAGTGCAGGGCTGCAGGATTCCATAAGACGCTGGAGTGTATGAATTGGGCATGAGGGTGTGAGAAAGGCTCGACAGGCTGAGTGAGGGGAATAAGATGAGAATATGGGTATTTGTTTGGTGAGATGTTAGGTGAGTCATCAGGGCTGAGGCTCTGGTTTGGTTAGAGAAAAGGGGTGTGAGAATTAGACGTTCTTTCATTATCAGCAAGGGGGTGGGTCTTGAGGCAATATAAATCAGCATGTAGCTGCTGACCATGGCGATCAGTATAAACTGATTCATACAGGCTCAAGACCTCTCTCACTAATGTTACGTCCTGCTTCTGCTCTGGTCATGGCATTTTGTTTCAATGAACTTTGTAGCTTCTTTGGCGTCCTATGGAGATCTAGTAATGTGGGGGTTTCGTCCTCAATTATCAAATCAAGACCAGCAGCAGGCACCTTTGTAGAGCTGACTAAAAAAGTATTTGCTTTTGACCCGTGTAAATGAATGTAACCAGTTATCACCATTGAGAGGGACTACGGAGAACATTCACTGGGGAAAAACATCATTACAAAACAAAACAAAAAAAACCCCAAGCAACACTCTTGCTGAAAATCCACCTTCGTGTTTTTCACATTCCGTATTTGTGTCCATGCAGCATTTGAAGTCAATTTCATCTTATGATACTTTATATATCATTCCTAGTTCAATCACACATGATTAGCTTCGTAAGAAAAGAAATACTGACTTACTAAAGAAATATAATAGATCTTTTATCAGGTCTCTGTTCTAAAACACAGTAAGAGGTGTCAGAAATCCACAACACCCATATTCGAAAGCTTTTGGCCCAAGCCCAACCACTGCAGCTCAGTGCCATGTAAAATTACCTGCTGAGGTCAGAAAGAGCAGAGCCCCGCTTGTGTGACACTGGCTGAATTAGTAAATCCTGCTTCTCATCACTGTGCTGCTTCCAGGTCTGCTTGGGTTCCTGGTGCTTTCAGTCCTGGGTTTAGCACACACAGAGCTACTTTAGTGGCTTCTCTGCCTGCAATCCTTATATATCCCTTCAGACCGAAAGAAATAAATACATGGATGGGGGTCATTCTTTATGCAGTATGTTCAAGAGTGATCTTTAGCAACAACAAAAAAAAGCATAACAAAGAGCTGCCCAACAAGTGTCTTTCTAATGGCCTCAAGTGGACTTCGGATTAGGCCTTGGTACTAGTGCTTGTTATCTGAGCAGAATAAAGTTTCATGAAATTGGAACCTAGCTGTTTAAAGATTTTGAGCCATTTATATATTCCACTGTTCTTCAGATGCACTATAAAATAGGATTCCTCTACATAATTGATATGTATAATGTAAGTACTATGAATCTGTACACATGCACAAGAAAAAACAAAACTAGCAGCTAAGCGATCCATTCTAGGCATTGGCTACTATATTGATTTCAAAGACTAGAAGGTCTACTCCCTTTTGTTTTTCAGAGGCATCTAAGCTGTGTGGCATATTTAGCATTACCCATTCAATGTGATATGATAGAAAACTACCACCTGGGTCTATTTAAAACTCAAACGAACTGGGACCTTTTGGTAAGCCCAGCAAAGCCCTAAATGCTGAAGCACACCACTGTCTCAGAGGTACTCTGCAACCAGTAAGGTTGGAAGAGCCCAAAAATAGGGCCCACCAGTTTGAATGAGATGGCTGAAGCCAGGTAGAGATGAACAAAAGACTTTGTAATTAAACTGCAATGTTAGAAAAACTCTTCAGGTGCCTTTAGAAAAACATGCTCCAGGTATCTAACCACCCTGAGCTGTGTGACTCACGCGGTGGCCTCCACCATGCCTGTTCCTCCTCAAAACTCTGTGCTGTTGCTTCTGATTCCTGTGAGTTGTAGGGTCGTCTAAACTCAGAGTTCAGGGGGTGTTTCTTCAGGGGTGTGGACCTCACTCTTTGCGAACTGAAACAACCCTAGAGCAGTGTGGGAGAAAGAATGGACAGAAAAGCCTTAACTTGGAGTTAGCTGTCTTGTATTGACATAACCACAGTTACCATTCTTTCAAGATTACTAAGTACTAATTTTTCCTTTAAGTGCCTCATCTAAGGCTCTTTCCCTTGTTTCTCTAGCAAATTTGAGAATATTTATGTTTCTATTAATCTTCTATTAAGACATTTTTCATGTTTCGTTTTATGATCTCACATTGGCTTTCCTTTGATAAAACATCTCTTTTGTTAAGGCACTTCTCTGTGATATTTGGATAGAACAGTCTTTGAAATAAATTAGTCCTTGATTAGTCTCTGCCTGTTTCTCCCCTCTCTATGTGCCTTTCCTTAACCTTATCCCAAAATTTCAGTGAAATCACAGATTTCAACTTAAAACCTGAATTTCTGAGATTAAAATATGTGCAGTGAGACCCATTATTTTTTATCTGAAGAGGTGTAGAGAGCAGGTAGCATCTAGTGCATACCCTTTTTCTCTCAATTACTGTCTATTTTTTTCTGTGGTTCTTCTGTACCTTTGCCATATCTGCATTGGAGAGCATGTTAGAAGAGGAAAAAGGAGGATGAAATGGATTTTCTGCCTCTTTGGTGTCATGTCTTTCCCCTATTGGTTTCTGTGAAAGGATCAAAGCCATCTACTGAGATAGCAGGAAAAGGTTTAAAATGTGTTTGCCCTCTGGTTTCCTGCTGCTCTGACTGAGTCTCTTTTTCCCTTTGCTATTTACAGCATTGGTAGCTTCACTAACAAGGGGTTACAACAACCATACCTGCCCTGGTTCTCCAGGGAGTGTCCTCTCTCCTTCTTCGATTACCTATTTTGCCACTGCTGCACATTCAAACCAGGCCATTTTCCAGCTAGTTTGACCTGATCAACCAAACAAGAGGAGCCCTAACCTGAAGGTATATCCTGATTGAAGGACTCCCTCCCGATCGAATGCATCCTCACCTGGCACAGAGCCTCCCCAGCTGCGTCTTTGCTCATCCCATAGAGCTACAGGAACAAAATACTGACCAGGAACAGCAGGGCAGCCGCAGCTCCTGATGCCTTGGCTGGTTCTTAATCATCTGTTGAACCTATGGGTCATGCACCTTAGCCAAAAGAGGTCTCCATGCTGGTCAAATTTAAGCAGAAGAAACAGATAGTCCAGAATTTGGAGTGTGTGCACCCTGCTCTCCCCCCACCTCCTCCTCACCACCCAGGGACTGAAAGTTTTGTCACTGCTAACAGGCTGGGCTCAGATTAGCACATCACACTTACTTCAAGGAGTTGTAAAATGTCTGGCGTTTCTGCATAAGAAAACGTGGATTTGGATGCACTCCCAAAACACTGAAGGGAAACATGTAAAGATAAGTCACCTCGGCATAGAAACCATGAGAAAAATCTTTCTCAGGCACTGAAAGAAGCTGGCAAAGGATTTATCAGTAACCTCTAGAAGATCCGAAAATCAGTAGCAAAGCATGCTCTGCCACCACAACATGTAGCTCACCAGTGGACTTTCATGAAACCAAGATGATGCTGAAAATAGAAGGATCTCCCAACAGCTTGTTTGCACCAAGGCGGTGCCAGTTCTTTTGGGATCTGGATAAGAAAGGCACAACTAGCTTATTGTATAAAGAATAGAAGTACTATAAAAGGTGATAGCAATAATAGAAAAGGCGACAGCACTTCTGACGCTAACAGATGTACTAGAAAAGGTAATAGCAATCTTACCTCCCTGCCGATGCTGGGAACCCCACTAACAGCAGCACTGGATGGGCCCCTTCACATGGATCAGGGCACAGTGGACACATCCTGTCTGTGGCCAGGTTCATCGTCGTCGTGGTCTGTAGAGCTTTTATGGGCTTTTCTTAGAAGTAAACAATTCTATTTATGATTTCTGCTGCCAGGTGAAGGAACGTAGACATGCTGCTCCATCTCAAGAAACGACAAAGTATGTAGATGGTGGTGTCCACATGTACTGCATGGGACCCCCACACAGGCGTCAGTTTATCAGTTAAGTTGGTCTAGCAATCACCAAGTTGTCTGACAGCACTACACTCCCCCACACCTCCACAGGAACGAGCTAAGGACAGTCATAGGATGGGCTCAGGTCATTTATCAGTTACTCATGCTAACATATGGGTCTCTACAACCAAGGCCTGTGGCCATCCTCTGCCTAGATTTGGCTCAAAATCACTATCTCCTAGTTACCATGGCTTGTGCAGGGGCCCACTACACAAATCAAGTGAATCACAGGAAATCTGTACTATCTGAAACCCCCTCTTCCCCTGTGTAAAGCAAAGAAAATGTCATATTCTGTGAAAATCAGTTAGTAACTGGAATTTTTTTTTTTAGCTGAGTCAAAAAAAGAACTGGAAAGAAAGCTACAATCTACAATCTCGATACATTTAAATGTTTCCTTGATTTTGTAAACAAGGTTGAATTGACAGGTAAAATAGCAATGTCCATTCTGTGCGCCTTTGAAAACAGCTGTCAAGGAAGATCAAAACCAACATTATTTCCAGTCTAAAAGTAAGCTCTGAAAAGCACTATACTCCATGGATCTCTCAGTCATGCTTTGTTCCTTTTGCACTGCTCTGGCACAAACGGGCTCTCAAACCACCTGATAACGCTGATCACCTTGGAGGGACAGAAAAAAGGAGCCTCTTCTTGAGAAGACTGAAAACATTTCTCACTTCTGGGTCTTGTCTGCCTTGCCACTGGGGAAAGAGCTTCCACCTCTGGGCACGGATTATTTCTGTACCAAGGAACCCGTAGGTGGCCCTGCTGCTATCACAACATGCTCCCCCACGGGCAGGAAGTGCAAGCGAGCTCAGCATCCCCATCTTTGAAGATAAATTGCAGCAATTCCCAAATTCTAACTTTTTTGCTATTAGCATCTGGAACTGACCAGTTAGACCAGTTCTGCTTAACAAGCTAGCTGTTGAATAAAATATCACTAAAATTAAGGAACCTCTAGAATGACGCTCTGCTTTACTCATACTGATGCTCTGTTTTGCAGAAGGCAGATGAAATTGTGAGTTTGATCCTCTCTATTTCAGTGCAGAGTGCCTAACAGACATGTAGAAACCTTAGGCTACCATCAAAACTTTCTTCATAGCAGGGTAGCTGACAGATCAATCTCCCATGTGGCTATTCAGACAGACTCAGAAATAATGGACCCATTTAGGTAGATTCTGGACAGACTTATTTTTGCCTTTTGTATTGCCTAAAGCCTCTTTTGAAGTGGGAAACCTTTCTTTGTGTCTTTTCATAACATTTTGCATAGGAAAGAAGTGCTATGAATTACACATTGTTTTGCTCCAGAGACCACTACTAATACAGCCTCAAAACCTCAGTGCTCTCCTTATGTGCATCTTCTGAAAGACTTTCTGATCACAGTGCTGGTTATTTGCAGTATTTCATGGCCACTTACAAGACCATTGACTATCAGATTCTTGGTAGACGCTGTGAGCCGAAAGAGAAGCAAAAACTCAAACTTGCTGAAGCCCCGGACTGCTGTGCTGGTTTAGGTGTACTCCTCCTTGAAATGCATAGAAATCAGACCCTTAATGAGCTGCTTTGGTAGGGCTGACCTTGAGCTGGTTAACAGTGAGGTTCCCCTACAACTTAGTGATCGCACCAGAGAACAGATGGAGAATGGAGGAGACTCTTGCTTCGTGCCAGTCAGTTGGACAAGCACTACAGATTCCTTCCCTCATTGGCTTGGCGACAGCACTGCCATTCCTTTTCATGGTCCCAGAGGGTAAATGTCAGTCTATTCAGACCTTCACAAACATATTTTAATTTTATTTGTGACATTTCTACTGAGGCCACATTTGGACAACAACTGTGGAGAGCAGTGAGTCGATAATTCTGCTGCGGTGGCTGTCTCCCAGTGCTCCTACAAACCTTTTTAACCCACACTGCTCAGAACATGTGGAAAGGATGTGCAGTCTTCCAGGAAGCTTTTCATATGCTATTAACTTCCAGCAGAAGGAAAGGCTTTCTCAGCTTTCCATTTTAAATATTGAATCAAACCGAGTCTGAAGATTATTGTTTCCTTATGCAAAATGAATGAATAATTAATTGTCCAGGGAGTTCTCTGTGTAGTTCCCATCCCTGAGGAATTTTAGCAACTGATGGAGTCCTTGAGATTGAAAATGATGAAATGAACACACGAAGTGCAGCCTCTCCATGAATATTTATGATTATTCCACATCATCTTCTGTCAATAATTCCACTGTTGCTAAAGCATGCATCCAAAGCTCATAATTTATGGTACATGGTTCGCCAAGAAGGCCAATGGAATTCTGGGCTGCATAGGGAAGAGTGTGGCCAGCAGGTCAAGGGAGGTCATTCTCCCCCTCTACTCTGCACTGGTGAGGCCACAACTGGAATACTGTGTCCAGTTCCGGGCTCCCCAGTTCAAGAGAGACAGGGAACTACTGGAGAGAGTCCAGCGTAGGGCAACAACGATGATTGAGGGACTGGAGCATCTCCCTTATGAGGAAAGGCTGAGAGAGCTGGGACTCTTTAGCCTGGAGAAGAGAAGGCTGAGGGGAGAGCTTATGAATGTCTACAAGTATCTAAAGGGTGGGTTTAAGGAGGATGGAGCCAGGCTCTTCTCAGTGGTGCCCAGGAACAGGACGAGGGGGAACGGGCACAAGCTGGAACATAGGAAGTTCCGACCAAATATGAGGAAAAACTTCTTTACGGTGAGGGTGACCGAGCACTGGAACAGGTTGCCCAGGGAGGTTGTGGAGTCCCCTTCTCTGGAGACTTTCAAGACCCGTCTGGATGCAGTCCTGAGTAATGTGCTATAGGCAATCCTGCTTTAGCAGGGGAGTTGGACTAGGTGATCTCTAGAGGTCCCTTCCAACTCTGAAATTCCGTGATTCCATGATTCATGTGATGATGATGTGTTTCAAATAATGCACACAATGTGATCACCTGTAATTTCAATGGAATAGCTGGCAATGGTACACGCCCAGCATGTATTACAGTAGCTGTAAAAGAGTCATTAGGGTGGGACACAAATATTTTAAATGAACAAATGTACAAAATTTGGCGAGTGCTAATAGAACCATTAAAACACAGCTCAATAAAAAAAGATGTGCACTATTCCATACAATGGAAGTGTTTATGACTATTCAGACCCTGAAAATTAAGCTCGACATGTTGTTCGGGAAACACAGCAGTGTCGCCACCCCTAGCATTGCAACCCAGACCCTTTCAACTACATTCCTGCCGAACTCTCTCTCACTGGTACTCCCCATTCAGCTGTCCCAGCAGTGTGCTTGTTCACCTGCCCTATCGGCTTGTAATGGGTACCTCGGGATAGACCCAGCCTAAACCCAAGAAAAATAAAGGACAGGATATGTTTTCGGTTGTCTAAGATATCTCAATCTCCCCTCTTCTTCACTGCAGACTCCCCACTATTTTCCAGCACAGACTCCTTTACAGAAACCCTCAGTCTGGAAACAACTTGTCTAAGTATGGAAAACCTTTTGTGGCTTGTGGGTATCCTTGCTCTAATATTAAAGGACATCCTCTTCTTATTTGGAAAGTGCACGGCCATACTGGATTAATTCCAGTTCTGACAGAACATATGTAGCGATAACATTTATGTAGAAGTATAAAATTGTTTCAGTGGCTTTTGCAAGCTGAATGGACTCAAGTTTCCAGAACATCTTGGATGTTTCTTGCGTGCTATAATTCAAATCCTAGCAACTAACGAGTAAACTTCAAGAAGGCTTGAATTTGCTTTCAACAAAGGCTCAAATGTTTGGACACTTTTTCACAACAATCAGTTTCCTGATGGCATAAAACTGATCTGGAAATCTCACAAGCACTGTCATTGCAAGGTCAGCAATTCAAGTCTGTGATGCCACAAAGCCAATTCATGATATCTTGAGGGCTGCTCCTGACAGTAGAAAATGAAGATGGATATAAAAGAAAAAAAGCCTCTTCAGAGTTGAGCAGAAATAAAATTTCTCCATCTTTTATGAAAACGGTGGCCAGACAAAGCAGAGAGATAAAAGAAGTGTCCCACCTGAGAGGAAAAACCTTCAGTCTGCATTCATATTTTTGTGGATACCAGAGAAACCAGGAAAGAAACTTTGTAGAAGTCCCAGAGACAGGAAAAACTTGTTATTTTTTTTTCATATTCTCAAATATAATCAGTGAGGAGAGACAATAATTCACAAATTTTGATACTTCTGGTGAGTATGTTGAACCTGCTAGAATTTACTTGGCTCTGTCTTTCAGAACTGATGCATTTTAACTTTGAGATGAAACTTGGATAGGTCATCAAGTAACCCAGACTGGTTCATCTGTTTTCCTCTACCCTCGTTCTTCATGAAAGACATTAAAGGTACAAACTGTGTGTAAGAAATCCAGATACCAGATACTACCGTGTACATCTGCAGAAATACAGAATTAACATCTCAGTGGCTCTTTTGGATCCTGGCTGAACTTCTTAGGAAGCAGAACTACAAAATATATTTGCGTCCTCTAGGAATGGCTTTGTGCTCTAGAGTCTGGGTGCTCCGGCTGCTGTCTTTGGGGAGCATAGGCAAAAGTGCAGCTCAGTCTGGGGACTAAGTCACCACCTTAGATGGTTCGCTCTCTAAGGCAGGTGTACGAAATGCAGGTATTATTCTTTAGTGGAGATTATGCTTTTTGTGAAGAGGAAATTGTTTCATAGAGTTGACTTATGCCTGGGAGGAGAAGTCTCACCAGTTTTGTGATCATTTCCAGATGCAGTGTCCCTGAAGATGGCACATTTGGAAATGACATTATTTCATACTGCTGCATAGCAGCAACTGGCACCCCAGTCTATCAAAGATGCTACTTGAGCAATATAAAATATTAGCCAACACCCACAAGGAGAAAAAGATTTCTTTCCTATCCCGCAATATCCCTCTGCAGAATACCTGTTGTATTGCATTTAATCTAATTTACTACAGGGGAGATGAACACCCTCCTCGCAACCATGCTATTTTTTAAAAGAGATTGGTGATTCAGCTGAATGGTGACTAAGCCACTGACAAATTTTCCCTGTTAGCTTGTGTGTATAAAAAGATGCTTTCCTGGAATGTATCATCTGCAGATACCACTATCTTGTTGGAGTGAGTGGGGGTTTTCCACTCAAACAACATTACTTTTTTTATCATTTAAAATTATGTGCATGTGAAGCTTTTAGCACATTTCAAGGAGGTATCAGGTCATACAGTAGAGCCACAGCAGACAGAATGCAAAATAGGTATTGTACGTGACCGCTGGCAGAAACTGCTTGTTTAATTTACTTCATGTGAACTGAATGTATCTTCCGAAAGGATAAACAGAGATACCTTCCAATGAACAGAAAAGCAGAATCATCCCACGTTCTGGGTGTTAGTCTGCAACTCAAAAGATGCAGTTGAAGTTGCTTGGTCTCTACAAACTGCTGCCTTTGGCAAGTACAGTACTACGTCTGTGAACTAGAGATGACGCTGCCGTCTTCTACAGCCGTTCTTGCCTGCAAGCTGCCAGCTAATATAGCAGAATAAGGAGGGGAGAAGGTGAGTTCTTAATTTACATCAGCAGAGGGAAAGAAATTAAATAGGTGAAGTAAGCTAAACTGGAAATGAAGTTAAGGAACAACTACTACAGTCTCTTGAGTGGGGCACTTAATTCTGCTGTAGCGCCTTTGGAAAATTCCTTCTAAAGACCAAAGCACAAGCTCCTGCTCATGACATTCATCAGGATGTAAGTTTGGAAAAATAATAATCCTGGCAGTTTGCTCACGGGTTTGTCCTGAAAAAATGATTTCCTGGGAAATTATTTTTTAAAGTCTACCCGTAGTTCTGTCTGGTTTGTCTGATGATTTACAAGCTAGATATCCTATTTTCTTGCCATGGTGAGAACGAGTCTTACAGAGCACAGACTAGCGCTTGTCCTTCTCTTCACCTTGATTTTAAAATCTCCCAGCTTGTGTCAGAGAAAGCTGTTACACAGTTAATTAGATATTTTGGCTGATGCAGAGTTAAAGACAGTTCAGTAAATAATTCATCTATTATTTCCATCCTCGTAAGTCAATAATGAAAACGATGCCACTCACCAGACAGCATATGCAAATAGATGTGTATATGATAGACTGCAGCTGAATTTACTGGCATCTAATAAGTGTTTAATTGCTTTGGAGTGCTGCTAAAAAAAGCAATATTATTAGGACTTTTTTCTTGCAAATTGGTTTTAAAAGCATACGGTCAGTGTTGTATAATCGTAGTCTTAAAATTAAAACTAAATAGGTTAGAAATTATAAGGTAGAAGCAAATAAATGCTCAACAGCATGTATACATATGGCGAAACACGGATCAGTGTGTGGTGAGGGGTGTTTGCGTGCAGGTCTGAACGTTGTGCTGAAGTACTATGCCTGCTAGGGATTACCATTACGGCTTAGGAGGAACTGTGGTTATCTAAGGAGGCCTCAGGGAAATGAATTCTTTGCTGGGGCTGGCATGAGTATAAATTAACCAATTAAGGCACCTGTATCAATATAAGCATCCTGACTCATTGTTTAATGGGATAATTGGAATTCTGTAGAGGAAATAAAGTTGATTACAAGGATCAAACAGAGGGAAAGCTCTCTAAGCATTTGTCTCTTGCTTGTGACAAGCTGTAGCTTAGGGGCCAGTGAATCTGTTATGAGGCTGCTGACGTGGAACAAACAGCAATATGGGGAGTGAAAGATCAGATCATTACTTTTTAATGCTCACAACAAAATTGTGTGCATACTTGTCTACGAAGAAATAGACAAAGCTTTGTATGTTTAGGAATAAACATGAAGTCTATATTCTAACTTTTTGTATGTATCTGGATTCCCAGCGCATCCTAGTTTTACCTGATGAATCTTTCTTGATATAATGCAATTCAGCAGATGATTTTTCCTATCACTGTACATGCATCTATAAAATAGTTTGCCAGACAATTACAATCCTAAGTACATATAGGTGTCTAATCCTTGGCTTTGATGGGTAGATTTGCCCATCAAAGCGTATGATGAACAGCTGGTGGAGAAGAAGAAGTCAAAGAGATGAAGGGCTAGTTGGGTTCTTGAATCCAAGGAGGTATGAAGTGGATCATTTACGCTCTATTAACAGAAGACAGACTGATCTCTAGAGGGAAGAACAGAAGGGAAATTCACTGTATTCTCAGGAAGCCATCTTTCACAAAAGGTCAGCAGGACTTTCACCAGAGTACCTTCGAAGAAGAAAAGGAAATGGCATCTGCGCTTCTTGTGTCCAAATGTATGCTTTCCTTTGAAGGATTCAAAATATTTTCGGCCAACAGAAACTGAGGCATACTTAGCTTCTCTTTCATGTTTCTGAAAGGTAAGATTATTTGGGGGAAAAAAAAAAAAAAGAAAATCAAGTAAAATAAAAGACCTAGCATCATTTTTTCTTCATGTGACAGATGAAAGTTTTGAGTGTACCAGACATGCCATATTTTATCTGGGATATCCACAGAGAAACAATAAGGAACATCTAAGTCTCTCTTCATTTATTCCCATTCTCCTGCTGTTTTTTTATTGTTGTTGTTCTTTTTTTCTTGAATCTGGTAGCTACCACTGGAGATTGAGTTAAACTGAAACCAGTTCCTAAAAAAAAGGAAGGTATGGTATCCAGTACTAAATACAGTTATACAGTAGCCAGAGTCCAAATATGCTTGGACTTGATGATCTTAAAGGTCTTTTCCAACTTAAATGATTTTATGATTCTATGAATTTGATACGTACTCTCTTGGGAACTACTGACTGTGCTCAGGGGTGGCATTAGACCCAGGAGGTTCCTCAAAAAAGGCTAAGGCTCAAGCCTGGGCCCTCCTCATCTCTCACCCTGCACGGGATAAGTTGCAGCACTACTTGATCCAGCCTGTGGAAAACCTGGACAACTGCCCTGTCTGCCTGCAAACCCACCTCTGCACTCAGGCAATTCGTCATTGAACAATTTCACTAGTATTTGGCCAACATGTTTTTCTGCAGCGGGCCCCTGTGATGCAGTGTGTTTCTCCCTAAAATCTATACTAAACTATTGCTCTCCGCGTTCAGAAATCGTACTTGCGGAATGAAAGATTGTACTCCCACTTTAACCTTCTCTGGCGTGGTATTCTCCAAAATAAGGGAAAAAAACTGTGATCCCCTGAAGTTTTTATCTATAATACAGTAATTGTTATATATAAAATAATATTCCACATACTTGGAAGTAGAGTAATGAGTAGAAACATTCAACTGAAATATACCGGAAAACATGGAAATCCAAATGCTTGTATTTTACACTGCATTTCCTTACACTTCCCTGTATTTACACTGCATTGTTTACTTTTTAATTCCACACCCTACTCTTTTGGGGACAAGGATCTCTAGAAGACTACAGCTGTAATGTGCCATATCTCTCAGGATGTATTTCTTCCACGTGGTGTAGTACAAGAATCCTATAGTTCAACGTGGGAACGGCAGTAGCAGCCAGGAACAATGAAATAGAATAAGGACCAGGACTATAACTCTCTTTGGGCTACAGGAATTCTCTTCCATTTTAGGAATGTAAACATATTTTATTTTGATCGAAAATGTCAAACATTTCTGTTCCAACTTAAAGGAACTCTGACATTGCAACATTTTGCCTGATTTTTACATCAAAACTAAATGTGAAAAGGGATGGAAATTCTCAATTTCATGATAACTGACGCTGCCTAGGACACACAGCACACCATAGCATTATTGAAACTAACAATAAAATAAATAAAAATATTCTGTAAGCTCCAGAACACAAGATGAAATATTTAGTATTATTCTCCACAATGGGAGTCTACCCACCTTAGCAAATTTCTATGATAAACATTGCCCTTTCTGGACCTGATGATTTTTGCAAATTGTACAAATGAAACTAACGATTCTTCCTCAGAATTACACGCACAGAAATCATGTCCATGTGCTGACGGAAACCAAGGACATGCAGAAATTTTTTAAATGAAACCACATTGAATGTGTGTTAGGATCCCTCTGTAGAATAAAATCAGAACAATCACATTAGGAGAAAAGGGTGATGAAAAAATACGCACCTTTTACAGGCACGCAATGAAGTTAGTGTCTCAGCACATACTGGATTCTGCTTTGAAATTCTTTTTATTGACCTGAAGCTTAAGCAAGTGGGATGACTCAAGGGTAATTGACAGGAGAGAGAGAAAGAAGTGAGATATTGTCGTATGTGCCCTGAGCTGTTTTCTAACCACAAAACCCTCCAATACATTATGTAAATGTATGCAGAACTCTTGTAATTAAATACCACAGATAAATCCTTGCTGAATACAACTATTGTGGTTTTCAGATACGCCCGTTGTGGAAAATCTCACCAAAAAAAACCCTACCACATCACACTAAAAATAATGTATTCTGCTCTTGGCATTTCATATAGTGCAAGGTAAAGTATACTCTATGTTGCCACTTGCAGCAACAAAGCCAACAAGAGCAGCATGTGATTAGGACTCTGAAATCTCTCTCTATCTGAGATTGCTTTCTGAAATCAAATTCAGGCAGAGAGAAAAGGAGAGGCAAACAAGTTTACCCCAGCTCTGCAATAGTAAGTAATCAAGAGAACTACTTGAGGAACATTAAGTGAAGCGCCAGATTCTTCAAATAATATGATAATTGAAACACGGGTGTTGAATATCCAATTATCTGCAGATCTGTCTTCTCTCAGAGAATGGAAACGGCACAGAAGGGTTAGCCTGCGTTGAACGACACCGCAGGGGAAAAAAAGAGCCAGTCTGTGAAGTAGAGGACAAATCTAGCTCAACCTAAAATTTGTCGTCAGCTATGTTGAACAGGCAGCCTTTTCAAACACATGACAAATGACACTGCTATTCATAGAGCAGGCATAACGCAGGTTGCCACACTGTAAATTGTTACCAATACTGCCCCAGGGACCAAGAGATGTTATGTATTCAGCTGCAGAGCACCACGGACCGAAGGTGTGCTCAAGTGGAAATTACAGCCAATACAGTAAGAATTATCTAACAGTTATGTGTAACTAACCTTTACGGTTTGTTGCAAAAAAATTAACGTCTCGGCTTTTGGCATCTCTGTTTGCAGTTGTGCTGCATTTCAGGAAATGAGAAGCCTTTCATCTCTGGCTATAAGGCAGTAACGTTTTGGTTTGATGTCAGGTCAGGGGAGCAGATTCATCCAAACGCTTCACGTCAGCCCTTGATTTGCACAGCTACAGAGAAAGGGTGCACCTTCAGCCCATTTATAACCCCCAGCTGTCTTTTAAAATATATTTTAAGAAGGGCACAGGTTCACAAGCCAATCACTTCAATAAAGCTGTATGCATAAAAAAATGTGGGTAATTCTCTTCTGGCTTCTTCATGCAGCTTCATGGGGAACCCTGGCTTCAGGCCAAAGAACTGCAAAAGCAAAGCTTTTTCCCCTCAGCGTTTTATCGAAGTGCACGTAATACATCATTAAGGAAATTAGTGTTGTAACAGGTTTCAACTGATCCATCTTGGGAAGTCAAATGAGAACCAAAAATAGATCCTGTTTTCACTTTCCCCTGAGCAACAAAGTGATTTGAAATCCTTCCTTGCCACAGGAGACAAACAAACAAAAAAAACAAATTTGGCAACTATTCAGTAAGTATATGTGCTTATTCAGTACTTAAATTCAGGACCCAAGGAACTGTTTATTAGAGAGGGCCAACCAACATATCTAGCAATGGCAGGAAGCAAGCGTGCCCCTCCAAGAAAACCCCTTCCTCTGCAGTCAGATGCTCTGTGGCATTTACAAAGGAAAACTCAGCTTGGAGTGTGCAACGCTTGTCAAAGATATCTCTGCAGAGAGGTGCAGAACACCTAAATAACCATGTACCATAAGTATACCTATGTTTTAAGGGACAGGCAAAGTATAGGGGATGATATGAGCAGATACTTATGGGAATAAACAGTACAGTATAGTCTAAACAGTACAAATTGTAACTTCAACTTGAATTATGAAAAGGGGGAAAAAAAACCCTTGGAAAATTCCTGCAGAATAGTATGGCCATCAAATCAGTAATAAACACAGCAAGCATTTTAAAGCAGAAGAGCCCTAACCTTTATTGCCTTTAGGTCCGATAGGATTATATGCATTTTCTCAAGTAACTGCTACTGGAGCTGTTCGAGATAAGTAATTGTATTTTCACAAATGGAAACAAGATGGTCTTACTTGAAAGTTTAGTAGTTCTTTAAAATATTTATGTAATAAAAGTGTTCCCTGGCAAAGAAATCTAGATATGTTGAATGAGAGGACAAAAAGCAAAAAAAAACAAACAACAGTAGCTAAGCATTAAGCTCCATTTTTAGTACATATATTTTCCAAAAGTATAGTAACATGGCACATGATTTCATAAAGATAGTTGAGATAAAATCTCCAAAAGAAGATTTCTGTTTCACTGAATGTACTTGACTAGTAGAAACCAGACTGTCCCTAATTTTGCTAAAAACGCATGCATGTTGAATTATTTTTCTTAATGTCTGTTAGTAGAATTGGCACCAAGTCACTAAAATTAATCACTTTTTGTATCATTGTTGCTAATGCAAGCGTGATGTTCTCCTGTTTGCTCTTCCAAAGGTCATGTCTATGATACTCATCATTAGTGGCAGTTCCTCTATGTTTAAGGAGATAGCATGGTTACCACAACATCGAGCTAACTACGATTAGCTTGAAGAAAGCAAAGGATCCCTTCATCTCCAACTCTGTAGGACAAAAGGAAGAGGGAGAACAGGGGAAACATTAATAACTTTTAATATAAAAAGGTCTTGATTTTGCTCTGCTCATTTGGAATCACATCTGAAGAAAGTGAAAGGAGAGAAAGTGAAAGGAGAGAAAGGGAAAGTATTTCCTGGGTCCTTAGAAGAATAACAAATAGGTCATTAATTGGCAAGTGCTTAAATGGCTGGTTCTAATCAGGGTAAATGGGCTTGTTTTTCCAACACTGGGTCTCACATCAAAACAACAAGAAACAATTGAAAAATCTCTGCTGAAGAAAGCAAGAGGAAGTGGGTTGTCACCAGCTGTTCAAAGACAAGATCCTGCAACAAATGTGTAGCAGCAGATGCCACGTGAAGCACAGGGAATGTAAATGTATATGAGTCACCCCATAAGCTTGGAGGGGGGGGGCGGGGAGGGGGAATGCTGCAGGCCAGATCCTGGGGGAAAAGATTTTTGTGGCTTTAACTATTTCTCCACTTGCTTTGTACTTTGTTTGAATACACAGCATATTTTTTTTTGAAGAATGTGTCCTTAAGCCCTGTTGAAGAGCCACCAGCACCAGGAAAGTTTCTTACAAAGATATTATGCTTTGGGCCTATCACATAAAAAAGGAGATGATCCATCATAATTTTCTGTCCAGCAGAAACATTTCCCCCTTTCCTCTCTCCTTTTAGACTAGACTAGACTAGAATGTTTCTTTTGGAAGGGACCTACAATGATCATCTAGTCCAGCTGCCATTTAGGTTCATGATAACAATAAAAATTGTTAAAAGGATAATTTTTATAATTTGCAACATTTCACTGATTTGTTTGCCAATGCAGCTTCATAAATAAATAAATTTGCAGACTGGGAAAAAATAGAAAATTAGTGTAATGACAAAAATAGAAGAACTACGCCCTGCGTCTCAGTGATAACCCCAAGGATCCCAGCTTAGGAAGGGTGTCCCTGGGCCGGGGAGTAAGTCCTTATAACAGTTAAAATACAATGGAACTTGAACTGCTGGTGACAGTAGGATGCATTCCAGAAGACTGCAGGAAAATCTTGTTTCTCTAAAAGAAATAGCAAGAAAGAGAAAGAGGGAGGAGTCCCAGACTCGGCTCCTGCCTTGGCTGTCCCAGCTATCCATATCTAAGCACTCTTATGCTCTAGTCATTATGGTATACACACAAATTTATGCAATCTCATAATCTTATAACAAAATAGGTCATTGAGGATTATCAAATTAATTGCAAAATTATCTTCTTCTTTTTCCCCAGCAACACCAAGCTCTCACATAGAGAGGAAAAAAAAAAAAGGCATTAGCAGTAGACTCTGCATAGAGGTGGATCTACATTTGGAACCCATTTTTATGTCTTGTGCTACCACATTCCACCGTGACAGATCCCAGGAATTCCCTCCTGCCAGTCACCCTTGAAGCAGCCATACCTGACTTCTCCATCAAATTCATACTGCTTGACAAATCACAAACAAGGAGAGGCTTTACAGTGGTTGAGCTCTGGATGATTTTTTTGCACTTCCAAGATGAACTGCAGGGCTGACTGGAAGGCATTGATTTCATTTGGCGATAATGTGTTCATCTTTTGATAATAAGAGTCTTTCTTGGTTTAAAAAAAAAAACAACCAAACAGCAAAAAAAGAGAGGGAGGGTGAGGAGGAAGGTCCCTCAATAGTCAGTGATGTAGAGATGTAGAGATTCACCTGTGACACAAGGGACACTGCATGAGTATCAACCCAGTGGGAAAACCATTACACTCTGAGTTGCGGAGGGTCATGATTTTCAGACTCTGGCAGGGTGATCCCATGAGCCTGGCTGCAGCAGGGCTTCATGTTGAACTTCTCCCACATAATCCTGGGGAATCCATCAGTGGTCAGAGGGAGGCATATAAGATTATAGTTTCTGTTGAGCTAATTTATCTACTTTTTAAGAAACAAAAAAACAAACACGTTTGTGCCTGGTCACAGGAAGAAGGCTTGAGGACTGAGCTTTGCCATATCTCGTTGCAGAGCACAGGCAGACGCCAAACATTACTAAGTCCTTCTTCTGTACCTGGACAAATTAAAAAGGAAAGGAACAAAATGAGCTCCTACTGCCCTTCATCCTTTGCTTGCCAGATGAGCAATTGAAAGACACTGCTGGTGGCGTCACACGTGCTTTGAGCCAGATTTTTCTGCAGGCCCATGATGTGATCACTGCTCTGATCGGATTTCCCATGGCCAGTGGTTGGGGTCCCACCGTGGGAAAGGATGGGGCAGCATGGCGGAGCCTGACAGCGCCCACGCTTGTTCCTCAGACCTGAGAAGCAAATAAGTTGTGAGATGACCAAACCTATGGCTCACAGTGTTTTGTTCTTCAGTGATGAAACCGGACTGCAAAGCAGTACTTCCAAGGGAGGGGAAATCTAGCCCAACTTGGTTTTGTCATAAGTGATTAGATTTTATATTGTGCTTATGTACTTCTCCTAATCAAACTGGCATGTTGGTTCAAAATCAACCTTGCAGAAAAAACTCTCATTTTCTTACCCATTTTGCTTTATTTATCACCTGGATTTACCAGGTTGTGAGGTGGTTTTTTTTTTTTTTTTAATTCTCTGACTAGGCCCAGTTCTGCTTAGCTTATAAAAATTGAAACATCCATAGCCCAAGGTTGCAAAAGCAATGAATATTTATAATCCTATCTTCCCAGCACACTCAGAGGTGTCTCACAGCGTGACTTCACATTAGGAATGTCCCACCTGTGGGGATCATTCAAAAAAACACAGATTACAAATCTGTACAACATAGAACAAGGTCAATACCCAAATTATGGGAATTATCACCTTAAAAAAGGTTGCATATCTGATGACGCACTGCACCAACACTGATTTGTAGGTGTTATACTAGCACGACTCTCCCCTGTGAAGATAGTATTTCAGCTATTAAGTTATGATATTATTTCCCGGCTCTTGTTCTGAGCCTTCACATGAATAAGCTGCAAACCACATAATGCACTCCTCTCACCATCTGCAAAGGTATACCCTATCTCCAACAGCAAAGAACAGCTAGGTTTCTCACCTAGCATTGGAGCACAGGGAAATATTACAGTGTAAAAAACACAGTGACTGGTGACAAGTCACATGCAGGATTCCAATGATGAGAGCTGCTTAGGAAATACCGCAAGTGAAACTTTGTGACCCTGCAGGTATCTTCTGGTACTTCACTGCAGATACTATTTCCTTTCCTAGACTGAGGCCACACTTAAGAAAACCAACTCCCACCCCTCCGTCTCCAAAAACATTAATTCAGATGATTTTCCTATTCAAGACAGAGCTATGAGGGGAAGAGTCAGTTTTAACGCTTGGCAGGCAAACATGGTTCCTTCCATTTTGCAGACAGGAAATTAAGGTGCAGCAGCAGCACTGGAATTAGAAACTATCTAGAGGCCATTTTAGGCCATGAAAGTTTTGCCATTGATTCTAATGCACCAAGATATAATGTATCCTCTAGTATCCTGCCCTTTCCTATTTTCCCCAAACTTAGCGTGAACCACTAAATTGATGCTTGCCCTGTAAATCCCATAAGCTATCAATGTAGTTCCCTTAGCTGGAAGATAGATTAATGACCTGAAACTACTGTAAAATATTTGCTACTTCAGTGCAAATTAATATCATATTTTACCCTCATTTTATACCGACATCCAGCAATTCCTTCTGCAAAGGATACCAGAAGGAGCTGGACTTTTAAATGCCAAAGTTCTAAATCCTATCTTAAAATTTTTAATCAAACTTTTTAACATATGAATTTAAAATTTCTGCGTTTCCATTTTTTATAGTTCTCTCACTTCACCTTTTTCTGCTAAGAAAAAAGAAAAATTTTAAAACTCAGATGCATTTAGGAGTTTTTTTAAATACTATTATAGTTTTAAAAATGCTTTACGTTTTTCTGGACTCCACTCTTCTCCATAGTCTGTAGCTTGGGCTAGGACTAAAAATGAATTTCTCCCATTTCACTCAGGTTTAACTTTTCAGTTTTAAGGTAGGTAAGTTTTAAAGTTTCTAGGTATTGTGTTCTATCTTGCAAATCTTTTTTGTCCACAGTCTCCTATCTTTTTTTTAAATTTTTTATTAAAATATCAATTCTTCTTCCACTGCCTAAACCAACATAGTTCACTAAACACATTTCTCTGATACTGGATGCAAT
>VYZM01017340.1:442573-536904 GCA_013398915.1 Dromas ardeola | reverse complement strand
AAAAAAAAAAAAAAAAAAAGAGAGAGAGATGAAATCCACTGGTACAGGGACTGAAATTAACAAATCGGTGGTCCTGAAATTAATTTTTCACATTCATAGTAGTCCAGAAAATCTAAATTTAAGGCAATGTGGTAAAGAGAAACATGCCCCTTTCTAGAGCAGGAGTGCTGACAAATACGCATGTTGTAAGCGAAAAGGACACATTAGAACAGCCATTCAGCAACCCTAGGTATCTTCGCTTAGAAAAAATGCTTCTCTCTAGAAATTGTCTACTGCGGCATTTGAATGTTCAGTAGGCTTATTTCAGGTTAGCCTGTTCTAATCAACAGAAATCAACTGACTGTCTTTTTTAGAAGCATCAGATACACACTCTTACCTGTGGCGGTGAAGCCCCCCAAGGCCTGAGGAGGTACCACCTCACAGAGGTCTCTGCAGAAAGCAGAGGTCCCGCAGCAGCACAGCCTCTCCAGCGGCACAGCCTCTCCACCGAGGGCACCCACAGAACAGAGTTAGCGCCTCTGACAATTCAGAAAGGTGTCGATTTAAATGAACCACCACCGGATAAATGGTAGCCTGAAAGATTTGCTCCACGACACACGTACTCACGGCTCATAATCGGATGAGTCTGAATATACACCACGAACATTTGCCAAGTGTCTAGACCAGCATTTGCAGGGGTATTAACTGAGTAAATTTACAGTGAGTTCACTCAAACTACAACAGGGTCGTGGATACCAGTCTAGAGAAGGCCAAAAAAGATAACAGGTTTATCACATGAAGTCAATTCCCATCTTTTGGGTAACACAGTGGGTCAGGCACATGTACACAAGAAAATTCTTTTAAAAAGAACAAGAAACAAAAAGCTGAGAGGAAGTCTGTATGCAATACCATGCCAGTGAATGAAGTAGTATAATAGCAAGCTCACTTTCTATTTGCTTCAGTTTCCTATTCCTCGCGGAATTAAGTAGTTAGAAAGGATGGATGATACCTTGTGGCAGAAATAGGTTAATTAAAAGGAAAGAATGAGGAAAGTAAGAAGGGGAAGGGAGGCAATCAAGAGAAGGCTGAAGAACTGTTGCCAATTCATTGACCTTGGTATATTCTGTTAGATTTTTAAAACATTTTTTTCCCTTCAAAAATAGTCATCATTGGCCACATGCCTGGATGAGTCAAAAAAGAGACACATGGGCACACATCAGACAGAGAGATTTAACATATTGTCATTGTTCTCTGGAAATGGTTTCAGATAATGAGTGTTCCAGAACAGAAAATTCTTCCAATTCTTCCAAATATTCTGTCCAAATATTACAGAAAATATTTAGTTTAAACCAGTCTGCTAGTGTATTTTCACTCTAACCCTATATCTCTGACTGTAATGATAGCACCCAAAAATCTATGAAATAAACAACGGAGGGAAAACTAGGGCATCAATCATACTATGGAATGAAAATACAATCCGAGCTACTTTTAACAAATGCTCACCCAGCATTTATGCAGTTCTACGTTTCTTATACAGACACTTTGACACTGCTAAATAGTCTATGCTGATTTCTTTTTTTCTTCCAAAATAAGTCATAAATTAAGCAGCCTATCGTGCTCGGAGTAAGGTTATGATCACTGTACTGTATGTCAAGTCATTCTTTCAGACTCTGCGCTAAAAATATAATTTCGCAAAAATCCTTGGTACTGCTAATAACCCTGTGAAGTTCTTTGAAGTGCAGTGTGACTCTCAAATATGCCAGTTGGCGAGGGAGCCTCTCGTGGTGCTCAAGGATGAAATATTCGATTTGTGAGTCAGGAGAAGTGGAATAGAGATGTGCTGACACGGAACTGCACATGTTTGATAGTCTGCTCGCCAGTGCTTGAGTTGGATACACAAACGTCGGATGCCAAAGGTAGATCAAAGTGCCCCAGGTTGCCCGCGAGCCCTGCGTGGCAAACAGGGATGCTCGGAGCCGTCTGACAGTCCATCCATGTGCTGCAACGCAGCTGCACTAAAGTCTTTGCAGAACAGAGGGCAAAATGCAGAGGTAGGCATTAAGGGAATAGCATGGGATGCAAGTATTTGTAAAAATAATCTGGGCAAATCAAATTGAACAGAGTGACCCTGTGGTTTGAGGTATCCCTCAAGCCCTTGGGTTGAATGTTGCATGTCCGGCACATCCAGTCGCAGGTTGTAGTTCTGCTGTTTGGGGAGGGCATCTCATGGCCTCTCGCCCAGAGATAAGGTTTTTACAGGATAGAAGAATTACAGCCCCAAATTCTGGTAGTCAGGACCAGTTCCTAGTGCTCTGCATTATACAGGACAGCATCTGAGACACTTTGATTATGACCCTGCTATGTTAGCCACTACCCGACATATTGTAAAACCCCCACTTCAAAACCAAAAATACTAACATCCCTCACACTCAGACAGGTTTGACTGTGCTAAGCATTTTTTCAATAAATTAGGAAAAAACTGAGAACACGAAGAACATTTAGTCCTTTTCATTTTCAAATTCTAACTATGCTTCCTAACCACTGACTGCAAAATAAAATCATGTCAGAGGACTTCAAGTTCGTTCCTTCTTTTGTAACATAATGCAACACGTTTTTAGTTTCTTCATCTCTGAAGTCATAAAAGAAGCTGCTGTCACCCTGCAGACAAACTCAGATTTTTCCTCTTATTCCCATTCTCAAGATACTTCCAGTTTTTGTCAAGTTGAATCTGAGCTAGTTTAGAGATTGCTATTTTTTTAATGTAATGGCTTAGCTCTTAAAAAGCTGACATATTTATTTGAAGAAAATAAAACAGAACAGTTTTGCTTCTTTTCCTAATATCTGAACATTAAAAGTATTGCTGTATGCTTTTATTTTCCAAGGTTCAAATCTCACTCAACCAGATTCTTACGTTTTTCATTTAATATTTATATTTCATATAAATTTGAGTCTATCTTCCCAAATTCCTCCCAACTTGGTGGCATGTGCAATATTCCTCAAAGTCACTTTGATTGATATTCCACCTGGTATACACTTGTTTGATACACTTTTTTTTTGGTATTGTCACAAGAGACCGCTACCCTGGCAAGCAGCTCCAGGGTGGAAGAGATCATCAGGTTGGTGAAAAGTGAAAGACGAAAAACTGAAGTCCATGAAATTGTAAATCCTACCACAGTTAAACTGAAAAAGCATGCCAAGCATGGGCCAAGACACAAAGCCATGCGATTAAAGGAGACAGTGTCAACCCTTTTTTTAACACTGCCTGGGTTTTATATCACAGCCTTAATGTTGCTTGAACCAAATATTAATATCTGGCTGTCAAAGGGTGAATTTGCTTTATTTAAAAGTAGATGTACAGCTAAGGAATGTTGAGGGAAATTACTGGCCTGTAGGGTTAGGCAGGAAGAGCATTAGTCACAGCCTCAGTAATGCATGGATGTCTGCGAAAGACATAAGCAATAATCAGAGTTTTTAGAAAGAAGAATATCTGTACCAGTGTGCAGATTAACCTTATAAGCTTGTAATGAGTTCCATAGATCTTTCAATTCGTACGAACGATAACTTTCAAAGAATCTGTTAGAAATAATGAAGTTATGATTAAATGCAAATAAGGAAAGCATGCTAAACCTCAGGCTGAGGTAGCTGGCTAGCCATTGGAATAATATCTTCTCATAGAAACATTTTTACACGCTTAAACTAACAGGAGATTGGAATAATTGGTTGGAAAGTTTCAGAGGAAATAAACTTTCACTGGAAAATACCATTTTGCGCCTAGGGGGTTTCATTCAGAAAGTTCATTTGGCGTTCAAGCACTCCACCCCAGACAATTCATGTCCAGGAGCAGGAGTACCACATCTGTACCACGTCCAAGCTAGCAGCCTTGTCAGCGCATTAACTCGAGCTCTGTGTCGCAGGAACGCAGCTCCCTGGCCCTCTGATCTGAGCAAGCCCACCCAGACCCGCATGGCACAGCCTGCTCTTCCCAATCCGGGTGTGCTTCCTCCTCCCCGAGCTGCCGCCCTCAGTTGGATCTGCCTCGAGAAAACAGATGAGCCGCCACTGATGAGTCTTTTAAAGGAGTCTCACATTGCCATGTATTACAGATTGTAAGACACACCTCATTAGAGCTCATTTGGAGCATTTCCTCAAACAGGAATCTTGCTACTGCTTCAGTACCTGTTGCAATTCATCAATGTTGATTTTTTTTTAAACGGGCATCCATTGTATTTATTTGTTGATTTTTTTCAATATTTACACAGGATGTAATGATCCACTAATAGTTCATTAAGTGCTTGGAGTTCATTTATCTTGTTACAAACCAAACTTGGAAATCTCCAAACTGTTTCACTAGAGCTCATAGCCAGAGATTTATAGGCTGTGGATCAGTATGAAGGACCAGCACTTTCAAAACTCCTCAGTTCTGTGTTAAATACCCCAGAGAAAGCCCCGTTTTTTATAACCACAAGCACGATCTAGCCACTCCACCCCGGAGCCTGCAGGGCAGGTGGCTCTTTGGAGCACAGGTACTGAACTGCCCCTGTGCTAGGCTGTCCCTCTGGTTCCCATTTGGCTGGTCGCTTTTCTCACCACCCTCATTTCACAGCCAGAACAACCAGTCTCAGTCCTCCTGAGAGATACTGAACGATATTGCCATACAAATAAATAATATTAACAGCAAGACTGCTGAAACCCTCTGAAAGGGAAGCAAAGGAAGACTCTGTTCAGACCATTACACCACTAGGTACTACCATGCAGTTATCCTAAGTCTTTGTTCTTTGTTTCATCATCAGCCACCAGGTTTTCTGGTATCTGTCTATAGCTGGGTTGTGCTAGCACCCACTCCTGGGTATATTCTAACTTACGCCGCTGGAATCAGCTGAGTTATTCCAGCTTTACCTGGACGTTACAGAAAGGGGCCCACCCCTATGCAGCGTGCTGGTGCAAGGCAACGCTGACATTATAAGATCATAGCAATAGACAACTGTACTTCACAGAGTATCATGTTCACATACTGCTGCAGGTAATAAATACACTTTACTGTGATGAAAAAGGTGATGAGATTTTTCTGGAGCTGAAGATTATTAAAATGCTTTGAGGTGAATTATTTGATTTATTTTATGACCTTTTTTTGACTGGTTTGAAAAGTTGAATGTGCTAAAATTAGCTTCAGAACACTGTATTGAAACAGAAAGAGAAAATCTATTACCTTTTCAAGGTTCTCCCTCTTTTTTTCCCAATAATTATTTGATGAATTTGGCAGAAGATAGTAAGAAATTTCAGGTTTGAGCTTATTTTTTAGAAAAAAATATTTTGTTTTAGGAAATGAAAAAAATTGCTCTAATTCTGAATTGACTTAGAAAGGAAATTCATACCTCCATTTCTTAATGATAAAAGCATATATAATAAGAGTAGCCACTCCTTTGTTAGTTGTTAGAGAAAAAACAAACAAACAAACAAAAGAACTCAGGTATTACTATTTGATATTCTTTTCCCATTCCTAGTTCAGGTATTTAAAACTGTATGTCTGTGACATCTACATGCCACAGACATTTACATTTTACCCTGTGTAAAGCAGAAATTCTCACCTAGACCCAATTAAGAATTGCATCTGAGTGCAGGAGGTAACATTCACTCAACACCACATCCAACCCCAGCTTGTACCTGAACGTCCCAGGGGACGCGGGGAGATCGGCAGCAGACTGCAGAGTGCCAGGGGATCCGTGCCTTTGCTATTTCTTGCTCCCACACGCTTAGAGATTAGTGGCACTTTTGAGAACTGGCATTAAGAAGACTTGGCATCAGAACATTATTTTTCTTCCTCTTCTTCCCCAAAATGATTTGGCATTTTGGTCATATACACACAAACACGTTTTCACGCTGTCTCACTCCTGAGTCCAGGAAACATTCACCCTGGCTTAAGGAGGGAGAAAGCAGGAAAGAGCTCAGTTTTGTCATCCTCCATCACACTGATTTGTAGTTTATTCTGCAAGTACTTGTTGCGTTAATGGGCAAAGCGGTTTTGGCAGAAAATAAACCCCCTTGCGTTCTAACACTCCTCACCGAGGTGGGAGGCTAGGTGCGGCTAGGTTTAAATTCTGAGTGATGCCCAATTCGCCGCTACAGTCCAGTCGCGTTTAACATATTAAACTGTTATGATTCCGGATACACTAATAGTGGACTGCACCTTCAGTCTAGTCGTGCTCATGAACTAGCACAGCCACTCTCAAGTCTTTGGTCGCGTTCAATGAGAAACCGAAATGACTAGCTACTTAAACAGTGCAGTTTATTTAAACAATAGATATATAGATTCTTACGGTCGCCGGTGATAAATACACTGTCTGCAAAGCATGTGCAAATAAAAGTATTGTTAATTATAAAAAAAACACGAAAAAGTTATAAACAATACAGCCTGGCTATAAATGTAGGAAAGAGACTCTCTAGAGAGATTTCTAAGTTTCCCATGGAAGCACTCGGTATAGTCTAAGTCTTACCCAAAGGCGTCCCTATGGGGGGGAAGAAAGGTTCAGCCCATCGACTGGTCCTGGAAGTCAAAGGCAGTCTGTGACAGAGTCCTCCTTGACTTGTTCACGATGGTGTCTTCCCTCATATCCCCCCTTTCTTGGGCTATTTTTATACTATTTTTTACCTTCAAGGTGGAGTTTGAGTGACTTTAGTCATAAATACTTTTATTATGATTGGTGTAAAATTCTCTCGCTTCACATTTAAAGGTATAGTTTACGAAAAATTCAGGGCGCAGACTCAAGGAGGGGTGGTCGCACCTTGGAGGCGGGTAGCCTTTGGGATGGAGGTGTGTTTTGGTATTATAATGACATTATAATGAGCAAAGTTCGCACAAAGGACAGCATTTCATCAAAATTCGACAGACTGTTGGCTCAGGGTAGTAAGTATGCAGCTTATCAGTTCCGCAGTACCATCTCGTTCCCATATCTGCTGTATTATCACAGGGAGAGACCGTGGACTCTCCATTCCACTTCGCCCCCCTGTTGCTTTGCAAGCAATATTGTACAGGGAATCGCAGAGGGGTGGATTCTCCGCATACCAGCTGCAGCTGTATTCTACCCTAGAAACTTTTTGATTTTATACCTTTCCTTAATGTGTGAACAATGCTGTATTTTTGATCATTTTAGTAATTATTCCACAGTGCTTCAACTGGGGCCAACAAACCTGCATGCACGGAGTAGTACACTAATGAAGTTAAATAAGGTTGGCACATTCAGGTCATGCAACAGGTGAAAATATCCATTTATTATTCACAAATTAAAAAAGTAGATACCAGAAAACAGGAAAAGAAAGGACCTATTTGACAAAACCTTGGATGAAGAGATGGGCCTTGTAGACTTCTAAAGCCTAGCAAAGACTGTTGGTCCACGAGCTCCATGGTCCGCAGCTCTCCATCACATCTCTGCTCTCAGTGGGAGCACTGAGACAACCAGCAAAACCTGCCAGAAAATCACTACCTGAGGAAGTACCACCCTCCTTGATTTCTTTGATTTAGAAATTATTCCTGTGTTCTAGTCAGCCAAGGGCTGAGCAGATAATTGTTTTATAAAAAGAATTACGAGTATCAGAACTTCAGCAGCTCTGAAATGTCCCTCAGCAAGCAAACAACTAACTCTTCCACCCCCTCAGTACACCCCCACTTGTGAATTGCAATTAGCATTGCAAATGCCTTTCCTTTTTCAGAACTATTGATTGTGCTGTTAAATAGCAGCAGAGAGTTAAAATGCCTGGAAATCTGCTTTAGCTTCCATTCCCCATTATCTATCTATCTATCTATCTATCTATCTATCTATCTATCTATCTATCAAAAAACCTTCCAATTCTATACAACAACCACCATTACACAACCTTCTAGTTACGGACAATAGGTATTATTCATTACTATACCCACTCACCTTTCAAAACCCTTATTTAACACTGTCTAAATATTCTTCCCAATGTTTAGGGGAAATGTTCCCATTGACCATTCCCCCTGAGCACACCCTATATCAAAATTTCATGTCTAGTTAAAGGAACAGTATTTGTCCAGCTCATCTTCTTCTTTGGTTGTCCCACTTAATACCTTGCTTTATTTGAACCTATATATATGGATATATATGGATGTGTTGGTTATAAGGAGGCAGAAAGAGAGTGAGACACTAGATATATAGTTGCTCTCACATGCAGACATTGCTTGGAAGGGCGGACAGAAGACTGTATTATGATTGGCAGGTGTTCAAAAAAATTGCAATGGCGGGCAGCGAGCAAAACACCACATTAACACCAGTATTCTTAATATGCCTCATGCAACCTCTGTATAAACCCAGCAATTTAGCACACGCTGCAAGACTATCAGGAACATCTTATACATAATCCTTTGTAAATTGCTGTAGCACCATGAAAAGATTCACAGCACAAACTCTGTGTCCAGGAAGGGAGGAGTCGGGAAGATTGCAATTCAAACAGCCTCTGAAACAGAAGGATGAGCAGGGTATGGAAAATCAACACATCAAAAGGGCTTTGTCTATCTCAGTCACAGACAAGCTCGAACAAGGCTTCATTTGCATTTGCACAAACAGCCCAATGCGCTACAATAAGCTTCCCTAAATTGATTAGCCAGAAGGAGGGAAGAGCAGACCTTCCTAGCAAGTGCTTTGAAGATTCATTCGCATGCAGGGACATGCTTACCCTGCACTGGTACCATGGGAATGGGGCGATCCAGAGCAGGGGCATTTGCTCCAGGAGGCACCACCTCGGGAGAGCCCGCTGAACTCATCCTCAGCCACAGCTACCGAGGCAGCTTTCCACAAAGTGCTCGGTTACAGCTTGGGGAACAGATTAGGTTTTGACACACGTTTCCCATGCTTAATTTGATGCTTTCATAGCAGCAGTTCCATCTCCGTAATCAAGAGCTTTTCTCTTTGCTTTCCTATTTTGATTTTAAGCTTGTCTAGCCACAGTATTTTGACAAATTTAGAGTACGTCAGCGTTAGGAGTATAACACATTCAAGTAATGTTGCAGACAAGCCGTATGCGAACTGAGACAAGTCTGTGAATCCATGGGGTCATGGTGAAAGGCTGGGTACAAAGGGAAAAGTTTCCCAGGGAGGGACTATTCAGCAGTTTCTGACACAGAGCTTCAAGCTGAGAGAATCCTCTGCTTTGAAAAAGTCTCACATCATCACGTATGTCCCCTCTAATAAAAACATCAGGTAACCTTATGTTCCAGATATAAAGTACTCAGCTTGGTTATTGACTACACAATGGCAAATTCTTCATTAAAGCTGGCTTCTAGCTGTATCTCAGAAATGGAATGTTCATTTAAGTGAAAAGTGACCCTGAAACCATTGCTACTGAGGAACCTGACTTTACGTGGGAAAGTCTGCTCAACTCATCAGACAGATTGCAATAATATACCTGAGAGATGAAAGATAAAAGCCCAAGTACAGTTGGCTTGGCAAAAAGTGTTCTCAAAGGAATATATTGTTCCATCAACACTGCCATTCAGAGAAATGTACCAACTTTAGGGATGGTTTCTAAGATTCAGGGGAATCTGGGGACCAGACAGAAATCCCCTCTTGAAAATGAGAATTTAAATTATCCCCTGGACTGGGCTGGACCAATCGAGCATGGAAGTCCCAGGCCAGAGAGCGTAATTCCCCAAGAAAACTGCCGTGCACACAGCTAGTCTGTATGAGGAGAAGAGGAGCTTGAACTTCTGACTCCTGCACGCTAACGAACTTTCTTAACTAATTGGCTCTTCTGAGACCATTAGTTTCCTAACTGGTTAGCTATTCATTCCTTCTTATATCCACAAACGAGCGGGTAAATCTTCCTGTGATAGAAAATTCAGCCACAATATTACATCCTAAGGAGAGTAGTTTCAAAGTGCTTGTTTTTCTCTTGAGACCCTGTGAGACAGAGTCTATTTGCTTTAATCTCTATGAGTTCAGGAACTCAGTGACCTTTTTATATGTGTGTATGAAAGTAAGATCGTTCACCAGGCAGGCGGTCCCACACTCTTGCGGCTCTAATTTATAATTTTTAATTGGAACTACATTTGACTGCTCTAGTTCCAGCACCTCTAGCTGAGCTACATGCCTCAGATTTCAGTCAAGGTAATTTCCAGCTAATGATAATTTTTATTACTCTGCGTTTACACTGATTTATAGAAACTGCAATGAAAGACTGGAAAAAAAATCTGTTAGCTTTAAACTGTTTCTCTTTTTTTATAGCAAGCTAGTTACATTAAGTCAAAAAGGATATTAAACTGCCACTCTGTCATCCAAGAGCAAGCTGAATTAGATTTGCTTATTTGACAAAAATCAGACAAAATGAATTCATATTTCCTTAAATGTTGCATACACACAATTATTCTTAATACTTGGTGAGCAGGCAGTTTAGTAAATATACAGCATGCTGTAAAACCTCAGCAGGATCTGAACGTGAACATCACAGAAAAAGGAGTTACACACACACAATAATATGCTTGGACTGAAATCACCATTTCCCTGTAAAACTACATCGTTTATTAGAGGTGATTTTTAAGCCAATTAGTAAATTAGATCAGAGTGTTCTGAGTTTCTCTTTCAGCAATCTGCAAAACATTAAAAACAATGAAAATGTAAATCCAGGCATTTATACTGAAGCAGCTATGGGGCAAGTCGCAACATTTTGGGCTTACTCAGGAGTTTATAACCAAAGCCCAAAGTAGGGGACTCTGACTTAAAAGGAATCCTTTTAGTGCAGCTGTGTTTATTTTCATACAGAGTGTGCCTACGTTCGTGCTTCAATTCAGATCATGAATGTGCTTTTGAAGCCAGATCTTGCAATTCTTGCCACTTAGCATGCTCGGAAAGGTTTTGGAGGATATGAACCAAATTATTTCCAAATTAAATCAAACCGGAAGATGAGATTGAGGAACACATGTACTGCCCTCCAGCTGCTATGACCATTTTGTCCTTTGGACCAGACCGGACTTAGTTTGAAGTAAAGTTCACCTGAAATGGGGAAAAATTGTCACATCAGGTCCTCAGCACCAGCTGGATCTCTTCCTATGGCACTGAACTTCTTGCATGTGTAGGTAGAGCCTCCAGAGACCTACAGTAAGCACCAAAAATTCCTTCCACCTTTCGCAACCACAGTGAACTGTGGCTTTCCCAGGCAAGTGCTTTTGAGTCTTTGATGTACCAGTGAGATCACAAATTATCCAACTACTAAACCACCTGATCCTTCCCAAATAGCAATTAACCTAAAATTTAACCTAAACACCAATGACATTTCAAATCAGGTTGGGGTATGTCATTAGGAGAACATGAAAACCCCCAGAAATACATATCTACCTTTTGTCTTTATTTTAGACCATAAGGTCACGGGCTTAGGGATCACATCATTACGAGAAGAATGGAAATCCTTATCATATTTATGATTTGTATTTGCTATTGCTAATCAATTCAGCAACTTCTCTGTATTTACTCCATGAAAGCTAAGCACGCTGGTCCACACATTTGGCAATTAGGGATTTTTATCTCTAGTCGAGTTATGCACCATTACTGAAGTGCCTCACAAGGACAGTCAGCCTTAGTAATACATAACATCCTACAATACATAATGGCATTTCTTCAATGTCAAGTATCTGAAGTTGTTAAAATATTTTTTTTAATTTTACACTTTAAATCAAACCATAAAAGTTGAATTGCATACTTTAAGCCAAGTGTAAGCTCTGCTTCTATGACCTTAGACTTCTCTATATCTTTTGGTGATTTTATTTATTGTGTTTGTGGATGACAAATAACAGGAGTTACAGCTAGTTTTCATGCAGCCAGGTACTGATTAGTGCTCCCAAGGACAGAGTTTGGATCAATGTCACCCCTTAACTCAGTAGCCCCTCAGGGAAGTTTAGTTGTTAATGCAGTCTCAAACAAATGCCAGTAGTATGTAGCTGCCCACGGCTTGGACGGGAGCATTCTTCGCTGGGTTAAAAACTGGCTGGAAGGCCAGGCGCAGAGAGTGGTGGTGAATGGAGTTAAATCCAGTTGGCGGCCAGTCACAAGTGGTGTTCCCCAGGGCTCAGTATTGGGGACGGTTCTCTCTAATATCTTTGTCAATGATCTGGACGAGGGCATTGAGTGCACCCTCAGTAAGTTTGCAGATGACACCAAGTTAGGTGGGACTATCGACCTGCTCGAGAGTAGAAAAGCTTTGCAGAGGGATCTGGACAGGCTGGATCAATGGGCCAAGGCCAATGGTATGAGGTTCAACAAGGCCAAGTGCTGGGTCCTGCACTTGGGTCACAACAACCCCATGCAGCGCTACAAGCTTGGGGAGGAGTCACTGGAGAGCTGCCTGGCAGAAAAGGACCTGGGGGTGTTGGTCGACTGCCAGCTGAATATGAGCCAGCAGTGTGCCCAGGTGGCCAAGAAGGCCAACAGCATCCTGGCTCGTATCAGGAACAGTGTGGTGAGTAGGACTAGGGAAGTGATCGTCCCCCTGTACTTGTCACTGGAGATGCCCCACCTCGAGTACTGTGTCCAGTTTTGGGCCCCTCACCACAAAAAAGACATTGAGGTGCTGGAGAGGGTCCAGAGAAGGGCAATGACGCTGGTGAGGGGTCTGGAGAATAAGTCTTATGAGAAGTGGCTGAGGGAGCTGGGCTTGTTTAGCCTGGAGAAAAGGAGACTGAGGAGAGACCTTATTGCTCTCTACAACTACCTGAAAGGAGGCTGTAGAGAGGTGGGTGTTGGTCTCTTCTCCCAAGTAACACGTGATAGGACAAGAGGAAATGGCCTCAAGTTGCACCAGGGGAGGTTTAGGATGGATATTAGGAAAAATTTCTTTACCGAAAGGGTTATCAAGAATTGGAAGAGCCTGCTCAGGGACGTGGCTGAGTCACCATCCCTAGAGATATTTAAAAGACAGGTAGACATAGTGCTTAGAGATGTGGTTTAGTGATGGTTTTTGTCAGAGTTAGGTTGGTGGTTGGACTAGATGATCTGAAAGGTCCCTTCCAACCTAGGCAATTCTATGATTCTATTCAAATTGCATAATTATGTAATTGTGGAAGTCTTGAGTACAAAATGACATTTGTATGAAATATGTCATCCATAAGAGAAAAAACATTACTACCAAGCCTTGTGGAAAAGGGTTTCCTGCCTTTACAGGAACTAAATTTGGAAGCCTAATCAAACATCAAAGCAGTCATTATCTGATTCTGTTTGTCATCTAAACAGGCAACAATTGCACCTGTCTCTGCCAAGGAACGTGATAATTTCCAAAATAGTGTGTGGAAAACAGCGATATGCTGGCAGAGATTAGGAAATCCATGAGCTGGATGGGAAAGTCTTTGATTCTGAATGGAAACAGAAGGAGAGCCTGGCACATCAGGGTCAGCAGGCTTCTACCAGCCAGGACTTTGAGGACATGCTGCATAAACCATATTTGTGTCCTTGCCCACCCATAGTAGATCCACTTTTACACCTTGCCAACAGAAGGAGTTCCGCAGGGTCTCCTGGATTTGATACAAGGATAAACCCAATCTTGGGTTTCCTGTTTTCCCATTCCCTACATTTTTATAAGTCTCTGTGACTGTGTTACTTAATTTTGACATTGCAAATGTATACTCCACTTCCCTTTTATTTATGTCATGTCATTCCTACTGGCATAGCAAGCTTTAAGAGGATGACACTGGAGTGCTCTAACAAAGCCCACCATTGCAATACAATCCTCCAGGGTATCTGTAAAGCAGCATGGTGCACTCCATTTTAATGCAAGGGCCATCTTGGGAGCTGGTAATGCAAGAATCTGTGTGGAAGAGGTGTCTTTCACTGGCCAGCAGCATAGCACTAACCCTGGGAAGTTGCAAGAAAGTAAGACACAAATGGTATGCCTGAACATTGAAAGTCCTCCAAGAGTTCTTAAGAACAGCAAAGCTGAGGCAGGACTTCTGCCTCTCTATCATTCAACTTAATTCATAGCTGTTCCCTGATAACACAAGACCAATTTGCAATGCTTTAGAGATTCAGAGTACATTTGCTTTGTTTGCTTTCTCTTTATTTGGAGAATAAAGGGAGCGTAGAAAAAAGGCAAAATTTTCAGAATAAATTTTGTTCCCAAGGCAGAGTGCAAGCGACTGGAATAGAAAAGCCTTTTCTTGGTAAAGGACAGGGTGCTATTACAGAGCCATGAACAGGGAAGCACTATGTAAAATGAACTAAGAGCCTGATGGGACAGTCAGGTATATAAACATGTAGACACCAGAAACCTGCTTACACAGAAGCAGTGATGGCACTGAGAAACTTCTCAGAGGACTTAGAAGACAACCAATATGTTATTGCGGAAAGGCAGGTACAGAGTTCACTCCAGACTGGGACAATTGACTGCCTTTTTGGTTTTCCAATGGAGGACCCTGTTGGTAGTAAAGCAGGAGTT
The DNA here is from genome assembly GCA_013398915.1 of Dromas ardeola. Lineage (NCBI taxonomy): Eukaryota > Metazoa > Chordata > Aves > Charadriiformes > Dromadidae > Dromas > Dromas ardeola. The sequence goes on along the minus strand of VYZM01017340.1, from coordinate 522,498 downwards.
ATTGTAAGTCTAGAAATGCAGAAGCAGGGAGCAGAAGAAGGTCCTTTTGAGAGGTAGGTGGAATTGCCAAAGAACATCAGGACTGGTTGAGAGTTAAGGCTGAAATAAGTAGCTGTGGGGCAGCTGAATGTCCATATCCCGTGAGGAGAACTGGTCATGCTCACCTTACAGAGAAGACTCCTGTACTGAGGAATAACTTACGTTTTTTGAAAGAGTGCAAAATGTTCAAAAGGTAACAGAAGGTACCAAGTTGTACATTATCTACAGCAAGAGTGGAAAGCTTCTACCACTTTAGCACTATACTACAAGAAAATGTGACATGGTCTGTGTAAACAAGCTTTGCGGTGAATATTTGACATCTTTTGAGAGATGTAGCGCCAAAACCATTAGAACTTCTAGAAAAAGAATGAGAGGTTCATGGAAGTACCTGTTAAACTTGCTAGCTCTGCTAAGTGGATAAAGTGTAAGGACAGCCTGATTTACACAGAGAGACCATAACAGGCTCAAAGCCAGCTTTCAGTAGTAAGAGAAAAAATGGACATGTCAGTGGGGGTCCAAAAAAAGGCAAGATAAAAAGTGCCTGCTGAGGTCAGAAACAAAGAATATCAAGGCCTGTGCAGCTAAACTCCAAAACTCCAACATTCAACACCTTTTGTTATTCTGAAGCTTAAACTTTCCCAGCAGATGCTGCAAATCCTGCCAGTTTTTATAGTGGTTTTGTGAGGTGGGCAGATGTGCCCATTATAAAACCATCGGCTGGTACATAGCATTTTGGTACAGCTTAGTTACTACCAGCATGCCTATTCCCATGTTTCTATTCCCACTTATTTTCTTCTTTGTAGTGGATGAAGCACAAACACAGACACCCAGCAATTAAACTGTCATTCACAAAGCCTGGAATTGAAGCACATCTTTCCAACAGGGGCATCTGTGCCTGCGTTCGCATTATAGCTAGATCCTTCACTGCTTCTTTTTCAGTGGTTTCACAGTCGCCTAGGGCTTATTTCATAGCCAAGTTGCTCTTTAGTTCCCTTTGAGCAACCTCTTCTGCAGAGGAATTTCCTCTGTCCTGCAGTTGAAAAGGTCCACAGGACAGTCTTATTTAGTGCCCTTGTGTGGTAAGCTCCAAGTGATCAAGGGGTACATGTCTTTAAATGTGTACACCTATCTGGGAACTATGGGAAGACTATGTCTGCACAAATAATACATGCTCACAGCACCAGATGTGTCTGTCAGACAGCAGCAAGAGCAGGCTGGGGAGTGTTTGGGCAATGGGGCAGGATGGGGCAAGGACCACCGCCACCAACCCCATCCCACCGCAGCTAGGGGTGGCAAGCAGAGCTGGGCCAGGAAGGGCGACCAGGGCTTCCTGCAGCCCTGAGACAGCCAAGCATGGCCGTGGGGATTGAATGGCTGCAGAGCCAAGACAGGGAGGCAGGAGCGGGATCAGCTAGGGTGATGGGCAGGCATGGGCATGGCTACAGTGACCATGCAGGGACCGAGCACCAGGGCCGGAGCTGCAGTCCAGCTCCTGAGCTAACGGGTGATCTCCAGAGGTGACTTCTCACAGCTCCTCCTCACAACTGGGCTGTTTCCCCAGCCATGGCCAACCCCTGGTTGCATAGCAGAACCACATCAGAGCTTGATGGCCTGATGGCTTGATGGACAGGCAGCCAAACATCAGGGGAAGGAGGAAAAGGCTGCAGCCACACCTGGTGGGCTCAAGTCCCCGACAAACACATCACTTTCAAGACCCCTAGGCAAGGAGTCCATAGACTATGTAGTTTTACTTATAACTGGGACCCAGCTGGTCATGGTTTTTAGGCATTATGACAGCATAAACGTTAACAAACAACCATGATACACACTTAAACTGCATGTGCATACTCAACAATTAACAGAAAATGGGTGACTCCAAGGCTTACGTAGCTTCCTACAGTATTCATACAAAGTCAGATGTTAAGTGCACTATCTAGCAGCACCAGTAAGGAACAACAAAGCTCAGAGATTTGTATATCCTGTGAAGCTCCCCCTTTGCTTAGTGGATCTGTTGTCCATGTCCTTAATCTCACAGCTCCCATCTAAAGAAACGGCAAAAAGGGAAGGAGGAGAGCTTTTGAGACAGCAGCAATCCACCTTGAAGCAAAAGACAGTAATTTGAAAAGCTGTGTATATTTCTCAATGTAATCAAACACGGAATAACTAGATATTCAGTGAAACTGCTCAAGAAACTCCAGGAAACATGACATGACAAAGAAAAAACAAGGGAGAAAGTCATAAATTCAGATATGCTGATACAATTTTTGGTAGCTCTGTCTGGTATTGTGGTATATCTGTCTGAGCAAATACAGAGAAAGCCAGAGTCCTTCTGTATGCATTCAGCTGCCTTGATATCAGCAGTGGATTGCCCAAAAGCCACACACTTGGATAGTAGGTAGAGCTGCACATCGGTTTGCACACTGGAGCCAAGCACATTGGTTTGGCACCATGCAAATGTGGTGATCTAGCCTCTTGGCCAGTGCTACCTCATGTCCCATCATCCCTGACTGTCCCTGAGGAGACCTGCCCAGTCTTGCTCTCCCACAACAAAAATTATCCCTGTGTAGAAAGCCACCACAAATCTTTATCTATCTTGGTTTCTCAAGCTATGATTAGATGATTTATTCCCCTTGCATTGACCTTCTGCTTTTGAGTGAATTTTGTCTCTGTTGCTAAATAAGAAAAGTCTTTTCCATATGTAACAAGTTTTCATTAATCTTTTTTACCACAGTGTCCTTTCAAAATCACAGGCCCCAGCATATCTCCAGTCAACACCTGGCAACAGCTGTTTTAAAATCTTGGGATGTTTTGGCATGCAAGAGTTGTCAAAGATACTGGGATTACAGCATAAATAAAGGCGGCAGGTCAGGTCAGAGATGAATGAGGATGGCGTCCTTCAGGCTAGATAGGGAAGGAAAGGACAGGGCACACAGGTACAGGGAAATTGAGGGGCTGATGGCGAATAAGCGATAGGAAGACAGGGAGAAAGAATGGATGATCCTGAAGTTCATAAAACCTTAAATATTTCTTGACGTTTAGCAGTATTCAGCCAGAAGCAGCAGCCCATTTTACTCAAAAAGGCTGTATCTTGGCATTACAGAAATAGGCTGGTGTCTGACTGGTATTACATTAATCAGCCTCATTATCGCTATTATAAGAAAACTAATCTCTATAGTTATATAGGCTATGGCTATAGACATGTAGAATATGGCTCCAGCAGAGCATGATCAGGGACTACCGAAACAGCTAATTTTCTAACGGCAGTGGAGCTATTCCCATATTTATCCATTCCACTTCGCTCTGTGCTACGCTTCTCAGAAAATCAGCCTCTACCACATCCCAACGCAACAGATGTATCGCAAGATCTGCTCGTTGGTGACACAGCATTGCACATAATACCAGGTGCAAAACAAGAGATAATATCAAGCAGTTGCTTAGTTATCTCCATTTGCTCAGTCTGTGAATGAAAAATGACGAAGCTAATTAATTGTAGGCAATTAATTGCAGGTATCTGAACAAAGAGAAAGTGTACAAAATTGAACAGAATGACTTTGGATGTGGCCATATCTTTTTCTACCTTGGCTTGATAATTCATATTGAGTTACATATTTGACATCAGGAGGGATTCAGCTTGGTGTGAAGATATTTACATTTAGGCATTCACATGTAAATGTCTAAACTCTTTTTTTAGTTAATGGATGCTAAGGACCTCCTTTGGAAGAGCTCATTTGAACACCTGCCTGGGATTCAGATGCCTAAACAGAGGCACCTCCTGTTGCCTGGGTGCTGTGGAGCCTCCAGCCTTGCCCCTAGCTCATGCTCCAGGGAGTGCAGAATGCCTCCCGCCGCCCTCTCACACTGGCCAGCCCTGGGCAGACATCCAGGGGACCTTTGGGCATCTCAGAGGGCCCTCAGAGCTATCTGTGGGAAACCGATGACTGTCCTTTGCCATTGCCTTGGAGGTGCCCTGGCCCTTAGGCTGGGTTGACTGTGTCTCCTTTGTCAGGAAGGAGAGCTTAGACTCTCGTGTCCTTGCTCACACACAGACACGAAAGCTCAGGGGTTTTAATCCCACCTTTGGGAGAGGCCTGGTGATGAAAGATGGGGTACACAGGCATTGTTTGCATACTATCTCATTTTTTTATCTCTAATCTTTTACCAGTTCTCATATGATAACAACAACTAATTTTTAAATTATCTATTTATTAAATTATTGTTAGCATTTAATTGCTACAGTTACATTCTGCCTCCCCCTTATACTTTTTTATTCTAAACAGCTATTGAATAAACTACATTTTAAAAAAAGAAACAGGAAAGGCAAATGCAGAAATTATTTTGACTATCTAAAATAACTTACTGCATCTGTTTCCATGAATATATAGGATGATTTTGTGCTTAAATGTGCATACAAATAATGCTCTGGAAGGTAGATTGTCTCTGTCAGCTGAAGTTGCTGTTAAGTAAATGAGGTCATTTACTGGATCTTTATCAAATCCATAAACTTTTTCTTTGATTAAAAAAAAACAACCCTGAGAAATGTATTTATTTGTATTTATGAGTATATTTGTTTTATGAATGAGCTCTCCACTCGTGTGTCCATAAGGTTGTAGTTTAGATCAGAAATGCATTTCTGAAGCCAAATCTCCCAGCTTTTCCCAATTACCATGCCTTGGTTTGCACTAGGGATCAGTCTCAGGGTACATGGATTGGATTCCCTTCACGTGAAACTAAACTGGAAGATGAGTTTGGGGAATGCACCCACTGCTCTCCAACTCCTAATATGCCTTCAGTTCCTGGGATTAGAGCAGAGCTAGTCTAAGGTTAAATTAATGTGGCATCAGGTACAATGCGTACATCAGATCCTCAGCACCTCTACAGATCCAGTCCTGTTGAGCTGCAGTATTTGTTAAAGTAGATGCAGGCTTAGAGAGCATTAGATCCTTACAGCAGCAGAAATTTCTTCGTATTTTATGCAAATTTACCCCAAACAGAGTATCTATACAGATTGCCTGTCTGAAATACTTCTACAGCATCTTTTAACAGGAGGCCATCCTTCATTAATAGTTTTCTGTCAAAATACACAGTAAATTTGAAAGTGCTCTTAGTCCTATTTTTCAGTTAAGAAATTAAACTGTGCCTGAGGATGCCTTCCCAACCCTTCCCAAAAGCAGACACATGGGTCCCACACAACAAGCTGCTGTCCGAACCACAGGATTATTTTTCTCGATTATTTGAATATGTAGATTACCCCCTTTATTTCTTTTTTTTTTTTTTTTAATACTGTGTAAAGGACCATATATGATGCTGCCTCACTGGTAGGGACAGGACAAAGCATTGTGGTAAGCAGGATATATGATGATTTCTATTATGGAATTTCAGCTGCTCCTCCAACATGTCTTATCCTAGACCCTGTCAGAGACAAGATACCACACAAGACGAATCACTGCTCTGATCCAGTATGACAATTCCTGGAAATCAAAAGGAAACCTTTTTATGGCAGCAATGCTTGTAGTTTTAAAAATGCTCCCAAATGAACTCTTACTTTCTGAATCCTAGATCTTAGTGGAATTTGTATTATGGTACCATGGCTGAATGCATGCTGACTTCCCAGTCTTGGTCTTTCATTGATGTTTTCTGATTTCAGTTCTATTCCAGGTTTCCTTCAACATACCTTAATTTCTCTGTTTCTTTATTTCTTTGTGCGTGCACTGTGTATCGCCACATGCATGAATCTATGTGATTCTGAATTATCACCTTTCTTCTTCAAGTAATGTGGTCACATTCGGTGGTGATACATACTGCATTCTTTTCAGAGGATTAATTTAACCTCCAAATGGCCCATCTCTTTCTCACACAAAGATATGTGACATTAATTTTTCTTCTGGATTCTTCTTTACTACTTATAAGCCTAAAGATGTAGACATGCACACACAAATATGTATGTATGTATGTATGTGTGTACACTTATATACACATACACACACCCTTTCTTTCTACACATTGATCTACTCACATCTGCAAAAGATTGCTTTGCTATATATCTATACAGGTGTGTCTCTATGTCTTCTTTGAAAACTCTTTACCTCTCACCTACGTGATATTATTTTTCAACTTTTCACATCTCTACAGCAAATGATATTCTCATTTGAGCTTTACCACTCTTCTGGCTGTCCATGGATTTTACTAGTTGTGATGGCTTTTCCTCTTGATCTACACTCTCATTGTATGGTTCAGAATCAGTAGATTGAGACTGTACACATGATGGGGGATTACAAAATTAGCATTTGGAGAACCATTTAACTGCTGTTTTTCAAAAGCTGTGGTGAAACAAGGAACTACAAAAGCAGCAAGCAGGGAGCCCTTACAAAGTTGCAAAAATCTCCAGAACAAAATACAGGTTTATCCAACTGTTACTGTACAGGAAATCAGCAGCACGCACAGCAGAGAATCAAGCAAACAGGCATCCAGATGAATTCATTGTGTGAATCATGAATCATTAATGAATAAATAATGCATAGCATCTTGATAGCTTTTTAGGCAGAACTATGAACTACGTGGTTGATGGAACAAGATATAAATACAAGACTTGTTTTTTAATAAGGCATTTGAAACATTTTGAAATATTCTTACATTCATTGGTTTGGACATACTCAGAGTACCATGGTTTATCTACCTGTAATATCACACTGAGACACCTGACATGGTATTTCCACTACGCTGGACGCTGTCTTCACATTTGTGAAAATGAGGCGGGGATGTGTTAGCTTTACAAAGAATAATAATATTTTTGCTTTGGGATGGGACAGCAACCTCTTCCTTTAAAAACTGACCTGAGAGATCTCCATTATTTACAGTCTCAATTTCAAGGCTGCAGAACCCCACTGTTCAAGCATCACTGAAGGTCAACAAGTGCTTGAAAGAATTGTTAATTAACTTGAATTTCAAACGAGAAGCATAGCTGGGAAATCTGTTGAGAAACCACACAGCCTGTCTTCTTGACTAAGGCTCTGAAGAGAGACTTGGGAAATCGAAAAAGAGCAGCAAACTGAGCCAAAATCTGCTGTTCGTAATGTGAGGATCATTATGTGACTTGAGCACATAAAATTAAGCACAATAATCAATTCCTTAGTTCATGGGAGGAGCCTACCGAGGAGAAACACAAATACCTAGGGCAACGCACTAAGGAGCCCGGTGATAACTCCTAGAAACATTGAAGGAGATAGATATTGGAAAAATGCAGAAGAGCGTATCTATCTGATGAATCATGCACTGCAGCACAGATATTCTGTGGGAGAAAGAAAACAGAAAGGTAGCAATGCTGAAAAAGATCTAAGGAGTATACGCAGGAAGAAGGATCAGAACCGGGATTGTGGTATTCAGTAGCAACAAAAAATAAACCAAAACTAACAGCCAGTGCAATTTGCAGCTCTTTTATTAGATGCTCCATGGTGTGCAGTCTGTAAAATAGAGTTAGGGAGCAGGGAGGCACCAGGCCCACCAGTAATCCCATGAGTTTACCAAGGTCACCTGGGAGATGGAATGGGTTGCGTGGTCCTTCCTGATAGCGTATTCCTGAAAGCACACCCCAGATACCCCCATCTGGCTACCTTCATGCCAGGATGAATTGGAAGGAGTTCAGACAAAAGCAAGGCAAATGACAAAGAGCTGGAGGGAATGACTTCAAAGGAAAGATTAAATGAGCTAAAATATGCATAGCATGGCTAAGGAACAACTGTAGGTCAGGAGACAGGGAATACAGTAACTGCCAGCCATTCTTAGACGCGTACACCAAGAGGTCTCTCAGTGACAGTAAACAGGGACAAGGAAGAATTTGTCATTGTATTAATACTCTTTTGCTTTGATTTTTGCTTGGTACATGGTAGCTTTACCACATCATCATGGACTGCCAGCAGCAGGAAAGAGACAGCACTGAAAAAAAAGCCCTCTGCCTTATCAGTGCACTTTGAATTCTGTTTTATAATTCATTTGATTGCCTCCTCTCCTCTCTTACTGCTATAGGCCAGGCTCATCACTACCGGAGGCTAAGGAACCAGTTCGCTCTGAAACCAAGAACTTTTCAACAGGGCATGTTCACAATAATTTATGAACATTTCCAGTATTGCTACCGGATTGCTCCTTCTTCTATGCCTTGTTATTGCAGGACCAAACAGCCTTGGAATTCCTTGGACTCATCATTCCAATGAAATAAAATCACAATTTTTGAGCATGAGAATTCCTCCTCCCATATGTTTCTTTTTCTGTTGTGTCTTCAGGTGACATGCAGAGAGATCTGAAGACAGATAAACGAGTCTCACCTCTCAGGAGGAATATGCCTTGTCCTGGCATCATTTCCCTGTTTAGGTAGATTTCAGTTTATCAGGAAGGGCAGAGACTCCAACTGTGCTCTCCGGCAGCACTGAATTTGTGCCTAGGACAGTTCTTTCCATATTATTCTCCCCTGTCTTCAAATGCTAATTTTTCAGCAGACACCTTTGTACTGTTTTCTTACATTTTCTTTCATTTCTTTTATTTTTTTCCAGTAAATCTTTTAAGGATGTCACTCCCACTATACCCCTCCTTCCCTCTTACCCTTTACTCACTGGTGTAATTTATATAGCTCCTTCTGTGTTAACATCAGAAGGTCAGTACATAGACTGCCTTTAATCATACAAGTGAATGCTTAGCACTAGGGAAACTCTTCTTGGAGCATGAAAGACTGATATTCTTTCAAGCAATAACATTAACCCCTATTGATAGGAAAGAGAAAGAGCAGTTTTGCTAACAGTATTTTCAAAGTATGAGTTAAGAGCATCTCATCCTTTATGTTCAGTAGCCATTTGACCAAGAACTGGAAGAAAGAAAAGAAATATCATTGAATTACAGAAGTTACAGCCATGCAAAACTTTCATACTGGGAGTTGCTTTGTCTGCTCCACGCTCTACTCTTTTCATTATGGAAGAGCTCTCTGCCCTACCATTTGCTTTCTCTCTCAGGTCATAAATTCATTTCCATTCAAAATACAAAAAAGGAGTAACACAAACCAGGACATGAAAAACTACATTTTAAACCAAAATGAGCCTGTGGAACTTATGGCAGGTTGAAAATTTCTAAAGTGAACAGCTTTCACTGGAGTTAGCAGCTTGAGTGGTATGAGAAAATTCATGGGAATGTGTTGGTTTTGATGAAACTTCACCATATAAAATTGGTTTTGAGTACGCTATTATGAGAGTGGAATGTTGTATTTTGCATTTTGGCAAAGTAAAGCAAAGCATTCTGGTTTTTTTTTTTTTTTATAGAAACCTCTGTGTGATGTGTATTTATATTTCTATGCAATATCATGCATATATAATAATCAAAATTATATTTCACATTGCAATTTTTTCTATTGTCATATCTGGACGATTCAAAGATATTAAAGGTGTAGTGATTAGAATACTACATGGAATTTCAGATGTTTTAATTGTAGTTAGAAGGGAAAGTAGATGGAATTCCATTTCTTTACAGGATCTGGAAAAACTTTCCTTTTTTTTTGTTACTTCTTGTTGCTTTCTGGTGAGCAAGCAATCAAATTTTAAAAGGATAATCTTTCTCCAACCTTTGGCTATAGCCAACAACACTACTTACAGACAGCAGCTTGAAAAGTTACAGTATAATTAATGTAGCATGAAGTGAATCAAGAGGGCAAAGCTGACATGAAGATATTAACATAATCCGCTCCTCACATTCCAGAGAAGTTCACATTTTTTCCCAGCGTGTCATTTCCTTACAGAAGAATACTTCTACCTTCATAGCACAGTCCTCTCTTGGATGCACAGATGACAGCTTTCACATCCTAAAAGACATTCTGTAGTCTTTCCTGCTGTCATAGTCTGGACATTTGGAGAAGAAAAAGACAAATGCCTGAGCACTATTATTTTTTTTTTTTCATAGAGAGCAGCCAGCCAAGGGCATCCTCTACATGCAGCTGTTTCTACAGACGTAGTACACATTTTTACATCAACTCAGAACCAAAGGCATGAATAAACCTTTCAGCGTCCTAATAACATGTAAACATGCTCAAATCAGTTTTGCATTAGATTACTGATTCTCATTTGTTTTACTGCCTGAAAACATTTGAGAGTGGCTCAGAGCAGAACATTTTCTTGGTTTTAATTCATTTAATTGTTTGAATAAGCAGGCATAAAAAGAAAAGGGCAAATGAGTTTTTTCTCTGAAGGGATGAACGCACTATTTGCTTTCCAGTGGTGCACTCTGTTTTCTCTCTGCAGCATACACACTTGTTCAATTACAAAATTGCACAATGAAGTCAAAGGTTTAGAAACCACCTTATTTGGGCTCACAATTAAGCTTTCAGATGCCCTTTATTAACACAATCATTTCCCAAATCTGACCATACTCTTGTGAGATGAACCAGTTTCAAAACACCTCGTTTGCCTGTGCAGCACCCAGAAGTAAGCAGTCCCACCTGTGATATTCCGCTCTCCAAGCTAACACAGCGAGAGTTTGTTCTGCTGGTTCATATAGTCTCTGCATTCAGCACGGGCACCAGTGTGTGATGGAGAAGGGACAGAGCGATATGAAAAAGGAGTCAAGAAGTCAAAGCAGAAAAATACTTAATTAGTGTGTGGTGGGGTTTCTCCCTCAGCATCTCTGCTGGATTCCTCCCCCAAGATTACACAGCCAGGCAGAAAGCTCTGCACCACTTCTCTGTGTCTCCAGCTGTACTCATATGGCACGTAGGTACTGCAGTCGTGCTTGGCTATTTGCTAGCTAGACACGTCAGAGGAGATCCTGTAGGATCTCCTTCCTGACAGCTGCTTTTCAGAAACACAGCCAGTCTTAATAACAGAAGCCAGCAGATGCAGTAGTTGCTCAGCCCATCTGAAATGAGGCCACTTGCATTTAAGAGATTATAAATGGATTTAGTTTTCTAATTTCAGGACCTACATTTTGGGGAAAAAAAGTCTAATTGATCAAACAGTTTAAATTTTTAACCCCTCTGTAGACGTGCAGATCTTTAATTTTCAGTGCTGGTTATACACACTATAATCTCTCTATGTATAAATCAGTTAAATGGTCTTCCTATATATAAAGTCAGTATTCCCCGATCAGTGTATGTACATAGATACACATGAAAAAACCTACCCCACATGCTAGTGCAGCCTCATATATTTCTCCATTCTTTTATTCAGCAGTATTGGGGTTTTGGTTTTTTTTTCTACGCAGTCATACTCCTTTGACAGTATGTAGCTGTCATGATTCTGTCTCACAGGTTTCTATACATCAGAGACCAGCTTTAAAACTGTTTTGACAGGTTAAAAGCTGGGATTTTTCCAGACGCAGGATGGAGAGAAGCAGGAATGTGAGAAGTGAAAAAGAATATTCCTTGACACCCCCTAATCTCCTCAGTGCAGATGGCACTGTCTTTTTCAAGTAGTTTCTGTGCACAACAGCCATCGCAAAAGAGTGAAATCCTGAGTGCTGAGAATAGTCTTTTGGGGACATACATACATATCTGTATATACATCTATCCAATATGCACAGCCGTGCATGCACGAGCAGACAAATGTGCAAAGCTTACCTTCCCTCTTCTTCCTCCCGCATCCATTCACTAAAATTAATCGCTCCCCAAGATGCTGTAGGCCACATTGTTAATTATTGTCTCTCTCTTCTGCGCCTGAGGCATCACACTGGTTTAGAAAACAGCCTGCAAACAGATGGAGAGCTGCTGGAGATGAATCTGCAGGTATGTGAAAAAATGGATACAGACTTTATGATACTGCAGACTCAGATGGTCTATTAATTTTCAATAATACTCTGGAAAAGAAGGATGTCTCTATGTGTTTTTAGGTGTAACTTGTTTTCAAAAAAGAGCCAATTACTTTTATGATTTCATCACCATCATTTATGTTTAAGGAATATTTATGGGAAAATATTCCAATCATCACTGCACCAGCCTTGCAGTTTTTTAGGTAGCTCTGCCCCTTTGCAGCCAGCTGTACATGCGCTGTGCCTGGTGGCACCAAGGCTGGGCGTCTTGCAGACCAGACCGACGCACCAGCTTGAACTGGATGCTGCATGCAGCCTCCTGCCTTCTGCCTTGAGGCCACTGGCTCATCCTCAACATCTACCCTAACAGCCTGCTTCTGCCATCATGTTGTCATGGACAGCCACAGCAGACTGGGGCAAAGCCACTCCTTACGTGCCCAGCCTGCCTTCATCCTTCTTGCAAAAGGCAATGTCCTGATGCAATCCCAACAAAAACGTTCCACTCTTTGATCCAGCCCGGCAATTAGTGAAAAGTCACTGCAGTAGTTGACACCAACTAGTTTTTCATCTTCAGAGGCTGAGGATCAAAGCCAGTACAGCCATAACGACAAGGCAGGTATGCCTCTAATGGTGCTCAATGCTGTCCTGTCCTACAGAGGAGGGCACTGCAAAGGCAGACGAAGCACAGGCATCCAAACCTACCTAACGGGTGCCATGCCTGCTTCAAACCAGGTAAAAGGGTTTTCCTTTCATAAGTACTTCAGTGCGGCCATTTTCTGTGTAAAAGTACCCAAGAGAGGTATCTGAAAACCAGAAGCTATTCTAATAGAGCCATTTTACCCTCTTCTAACGGAAAACTACTGCTGCACATAGGGAACAGTTGCATTTTCTAAACTGGGAAAAACGCCTTTCAGACTTGGCTTGAAGTTCAGCTCTGCACATTAGCCAAATTACTTTAGAAAGGCAATGGAAAGTTACCAATAGATTTATCATATGACTATCCAAAGGGATCCAGGTATTTTAGCCAAGAAGCAGGAAAAAGTGAGTTAATTATACCGTGACTAGATCCCTGATTTATATAGGAGTGAGGAGGGGCAGGTGATACTCACAACACAAAAGCCACCCCTTCTTTTCCAGTGTTGGTATCATGCGTATTTTGTGGAGCAGAGTCTACTTGGTAGAGATTGATACACAATTTGTCATGTGTTATACACAATTTGTCATTCTGTTATATGACTGTGTAAAGGGAACTCTGGAACTTAAACATGGTGTAATTTCCTCCAGTACTCAAATGCTGCATATTAGTATTTTGCAATCCAGCAGAGATTTTTCAACTTCTGCCATCACTTTATGAAATGCTTGATCTATGCAGAAACAACTAAATGCATAATGCATTGTATATGCTACCATATATTTAGCTTAGAATACTAAATCTACTGTCTCTCACTCTTAAAAAACACATCAAATATAATACTTATGACACTAGGGTCAGCCTATATCATTATCACCCATCCAGGCTAATAAACAGTATATTGTTGCATGACCTTGGGATTCCTATTCAAGGATTGGAAGTGAAGGAGTCTTAATTTGCCTTTCCTCCTGTTCTGCAGATGGCGCAAAATGTGAAAATGTAAAGCCAGTAGGGTTAGATACTTCTCCAGTTCTCTCTCTCACTAAAATTGACTCTGCAGGAGCAGTATCAAGGCCCCAGGCACTCTATCTGCCCCATGGGCAAGAGGTGGAGGTAAAGGTGGTCCTTGGGGAACCAGCTTCCCCCCAGTGCTGCAGAGGATGAGATGGGTAACCAGCCAGCAGTGGTGCTTAGCCAGAGCACCGCAGGCTTCCTAAAAGCAGTGCTACAAATAATATTAACATTTGATCTGAAAAAGACAACCTATTCCAACCCTATTTTAGATTCTTTTCTTTCTGCACTGAATCCTTTGTTTTATTTCAGACAACAGTTCTTCGGTATAATGCAATTGTCTTTAATGAATTGCTTTTCCCAGCTGTCACTCCCACTGTACCAAAAATTCAGAGTGATTTGGTCGACCTGCAGCAGGGTTATAAGACTAGGACTTTACCTCTTCTCCATTCTAACAGGAGTGTTTACTCTGGCAGGAGTGGTTCATTGATGCAGACTATTGACTATGGATCTGTAAGAAAGGAAGATGCCAATATTTGGATACCTACCAGACAATTCAAGGTTTGTAGGCTGGGCTCAGAGAAGACTTGTCCAATGGTAATGATATACCATAGACTGCTCCCTGGCTGTCATAGGCCCTAAGATGCTTCTTCCATTGCTGTCTTTATGAGGGAAAATGAGAGAAGCTCTACGAAATCAATTCACTCTCTCAAAATGGTGCTTTAGTTGTGGGTCACACAATCAGCCACACGTGCAAAGCAGTACATTTGCTGATTAGTAAATTCTCATCTCCAAGAACCTAGGCTAAATTTTTGTTTAAGCACTTTGGTAGATGGAAGAAGCATTGCTATTGCAAGCTTAAATGCCAGGCACTGCCAATGGACATATGAGTAAAGGCAGTTTTTTTTCAGGGGAAAAAAAAAAAAAAATGTCTGTAGATTTCAGTTTGCGGGTGAAAGTTCTGGTCTGTGTTGTACTATCCATCTCATTTGTACCCCCTCTTGCTGTTCCAAGATCCTTCTAGCCTTTTGAGTCATATGATATCTTCAGTGAGAAGTATATCTCAGTCAGACTTTCTTAACTTTTAACTCACATTGGGTAGAAAAACATTTTACATCCCTACAAAATAAGTATCACATGACCCATGCTGCTACAAGAAAGAAACCTTTTTTTTGTAAGCATTTTCTGTTAGTAGTGATTAGCATCACTGTAACTGCAAATTACCTAAGATACCAATATTAAAGGTATAAATTTATAATAGAGGGCCTGGTTTAAAAACAGACAAAAATTTATGAGGAATAATGTAAGTATAGTGAGCAAAAAGAGATGCACCAAGGACATCTCAGGAACTCTTTTGGTAGCATTTTTTATGTTTCTTACCCACTTTCCTATGAACATCAGACAGACTCATGCACCTTTATAGGCCTGAAATCTACACTGGAGAAGAATAAGTTTCAGAGGAATAATTCTAATGCGCATTATGTCTGCATAAAATACCAGCTTAGTTTACATCCAGATACGACAGCTGTCATAGTACATATGACTAAAGTTTAATATAATAATATGTAAATATATACATACAGTTTAAAAATGAATCATAAATTAATCACTTACTTGCTCCAAAATAATTGATTACTAAGAGATTTAGGTTGGGTTGCTCTTCCAATCTCTTCCCTCCCAAGATACGGCCAATAATTCTGATTACTGACGAATCATGACGACAAAGTTTAATAAAGCAAATTACTGTGATTAATATTGACAACTATATATAGAAAAGCATATAGAATACAGTCACTGCTTTCAGACTTAGTCTCACTGCAGGGTATTAACATAGTCTAAATTCAAAGACTTACATCCCTGGGTCTCTTTATAGCAAAGGACTAGAGATAGGCTCCTGCAGAGCTCTATTCAGAGTGAGAACCTCACCTGCAATCATAGAATCATAGGGTTGGAAGGGACCTCTGGAGATCATCTAGTCCAACCCCCCTGCCAGAGCAGGGTCACCTTAGAGCACGTTGCACAGGAACGCGTCCAGGTGGGTTTTGAATGTCTCCAGAGATGGAGACTCCACCACCTCTCTGGGCAGCCTGTTCCAGTGCTCTGCCACCCTCAAACTAAAGAAGTTCCTCCTCATGTTTACGTGGAACTTCCTACACTCAAGTTTGTACCCATTACCTCTTGTCCTGTCACTGGGCCCCACTGAAAAGAGCCTGGCCCCATCCTCCTGACACCCACCCTTTAAGTATTTGTACACATTAATTAGGTCACCCCTCAGCCGTCTCTTTTCCAGACTAAACAGACCCAATTCCCTCAGCCTTTCCTCATAAGAGAGGTGTTCCAGTCCCCTAATCATCTTGGTAGCCCTATGCTGCACCCTCTCCAGCAGTTCCCTGTCCTTCTTGAGCTGGGGAGCCCAGAACTGGACACAGTACTCGAGGTGTGGCCTCACCAAGGCAGAGTAGAGGGGGAGGATGACCTCCCTCGACCTGCTGGCCACACTCTTCTTGATGCACCCCAGGATGCCATTGGCCTTCTCGGCCACAAGGGCACATTGCTGGCTCATGGTCATCCTGTTGTCCACCAGAACTCCCAGGTCTCTTTCCACTGAGCTGCTCTCCAGCAGGTCGGCCCCCAACCTGTACTGGTGCAGGGGGTTATTCCTCCCCAGGTGCAGTAAATATTCTCCGAAACCATTGAGGGAACCCAACAAGTAGCAGTTGACTCTGGAGTTTACTGCTGGACAGCATATATACTATCATTTTGCCTTTAGCATCAATTATCACTCATCTGGGTGTCGACGAAGCTGACAGATCTGTATGCTCCTTGCTTTTCTTTTTTCCTGCATCTTAAAAGATATTTGCCCTTCTTTCACCTAGTGGCACCTCACCATCCTCCTCATTTCTCAAAGACATCTGCTAACAAGGCTTTCAGACATCATCATCCCACTGTAAAAAATCCAGCAATGACATCCATACAGGCCACCTGATTTGAAATTGTCTTACTTACTTAGCCAGGCAACCTCCCATAAGCTCCTTTTCAAGCCTGACCCCTTAGCCTTACGTTGCTAAGTAATATTGTGAGCTACCCAAGGACTACTTCTGTATGCATGTAAGCCCTGGTATGGTTATGTAGGTAAAGCATGGTAAGCAGCCTTCCAGTTCTGACAATTAACAATAAAAAGGCCTCAGCTGAAGGGCTGGTATTTACAAAATCTTGGATATTGCTAATAAACATCACAGATTTTGTTGTATGCCTCAACCGGATCATAAAGGATACGCTTCTATACAAGCCTGCTAATGACTCCAGTGAGTGTGCTGAGCTCACCAGAGAATGATCAGCCCAATGCAGAAAAGACAAAATGAAAAAAACAAAAAAAGTTCTCTGTCGTAGGAATTAGCAAAGCAATCTACTGCATTTCTGGGGGGCCGAATGTCAGCACTAGCTGGCACCTGCTCCTAGGAGGGGTAAAGAACAAAGTGAATGGCAGAGGGGAGTGAAACGTTTCAACAGAGAGGGAAGACTTGCTATAAACTTCAAATGGGAGACATTGCTAAAAGAAAAGAAGAAATGAAGAGTATGAGAAAAGGCCATAAGGGATGAAAGAAAGCTAGCATGAGGGAAAAAGAAAGCAAGCAGGGAGGATAAAAGAACTCCATGAAGAAGCGGTTCTGCTGAGGGACCATGGCAAAAGCCAAAACCGATGCAGCTTTGGCAATGACACTTTAGTAACAGAGGAGAGAAATCTGACCCAAAGGTAGCCATTAGAGGGCCTAGAGGTACCTAAGCCTTCACTGAATGGGTGCACCATGAGTAAAAATTAAAGGAAGAGAAGAAAATTCGCACTAATATCTCATACATTCTCTCATTAAAACTGAACTTTTCATAAATCAGCACTGCCAACGTAGCTAAACTACTTACAACACCTGCATGTAGTGCCTGCACCTGTCAATACGAGTGATTATTAATCTTGTGCGCATAGGTCATGTAAAAAGTCACGTAGTTTCTCTGTGATTTAGTTGCCCATCTGTAAAGCGGCCACCTCTGCTTCATTAAAGGCAAAGAGGCAATAAATTGACAAGGAACAATATTATAATAAAGAGGCAGAAAGCAACAATTTAATGGCGACACCAGGCTCAGTTCTGGATCAGAAAAAATGCATATAAACGAGTAAAGCATTAACGGATGTATTTTATAATAAAAATATAAGCATCTTCCAAAACAAATCTGAAAAGGGAACAGGACAATTAAAAATATCAGTATGACATTAATGTGCACTCTTTGCTGCAGGCAGTCACAGGGCTCCACTTCCCTGTTACCTGCCATTCAGTAAGACTTTTCCCCTTTCTTTACTCCTGCTAATTGTCAGGGTTTAAAGGACACTGAAGAGCACAGGATGGGTTCATTAGAATTGCAAAGTATCGCTGCTTACCATTTGCAGCAGGGTACCATTCATCTCCGTTGCCACACCATACTGTGAGGTGGCACCAAAAATGAGACGCTGCAATCCAGTGCTAGGGAATGCTAATCATCCTGCAACAGACCCAAAACCATGCGGGATTCAAGGTTTACTGTGGTTGAGAACATCTGTTCATGGACATAAATTACTCCCAAAGGTAACCTGGGGTGGGCTTTGCGTTTTTGACATGGCCAGCCTCTTTCTGCTCTCCTAGAAGACCTGGATGAAATTCTTGGCCTTTCTTTTGACCCTTTGCATCAACATAACAACCTCTTCTGTCCCCTTCCTTCAGTGAAGGACACAACTACCTCTCCTCAGACCCTTTGAATACCAGGATGCCACCCACGGTAAATCATGAACATGACCATCGGTGAAGTAACGATATGAATTACAACTGCAGTGCAGAGCTCAGCATAGTGGTCTATGCATAAATACCATCACATAGCTTAGCTAAAGGAAGCTGTCCATCCAGTTGCACAGGTTCACCTGAAAGTCATGTCCAGACTGCCACTTGAGTTTAGGCCACCTCAGAAATTTCTACCTTTCCCTGAAGTTTACTTTAAAATTGTTTCAATTCTATTGTCTTCCCTATTAATACTACACATTGCGTTCTGTCCCGTAGCAAAATGGAGGCAGAACTGGAAAAGGTACTCAGTCAGCACTACACTATGGTGCCAAAGCACGACTAAAGAAGTCACTATGAGGTTGCCAAATAAGAGAATGAGTATTAAGTTACTTTGCATTTGGTATAAGTCTGTACTCCTGCTCATACTGAATTCAGTAGCAAGCCTGCAGTTAATTGCAACAAAAATAAGATGTATTTTAGGGAGCAGCCATAAAGAGGTAGGGAGGATTATCTAATGACATATACGTATTTTACTAAACGTGTTACTTGTCAAGCTAATTAGTTACCCTGTAAATGAAAAGGTCAACCCTGCATAATATCTGCATCTCATCTTTCTGAGTCAAATTTCCTGTGCATGGTAGGTGGAAAGAAATAAATTCTACTGAAGTTGTGAACGGCAGACAAGAACACTTTGGCAGGCAGAGAAAAATGAGAAAAAAGCTGTTTAAGGCTGATCTCAAGCTAAGAACATGGAACACGTCCATCAGGCAGATACCAATCCCATGGCCACCAGCTCCACATGTACAATTTGTTTTGAATAGTTCTGCAGCCATGCAATACATTGAATCTGTCAGTCACAGTTTTTTTGACTGCTTTTGCTGCCCTTTACTAATTCACATATGCAAGCTGAGAGCCAAGGCTCATGAAACCATTCCACTGCACCAAGACCGTACTTTTGAGGCAAAAATGCCATTCTCTAGAGAAGATTTACCTGACATCCCACACTGTTGTGTGCGCATTCCAGCTGTGTGCATATTTCCCCCAATTTCCACAGCCGGAGGCACAATCCGGTACAGTACAACTATTCCACACCTGCAGCTCACTAATTTTTCAGCTTTCAGAGCCTTGCACATCGACAGCAGCCTGGTTCCCCTTTTCTTTTCCAACACCCTTGTCATTTACATATATCTGAAGTATGCAAACTTGACACAAAAAGAAATGCTTGAAAGATATTGACAAAGCCATTATAAAGAGGTTAAAGAAGAAGCCGCAGCAGCAGTTTTCTCGGGAAATATCAAACAGAAACAAAAAGAACATTTCAGTACATGTAGCCACGGAAAAACCAACAGGGCAATCAGCAGATTAACAAGGAACTTTTGGCTATTTTTTTTTCTTTTTTAATGAAACAGCAGGTTTCGTGTTTCAGCCTGTAAACATTCCATGCCAGGAGAGGATTCTCAGAGGCTCTTTGTCCTTGCTAAAGGGCTTTACTTAATGGGGTGTTGCGTGAAAAAGCATATCTGTCTTTAAGGAAAATATGTCCTGTGGGCTCACTGAAACAGTGGCAACAAGTAGAGGAAAAGAAAACCATGATATGAAATATGGCCTGGCTAATACAGGTTTAAATATATATTAAGTCACTCCGTCAGGACCGAAAACTCTGGCGTACTAAATCTCCCTGCAACCTGTGCACACCAAGTAGGTGGCAGGGGACCCTACTCCCCTTCAGCCAGAAGCCACATCTTCCAGGCAGTATATCCCACTATCAAAGGCTTAAGTCTTGTTTGCAGAAGCTGCCCAAGCCAGGTCTGAGCCTCCTCTCCAGCCAGGCTCCCCATTGCAGGGCAGCCACAGCAGCACGGGGCTTGGAGTGCATCCCCCTGCCCGTGGGCTGACCCTCTGCAACAGTTCAACAGCGACTGATAACATGATCTGGGAATTTAAAGCCACCACAGGTACATCGCAAAGAGTTGTGTCATACTTCAAACGACAGATGACTTGAAATATCTGAATTCTGGCAGACTATTTCCTTTGTGAGCCAGCATAAGAATTTTGCACCCCATTTTGCTGGCCCATATATAAAAGGAACAAACAGATTGCCTAAGATACAACATAGAGAAAGTTTAGCTGATGGCTTGTATTTTAAGACCCTTCATTCCCCAAACATTTGAACCAAAGCTTTAAATTCAGATGTACTTAAAGAAGACTTCTTTTTTTTTTTTTTTTCTGGTGCATATAAGAGTTTATCGCCAGGAAGCACTAGGAATCAGCTAGTCCATTATAAATGAAGTGAACACATATTTGGATATAGGCCTCAGAGGAGACCCTCCCTACATCTTCCATCAGGCAGGATTTTCCTGAATCCGATTACTTTAGGAGATTTCAAAGACCCCACAATATGTATAACTGTGAAATTAAGCTGAAAAGGTTTTGGTGTTTGGAAGGAAAACATTCTGTGCCAGGTTTAGCATTTTATGAGCAATGTGGAAATTCCCAGTGTTTACCTTGAGGGCCCAAGTACCTTTAAAGTCAAATTACCTTTGAAGCCAACAGTTCCATTTTGTACCTCTTCTACTGGGAAGAGGAACACTCAGCTCTGTGCTGCGCGACTTCCACTGCATCAGTCCCAACTGTCTCCTAGTCTTGTGTCGCTTTTTGTGCTGCTCTTTAACACACAACTTGATGTAGAAAGAGAAAGCCTGAACAGTGATGCAGACATATTCTTAAAATAAATGATCCCCTAATCAAAATTGGATGACTAACAAGCATAAAATTACGGCTCTAATACCACATATAATCGTTTATCTCATTGCAAAGAGGCATACATCATTTGCATTGTGTTCCAGTAGTGTTTTATACCCACTTTACCATAATCTAAATGAGCATGCACAGCACAGACAAATGGAGATACTAGCCCATCTTATGCATTTGCCTGGGGAGCATGAGGTTGTTTGTTGTGGGTGCTTTTAAAAATTGTGTTGCTATAAATATACATGTTAAAATGTAAAGACAATGCAGTGGGCAAGCACACTGCCTGAGCACTTGTAATTGTGAGATAAATTTTCCACAAAGAAGGGAGATTTTTTTTACTTATTTTTCTAGACAGCAATTTTAATAAAGTATATTTGAAACTTACATGAGCTATGGAATAAGTTCACTGAACAGAATTTAAACCTATGGATCTATCAGTTCAGCATGTGGGTATTGCCAACCATATTTACAGCTCAAAATAGGTATTATTTTCTTCTGCCCACTTCTCATTATATGGGATTTACTTAACAGTCCAAGCCAGACACTCAGCTTTAAATAACCCTAAAAACTTATAAAAATTGCTGCCACCAAAGTATGTATTTCTTTCCTTGAAATTACTTCTGCGCAAAGACTGTAAGAAGCTTTCACTTCTACATCTGCAGCATTCCTCCTATACCCCAAACCATCACAGCTGTGAAGTTCAATAATGCATAGTGCTTCAGGGAGAGCAAGTATGGCATCACATGACAACATTTGCAAGAGTCGATTCCCAGCTCCCATGTAGGACTTCACATCTTTTTCTAAGATGCAGATCTGCAAAAAAAAGGCACTTAAAAATTATGAGAGAGAAGCTGGTCTTCTCCTTAATTTTAGAGAGCTTTAAGACCTCTTCACAGAGATAACTCACTCAGCACAACTGATCTTACACTACAGAAGTGTAAGACTTTACAAGCAGAAAGATATGCATGCTAAAATACATGGTAAAATTCTCTTGTATATTCTTAAAATCATTTATCTGTGACATATGTGGCATGAAGATGAAAATACGATATGGTCTAAAGGTTTTACTGTTACTTCACTAGGACTGACCTGCATTACTCACTGCTTGATTCACCATGCAACACGCTTTTCTCATTCTGCCCACAACCTGAAGCTACCATCCAAAAACCAAAGGAGCAGTACAAGCTTGACATAGATTAACCTCAAAAATAAACTACAGCTACATTAAAGAACTGTCAGGTTCTACCTGAAGATTATTTGCTTGAAGAATGGGAACACGACAGAGATGCTAGGAGGATGAATGGTCCTCAGCAAAATAAAACAGATAGATAGATGGATACTCTGCACAGCACATTAAAACCTTTAGAGCTCAGCACAGTATCCTCCATCTTTTGCTGTCAATCTATCTTGTATGTATCTAGCACTTACGAGAACAACTGTATTACATGTAGGTATATGGTATAAGTACATTTCTATGTAGAAATTAAGAATTATATTTTATCAATCTAGGTAAGCATTGCGCAGACAGTTTATTATCTGTATGTCCAGCTTATTATTGATTGACATGCAGCGTTCTGCTGCTGAGGTTGGGGTTAATTGCATTCCTCTACTACTTTAAATTAAATGAAGCAGTCATGCTTTCCTAGCAGCAAAGCATTAAAACCATTATTTTGTCTTTACACAGACATATTTTTGCATTCATTCCATTCATTTTTTTGCAAAATCAGCTCTCTTTCTAGTAACTACCCTCTTGTATACCAAAGAGTGGTGTTCAGCTTTGACCACTAGTTCTGCCTCACTTGTTTCATCTCTTCTTATAAAGCATTTCCCTTTAGTTTACATGCTTTATTTTTTTCTCCTAAATTAATTTAAAAATTAATTTCACCAGCCGTCCGTGTTTATCCCAGCCTAGCTTTTTGGAGTAATCTATTTTGTGCATGTCTACATATGATATAGTTTCAAGAGGCTTTTATGTCCAGGCAAAATATGTCCTTTCATTTACTTTTCTCTAGCTATTCGGAACTGTCCACATAGAAATCTTGTTCATTCATCAAGTCTGATCGCCTGCTTTTTAAACAGCAGCAATTGTTCTTTCCATATTACACATTCCATAGACCTCTCTCCAACCTTCTCCAAAAATACAGAAACACCATTACCCTCTTTCTGTCTTTTGATGTTTTCCTAGCTGTTAACAAGATGTGGTAAAGAAAAAAAGACATTCTAAAGGCTTTTCTTACTTTACCTTAAAGATTCCTCTGGAATTTGGGAATGTTATTCATCTAGATCAGCTGCCTTGTCAAACTTTAATGGTTCCATATACTTAACTGTGTGCTCTGGCATAATCATAAAGCCTTTAATATCTTCTATGGGAAAATATATTCTCGTCTTCCAGATGTAACCTTCAGCTTATTTTCAGAAATGTCTATACAGTGGAAGAGAAAACACAATGAGTTCTCTGAAATAAATTCCTTGCTAACGATAGCTCTCATTCATGTTGCTTTATGGCCTTGCAAGCTAGATTTGACAGATAACTCTGTACGTATTCTATGCTTTTAAAACCATTTATTTTTACTATATTAATGTCATTAATTAGCATTATTATTACCGACATTAAGGTCTAGATTTTGCTTATCATCAATTTATCAACAATATCTTCAGCCTTCCTTGCAGCTACAAGAGCTCTCCCTTTGTCATGTGAAGCACTTTCTTCTTCCATAAGTACTTTTATTGAACTTGAGGTAAACTCTGCGTTATCCGGTCCAACCAATCTAGCTTACGTTTGACATTCACATACTTTTCACATATGTAAGCGTATACTTTCACAGCTCTTACCTTCTGCAACAGACCGTTGTACAGAACAGAACCATCTGTAGCCATCCGTAATGACACATACAGAAAGAAGGAAATTCTAAATTTGCTTCACACTACTGTGTGCCTGTGATATTGGGTATTCTAAGACAAAGGCAACAGTTTGCAGGCCTGTGACATTGGGTATTCAGTTTGCAGGCCTAGCGGCACTTCCGAGCAGCACTTCTAGCAGTGTAGAGTGCTGGAGTAAGAGGACACATAACATACATGCCCTGCTCAGCCCATTCATTCATCGACAACAGTGAAACTCTTTACTGTAGACAGAGCTTGAAGATGTTGCCATGGCCAATGTATATATGTATGATATTACACACAGGAGAAAACCTGACCATTTCAATTCAGATTTTTTCCACACTGCCCAGGTACCAAGCACCTGTTTGGTGCTCCCCAGCATAGGTTACGGACCGTTGATAAATCCTGTATTATTAGTTCAGTATCATTTCCCTAAATGTTCCCTGACAAATGTTTTCTGCATAGGCAGAAAAAGAGAAGGTGGGTGTATATATGTATTTGTGTGCTGTACAGGGGCTGGAGAAACTAACTACACTACCAAAGATAATTAGATACTGTCCAAATATACAAGGAGGCATTATTGTGAAAGTCTTAAAAGATGACACATCACAGCACAAGGCAAGTATCTGACTATTTAAATTAAAATACATACACGTTTATATATTTATATATATGTCTGATAACTATCTTTGCATGGCTTTCTCCACAGTTAGACCATTATCTGAGCAGTAGCGCATCCTTGTTTAAGACTGCTGCAATGAAAGCCTGCTCTTTCCAAGCAGTGCCATTCAGTGAGTCTGTGTCAGTTTGCACTGATCCCACTGCACCTCCCATCAGTTCATGCTGTCACCCTCCTTACGTGTCTGTCTTTTGCTGTTATTGTGCCTTTCATCTACAGGACACTTCCCTTTCATGTACTGTCATCCCCACCTTTTTCCTTAGAAGAGTATTTCACTTTATTGCTTCTGTATTTCAAGCTTGCAGCTCTCCCTGCTTGCTTTTTCTAATTGGCTCTTAAAGACTTTTTCACAATGAAGTAACTAAATTATTTTGATCTATTTACAAAATTTTCTAGAGGAAATGCATAATGCATAATTTTGCACTATAATTTTCTTAGGTATTTACTTTAGATAATTTTGGAGGTTTTTTGCATCTATTGCGACAGAGATAAAGAAGCAAGCTTGGCTCTGTAGGGTAGCTGGCTAGAGAAACTGTTTCCAAAAGGAGAGTCCTTAATATCGGTATCTGCTACAACGTTGCCACGCTCATTATCCACCACCTATGTAACTGAAAATAACTAAGTCGTCCTTGAAGAATAGATTACAGTCTTCCATACCCATGGAACAGGCCTAACCAATACACTGCAAAATCAGGGCTACTCTTACTTCTCCGCCCTAGCTCACTGAATCTTTAAATCATCTATACAATCTGCCCTATCTTTCAGGCCAGAGTTTTAAAGAACTTACCCTCCCCAGCTGCCTATGTACTGGGGAACTTTCCAGGTCACACTGAGCTTGTACTAGCAGAAAAAAGGACTGAAACGAGATGTCCTCTTGAAAAGGAGCTGAGGAGGAGGTGAGAGGAATCACCACCTACTTCTCCTCTGGTTGTCTTTTAAAAGAAAAGATTGATTCTTGTTCTATCTGTTTTTCTGTGAAGAAGAGGATTTAGTGCCTACTTTCATGGCTATAAATCATGCGTGGAGAAAAATGCACAGTTAAGCACCTAAGCCTCTGAGAGGGTGGGGATTTAAAACACGAGTAAGTCCTCAGGGCTTTGCTATTGCAACCTCAGATGTGCCACTGCTTAGGGTTGTGCGTACCATCATGATTCACGCAATCTTTTTTTCACATTGCATAGGAATCCTACGACTCCAACTGAAGGCCACTGATTCTGCCACGAGTCCCCAGACATTTAGTAGTATCAAATTCTTTGTTTGACCAAAGCTTAAATGTCTATAACTTATAAATAACACTTATTTACTTCTTCTACACATGTAACACTGCATGCTTTTTATCATCCAGACACATGATGTATTTCAGTACCTGGAAGAGATCATGATATACATGCAGGTATATGCATAGCAGCATTGTCAGGCAACATATTGATGTAGTGTATTGAAATCCTTAATGTACCAAAGGGCACCAAACTTAGTAGGTGCTGACACCATTGATCTATGCCTTACCTTACCAGTCTCATGCCTTACCATCCCACATATGACACATCATAAGTGATGCCTCGACCTGTTCTGTGTTTCGTGGCCTTCCTATAGCTCTGAATTTCTCTTCTTCTCATCCACTGCTCCGCTCACCACAGCCAGGCTAGTGCTCTTTGCATGATTCCACTGCTGCAGCAGGGGGCAGGGGAAAGGAGAAGAGCAGAGCTGCTGGATGCACAGGGATGGCTGGAAGTTGTAGGTCTCCCAAGAAAAGCACATTGTACAGGGTCGACATTTCAGAAGGAGTGGAGGGAAGAGGAAGATTTCAAGGTTCCTGCATCCTTGTGCTGCAACTTGCAATATGATTGAGAGGTTTCTTTCTCCTCTCCCTAGCCAGATGCACCATCAGCTCCATAGTCAGTAAGACAGCGTGAGATCATAACTCTCCCCCTTCCACAGTTCCCCTCAAAACCCCAGAGAAGCTTTGCCCTAAGGCCCTAAACGTTTCTCTGCACCTTTTGTTTTCATTGTATCAGCATCATGAAAGATTCAAATGGTATCACCAACTCTGAGCGCACACAGGCACTGCCATCATCTGATTCAGCGTTTATCTGTCAATTAGCCTCTCAAAAAGTTGAGAGGCTGAAGCTTAAAGAAGCCCTAATCTTAAAATTAAAGACAATAAAGAAATCAGCTGACAGAAATAAAAGTAGCATCTATTTTAGGAGGACACAGATATGTACAAATGGCACAACTATTTAATTAAAATTTGCCTGTCATGAAGTCATTGTCTCAAAGTGATAGAAATTATTTAGAATTCTGAAGGTAGTACTTCTTTCAAACACACAGCTTAACTAAAATTACAGTTGTACTCTGTTGCCAGGGCAAGAAAAATGAAGACTAAAGGAAAAAATAATGAGAGAAAATAGTGCCTAACAGAAAGAGAAACTGCCAGCTGGGGTTATCTCCTCATACACTGAAAAAGTCAGTCACACTGAGGGCTGGACACTGCACCTGAAACATCTAGCCCTTTGAACCTAGCTCTGAACTTTGGCAATCTGTGCTAATAAAGTTATTGAGTGATCACGTCCATTTTATGTTAACTTTTGCTTGCATGTTTCATTTGCTAAAAAGGTAGCTCCTAAAACAGGCATTCTAAGTCAAACTCAAAACTGTAACCCGGAAAGATCATATAAATGGGATTTTTCTCTGTCATCTCTTTATGCTTTTGATTATTCTTGACATTGTATAATGTTAAGTTATAAATAGAAAGCATTTTGAAAATGTCATAATATCTTGAGTCTAATAAAAGAATACCAGAGCTGGAAAATATGCTTAAGAAATCAAGTTTACATGGCAAACTCAAGATGAAAAATTAAACTGGGCTTCACTGCAATGGAACTTAACTCTTTTACAAAAAATGTGAATTGTGAGCTCAAGCTGGAAGCTACAATTGAAATGTAAACATTCCTTACTGAAAGCAAGATACCACATTATTA
The DNA here is from genome assembly GCA_013398915.1 of Dromas ardeola. Classification (NCBI taxonomy): domain Eukaryota; kingdom Metazoa; phylum Chordata; class Aves; order Charadriiformes; family Dromadidae; genus Dromas; species Dromas ardeola. The sequence continues at coordinate 494,958 of VYZM01017340.1, read as the reverse complement.
ACTACAACAACAGAAGCTGAAGACTTGTGGCATTACTGTATAGAGCAGTGATGCTTTTTCACCCTTTCAAGTGGATCTAATTCAGATGATGTCTCCCAGCTAACCCAAATGTTCAAAGTCCTTGTACTTGTTCCTCCAGCAGAGCATGAATTTGTTTTGGAATGCTCTAGCTGAACTGATTTCTTTTTGTCTGTTCTTTCTACCCCAGCTATGTTCTTCCCATCTGTTTTTAGGTTTCCTATGTCTAAGCTCTGCACAGGTAAAAGGACTGGTACTGCTGAATACATAATAAGCTTCCCAGATTCTCATAAATTAAATCAGATTGTTTGCTAAAATCAAAAAGAATTCTTTCTCTTCTGTGCTTAAACCTAAAGCAAAAAACAATTTCTGTTTTCATTTGTACAGATACCTTTGCTAACTATATCAATAACTACAAGTTCACCCCAGACTATGTGGAACAGAATTTGGTCCCTACAACGTGCCTGAGGGTATTTCACGGGCTCACCATCACTCTGCATCACCCCTCCAGGAGGCTCTGGAGGTGGTCACCACTGACTCCTCTTAGTCTGAGGATGGCCAAGGAGAGTCACAAACCCAAGGGAACTGCAGTTCCAAGGATCCCTTTACAGTTAATGGGAAAATAACTGTTCCTCCAGAAATGGATTCAGAGCACCTGCATTACATTCCTCCTCTTAGTATGTTTTCAAAAGAACTCCACTGGCAATAATTTTGTTAACTTATACTATTTCTTGTCTCACTAGAATTATTTTTATCTAGTAATGAAGCATAACTGAAGTTATAATAATAATAAAACCATGTCAATAAGATGATACAATGATGTAACTCTGGTGAAAATTTCAATGAATGATCTGTGAGATCAGTAAAAATTGGACTCTTAACATAGTAAATAAAATGGTTTGGAAGTATTTCAGAAATTAATATGTGAAGCAGAAAACATTATATATAGAGAAGGCAATTTCGGTGGAGCTTTGCCCAAACTGACATTTCTTCCCATTATACCATCCCATTCAAACAGTCCCTGGTTTAAACAAACAAGGTAACCAGTGAAAACCCAATTAAAAATACCTCTCTTCGCTCTAGAAACTTAGCTTCTTGATTTACAATGAAGTGAGGCTAAGACTTTGAGTAATTAAAGCTGACTGGTCAGAAAAGCAAATACTAACAAACAGTAGCTACGATCAATATAATCTGACAGTCAAAGCTGCAGAAGGGCAAGATCTGTCACACTGCCACTGTCCCATCATGGAATTAACATATGCAGTACTAAGCAAGACAACAGGGATCTTAAAGACTCTACAACTAAGGACACAGATATTTTCTTTGCCTGATCCAAGCAAAAATATTTGACTATAATTGCATCACTGGAGACAGAACACCCTTTGAAGTTTAGGAGTTACCTGTCTACTTAAAAGCTGTCTTCTAAGATAGTCCATTTTTCTTCCAAATGTGGCTGATCTGTCCCAGGTGCACACAGATTCTCCTCATTTCTGTTTTGTCACTTGATCTAAAACAGGAAAATTGCCCCTCCCTTCAATCAAGAAAATTGCAATCAATATTATTGTAATCCAACTCTTATATGTAGTGATGAACCTTTTATTAGTCGTAATGAATAAAAATTTGAACTGAGCCTGAGCTCAGCACTTTCTGAGTTTCTGAAAAGGATTCGGGACTTTCCTTTTCACTTTTAAGCTGTGAATTATGGAGTATCTAATTGCATGGGAGCAACTGAAAGTCTTAAATTATAAACAGTGAATTATCGTCTTGCTTTCATTACACAAAAAAAAAAAAGAAAATTAATGTAGACAACTTTTGGAGATAATAAAAAAATAACATAATCAGTAAGAAGTCTATATAAATTGAAATTCATATTTTCTTTTTTTTCCTTTGTCAGCTTTTAAATGAACATTTCCTGGACTTCATTGCATTAATTCAGTTTTAGAAAAGATGGTCATGTTGGACTTGACTCCATACGTATGTACCAAACTTTTACATTTACAGTAAGTCCGGTCATCAGAAGTTATGGGAAAGTTGTGTGTACCTACCTACAGAGGTGACTTCCCACAACCCCAAAATCCTTAAATGCATACAAGGTCACTTTGTTAAGTTTTTAGGAAAAAATAAAAGAAACATCCTGTCATCATCCATATTACTTCTGAATGCTTTGACTGCACCAAAAGTGACATTCCTCTTTTGAAGAGTTTTAGCATCTGTAACAAGTAATATTTATAACAAGTGAAAAGTAGGTCTTGAGAAAATCAAGCTGACATTTAGAGAGCTACATTTGGTGCAACTCAAATTTACTGCAGCTGCAGTATAAATAATCTGAGCACTGCCAAAGATGAGCTACTTATGTCTGTATACACACAGAACAATTTAAATTTCTTCACATTTAATTTCAAATAAAGGATAGTTTTATGGCTGATCAGGGCAGTACACACAATCTCAAGCGTGACAAAGCAATGAAATCTGAAGGAACTTGCATCACAAAGAGCCCAAGAACACACCGATTTCTTCAAAACTACTCCACAGCCCTCTCCACTGAATCCATCTGTCATGTGGGAATTTGATGTAATTCCTACTTAATTACATTAAATGTCATTTGCAGGTAAAATTTATACAAAGGTAGAGATTCAAGGCTCTCTACAGCACTTTACCTTTTTGATACTGCTGGATAGAGGGGGGATACAGGAAAAGAGGTGACTGGTATTTTTGGACCAACAATTGCTACATAAAAAAAAAATTCCTGTGCTAGCTTTTCACCAGTTACTACAGAGCAAGGTACCTGTACTGATCGTGATAGGAAAGCATGGGGTTCAAGAGCCCATATAGATGCTCAGCTCCTCCACAGGTTTGGAGGGGTTGTGGCCAGCAATGCGACCACCCCAGTGATGGCACAGGAGCCAGGTCACTCACAGAGACTAGGAGGCTTCATCCCATTGCTTTGACTCAACGAGCCACAGGAAGGAGGGAAATGAGACGTTTAGGACTCAGTTGGGCCAAGCCAGTATTGGAAGATTTTCCACAGTTAGGGCATACTGGATTTAAGGAGGGATCTTGTCTTACGCTTTCCTTTTGGACTCAGCTTTTTCCTATCTCAAAGTCGATTTTTACAAGAAGGTTATGGAGCATGGACTTCAAGGAAACATTTATGCTATTACAAGTTAAGGTATGAGGGAAATAATTGTGGCTGATTCTTTTAAAAAATGGCATTGGGTACATTGGCGCTTGCCTTACCCACATTTCAGTATTGTCTCACAAACACCTGCAAGTATCGGCTGTGGTAAACTGGAAAAGCAATAGGCTATAGAACAATGGTAGAAAAGAAAACAGAGAACTCTGCTGACAATCCTTTATTCAAATGTGGTCTCGCACCATAAAAAACACAGTTCCTATTTCCAAGCATAAAAATCATATAATTCAGATGGTATTTTCAGGTGTCTTTGTCCTTCTTCCTTTTTTTCTTTTGCACATCAACTCTCAAACTCTGAGTTGCCTTATCATTTTAATGGCATATGAATAACACCCAGATTGCTGTAACATACTGGGTTTCATTGTCATTTAAAGAAATGCTGGGCATGCTTGAAAGTGTTCCAGAATTTAAAAAATAAAAATTAAAAAAAAAAAAAAGTGTGTTAATGTTAAAGAGCATTTTCTAAAAAATCTGTAATTTGTAATTAATCAACCCTCTTTGAAATCTTTGAATGATCTCATGAAGGAATAGAAAGTCTTTGTTAGATTTAGGAGACTAACCATGCACTCAAAGAACAATTTAATCCATATTCAGAGTGATATCTACAGAAACAGAGTCAGGCTTTAAAGTGTTCATTGCAACCATTTCATGAGCATCTTTACTTTCCAAGATAAATGTCTCAATTGCCCTGCAACATCATAGGTTTTGCAGGAATGTCATCATCTAAAGCCAAGCCACTCCAAACCTTGTAAATTTATAGTTGAAGCTACAATTAAGAGTAAAGTCTGATAGATTTAGGGAAAAATATGAAGTTACATTACACAAATTCCCTTAACCTTGCCCTGCAGAGATGATATTTAATAACTATATTTAAATATCCTACCCTACTAAGATCAACTGGATTTTTAAAAAATCTGTTCCTTTTTTTCGGCATCCTACAGAGAAGACATAAAGTTGCTAAAGTACCGTACCTGTGCACTCCTTCTGCTCGCTCAGAACAACAGCTGCACATACCTGGGGGCATAATTTTGCAGGTAGGGCATTAACCAATATATCTGTCAGTCAGGAAGATATATAAATGACTTAAGTTGCACCTGTAATTGAATGTGCCTACCAACTCAAGGCCAAAATAATCACAGGCTGCAATTAAAAAATCTTTCCCTTCTGGCAGGTCTGACGTGAATCTGATCTCTCGTGCTATATGGCAATCCTGTCACTAGTGCAACTATTCTGAATTTGAAGGGGCCGCTCTTGACTGACACCATTGAGGAAGTCAGAATCAGGCCCAGAGATGCTCAGATCATCAGATGGATTCCACAAGTGTGATGGCTTGCCTCGCCTCATTCCCAACAACATCTGTCGCACCCTCTGTCAATGGCAGTGTCTTTGGAAAATGAGCTTCATTCTTCTTGCCTGGTTTCTCAAGAGCAAGAAAGCAGCCGACATCAGGGTGTAGCTGATCTCCCATGGCCTGTGCTCTAGTTTTATGATTTCTCAAAATGGAGCCAAGGCATAGACCAGCATGAGGGGCTAATTTAAGGCAGATGCCTTGTTCTGAGCATTGTCTGAGCTGGAAAGAGGAGGGTATTACGGTCAACGTAAACTTACCAGCACAAATGCAAAGTCTGCACCTGTCTGAACTCACAAAGGGAATGTTCCATGATTCCCTGATGGAAATCAGCTGAGAATGGTTACATGTCTGCATACTGCAAGAAGCAGAATATCATCTCTTCCACCTGGAAATGAAGAGGAGGAGCAATCCAGAGTATGAACAGGGTCTGTGGCTTCAGGGCTGATCCAGCACTAGGTTGGGCCATCAGATTTGCTCTTTTTCTGAGAGGGCTGCAGATCTCAACATTAATCTTTTTCAGAAGAACACAGACTGAAATATGTACAGTGGAGACAGATCTTCTCTGCACTTTGCTTGCTTGTTTGTTTGTTTATGGTACAGTTAGTCCCTCATTCTGTTTCTACACATTTGACAAAATATGTAGTGGTTTGAATTCTCTACATCTCTGTAACAGCTTGAAACAATGCGTTCAACTGCTATAACTTGAGCCAAAGGGAGACAAAAAAAGACTGATACTATATGGCACTCATTCTATTTAAGATAGAGACTGCCAGATATACATATGGCTGAAGCAAAAGCTCCTGAGTTGCTCTGCCTTGCTGGTCTTAGAAAATGTCAAACTGGGTGATTTCTGCTGTAGTATGCTAAGTAACATAATTAAAGCAGCCTTCTTCTGTCATACTGTAAGTGTGTTAATATCTTCTCTGTTACTCAGGTGTGAGATAAGTCTGTCTCTGAGGTGCAGGAAATGCTATAAGCCATGCTTTAAAGGTGGCATAACCTTTAATATTGGGGGTAGAGAATGACTTGGTCAAGGTAGAAAATTATGTCTGCATTGAAGTCACAGCTGCTAATTGACTTCCCTCTGCCCATTGGCTACATTGGCTTACACTCCTGGCACCAGCAATGCAGGTAGATACACTCTCCAAATAAGCACATCTTCTAATGCAGCATGGTTGATGAGGAGCTGGGCACGCATCAGCTCAGCTTCTACATCCTTATCAGTCATTCCTAACCAACTTTCTTATCATAACTACTTCTTCATATCGCTTCTGGTTGCTGCAACGTTATGGCTCACAGGCAAACAACTTGAATTTTTTAGCTCATAATTTCATGCATTTCTAATTTATTGTCTCACTTTAAATCTCCATTAAAATGAGAATAGGAGGGGGGAAAAATCAAGCCCTTTGCATACTTATTCACCAAGCAGTTTTCTTAGGTTCTTAGAGGTCTAATTATGATATGAAAACATGATTTCCAACTTTGCAGATGATACTAAATTGGAAGAGAATAAAAACAAATGAGGAATAATTAGGTAGTGCAGCCAGATATAAAAGAATTTAGATCATTTTATATTTCAGGAATAATAGATAGCAAATGCAGGGCTGTGCAAATAAATTGAGAATAATTAGCCTCACAGTGTGGCATAAAAAGTGGGACCTTGTTTAGGAAGATGAGAGGCTACAACACGCTGAGTGAAATAAATCCTGAACTTAGAGTGCAAAATTCACATCTAAGGATCCCTTACCCCTATGACTTGCTTGTGACCTCAGTGGTACTCTGCTAGAAATAAGATAGCACTCAGTGTCAGCAAGAAAATCATCATCTGGCCTCTGGGAAAGGAAAGGCTACATGGTATAGTCTAAGAAGGACAATTTCTTTCACAGTTATTACACAGGACTGTATTGCCCAAATATTTGACCACAGGCTGTATTCAGTCTGCAGGACGTCTCTGCCCAAGCAGTCTTTCTCCAGGGGCAAAAAGAAAAAGAGTGGGGAGAATACAACAAGGAAACATCAGCTTTTGTTTACTTGTCCTGAATGCTCCTGCAGAAGAGGCACCTGCCACTGCTGCAGCAGAGACAGACTGCTTGGCTAGAAAGAATTCTAGGCTGATCAGGAACAGACATTTTTAATATCCTTACATTATGTTATATTCCTTTATGTATTCAGGCGTGAAGTTAGAAGGTTTCCAACAGTCGAGCCAGGGAGGTTCTAGGAGAGCTGTCAGTCGGAACAATGGTGGGAAGATACTTCGCTGGTTTTAAAATGTTGCTTCATGAACCATGACATTATATGCTGAGATAGCAAGGGTGGCAAGGGACATCACCCTAAGAGATCACCATGGTTTCCTATGCTGCTGTGAACTGCCTTCCGCTCTATATACTGCTGCCCACTTCTCTGCTCTTGATTGAACCAAAACCTGTCAAAAATACACTCCCTTTTCTGCATGTATCAGCACATTCATTTTCAGCTAAAGAATACAGGAGGTTCTTCTATATCGATCCAAGAAAAATTACGGTGTTTTTTTTCACAGCAGATGTGGGCAAGAGCCTTTTTTTTCTTGAAGAGATGAAGTTTTGTTTGGGAAACTAATTTTTTATTTTATTGAGATTTGTCTGCTCACATGGAAGGTAGGAGGAAGAAAGAAAATGGACAAATGCATGAGGGAATTAAGGTCACTGCTAGTAAATCAGTACTGCAAGAGATTACTGACTATAGAATATCTTCACTGAAAACAAAATTAAATAGACCTCTGAAATAATGACATCTAAAACCCATCATTAGTCCATGGAATTTGAAAAGTATTAGGTTGATCTGTTTGCCTATCTAGAGGTGTCTTTATCGGGGTGAAGATTTACCTGCATAGGTCTTCTTATGGCAAACTTTTAGCTTGTTTAAAAATAGTGAAATAGTGACAAAAGCTGCCTTGTTAGGGCATTTATACATTTCTCTCTAGCCATGTTTTCCATGGAATAGGTCTGAATTATTAGCCATTTTTCAAAGTATGCAAATGAAAGGAGTTTCAAATCTTCCAAATGCAATGAATCGCATTTCAGCATTTCAGCATTGAACGCCTGCGTAATTTATGGCAGAGTGCACATAATTTCTGTGTATGGCTATATCTAATGTGGGTAGCTCATTTCACATTTGAAATTCAATTCTGCTAGCTGACTAATTGATTCGTTTTCATAAACACTCTAAAATTTGTAATAAGAACAATGCTTTGCTGTAAGATACTGGTTTGGGGCTGTACCAAAATTAACTATGAATATTTACGTTCAACAAAAGCCAGTGGGACCAACAGCAAATAATGAAAACATAGTGATTTATCATTTCTTTTCACAATCCCTATTGTTCCACGGGATTCAACAGAATTTTAGATCTTTTAAATCATCCCCTTAAAATACCGGTACTTTTATTCAATCTCAGTTTTCTCTGCCTCTTCCTCCCCCCTGCTCCCTCCCAACTGCCCTCCCTCTGCTGGCACCCCTCCAGTTCTGTCTCAGGATGTGAGGGACTGAACAAGATTCAGACATGAGCCTTCACAGCCACCATGTTCATGATTCTTCAGCAGAAGAGTTGAATTAGGATGTTTTCAGGGAAGGTGGGACATAGTTTGTTTCCAGAAAGAAAGATAAGTCATTCCAAAAACCTCAAACATATATTCTGAAGTCAAGTCACACTGGTTTCCGCAGCAAAGACCTGGTTTAAAACACACAAGCTGAGACTGTAGCAGTGTCCTCGGGAAGTGTTGCTGAAGACTGCAGTTCAGCTCCCCCAAGTCCCAGTGCGTCAAGTCATGCAGGAGCTTTAGCCATTACATCCCCTGATCTCAGACAAAAGTGTCCTTCCTGGGACACTCTCTAAAGAGCAAGCTATCTGACAGAGAATACAGGAAAGTATGCACCAGAGGAAAATGAAGCTGCATGTATTCCAAGCTGTGTGACAGAGGTACAGCCGTGCGGATGACAAGAAACCTCACAGCAAAAGTGGCAGAGCCTTTGCACCCATCCTTCCCCATCCTTCCTTTCTTCATTCCCACGCACAGACTGTGGGGACAAAAAGTACCAGACGTATCACAGGAAAATAAACTATATTAAGGGACAAATATGACTGGGAGTTAGGGTGCTCTAAACAGGGGACTGACAGGTAGGTATTAGAGCATCTCTTTCAGAACAAAATTGATGGATCCAGGACAAAGTAATTTTTAGATGGCATATACCCTGACAGCAGCATGCAAAACATTTATTCCAGAAGCTGGAGCCCAGTTCATGAATACAAGGAAGCACATAGCTTTGGCACATGTTTACCTTTCAGAATGGCAACAGGAAGCATGGGCTTAACATGAAGCATCAGCGTGATCCGTTAGCCCATTGCAACTCTTGCGTGGTCAGGCTTGGAAAGCAGTATCTGAAATAGTGACGGTGATGGTCCTACCACCTCTAGGCTTTGGAGAGCGTGGCCCAGCCTTGTCACATCATCCTTCTCCCCAGCTGCAATACAGCAGCTCTCCATCTTGCTTGACCATGAGTCTGGCTGGCTCATGTCTGGTATTTCAGGAAACAGGAAAGATGGGCCTCAGGTGGGCTTAGGATCAAAGATATTCGTTAATAAATAACATCAGTCTTAGATTAACAGGATTTTAAATGTAGCAGAGGTAACTTAAAAGCTGTACTATCATGGAGCTCTCCACGTCCCAGAGCTCTTTAACACAGCTTGGGGACGAGCACACCTCCCCCTCAAACCCACCAGCCTCCCACTCTTCTTAACTCTGTTCTATTTCCGTGCAGCATTTTAGCCCCAGGTGAGGCAGGAACAGGCAGCCGAGCCAGACCTGCCTTCCAAAAGTGGCCTGTAGTCTGCCATGGCCACAAGAGCCTACCACAGAAAATCTCCCATTAAATTCATCAGCTCTGTATAAAAAGAGTCTTGACTTTGTCTCCCAGCTATTTGGAAACCTGTCACTAGAAATCACAGCTACTGTAAGTTGCTCCACACGGACTAGGAAGCAAGCGCCCTGTAAAGTTGAAATGCAACCAGCGTGTCACTGCCGCCAGGGCTGTGCCCCTGCGGCCACTGCTGCCATTAAACGTTTAGATTGTGGCAGTAGCCAAAGGCCAACAGCCCAGGCCCCCGCGCTAGGCACCAGGGACCCGCAGCCTTGGCCCCACAGCAGGTGCCAGCAAAATCCCACCGTGCCCTCCTTTGCACCTTGGCTGTGCTCTTCCCCTTCATTTTCTGCAGAAGAAATGTGAAGTTTGAGCTTTTTTTGTCTCCACAAGGTTTTCTTGGCCCAAGAATTAATCCTGACATTTAATTCAAGTTTAATTTTGTTAGTGATAGATACATAAGTCCTTAATATTTTTTTCTTTGAGAAAAGCATCTATATAAATAAAAATAAAAAATATTAAAAGGTTAAAAACAGCCTGACTTGCTCTGCAGACTTTTCAATCTTACAGGATTCAGCAAAAATAGAGTGAAGTACTTACATCTTCAAAAAGCATTTAGCCAAGCACTTCATCAAAGGTTAAAGTGCAGAAACATGAAATAAGTGAAAAGTTGGCTCACTGGGCTGCAAATTGGCCAAAGAGAGGAAGTGAATTTCAAGAGGAAGAGAATTTATAAGAGGTTGTGATAGAGATCGGCAGTAGATCTTCAGTGTCTCAATATTATATTGACGATGGCACCAAAAGTAAGTTTCAACTGTCTGCTCCTGATAGTAAATTCTGGCTAACAATAAGCAAAGAACAATACAATCAGAAACAGAAAAATGTAAAATATTTATGCAGTGCAGTACTGATAAATAACAACACAAAGGAAAGACAGCATAAAGCCAAGAAAGAGATGACTATCTAATGGAAAAGTGTTGCAGAATTACAAGGAAAATACTTCTGTTCCAGAAAAGAATTGCCTATAGCCAATTCAACTCAAAGTGCAGCTCCAGTAAGTAAGACAAGTTGAATTGCCTTAGAATTAGTCTCAGCTCTCAGCAAAGTATTTCTTAGGTGTATATATATAAGGCATCAGTAAAGTACAATCTAGATTAAATTGAGTTCAGTACTTCAGTAAACAGTGAAAGCATATGTATAGGTATGTGTAGGCACACATTTACACGGTACAAATTATATCTAATCTGCAGTGTCCCATTGGACAGCCTTACAGTGTCTGCAGTTTGTCTCAAACCAGATTCCCAAGTGGTTTCCAATCTTATTAATTTCATAATCATCATAGGGTGGTCTGCTCTGCTTTAAGTACGAGGTCCACCATAGGTATAGGAAAGATGGACAAGTCATGGCCACCACCTGCCCTGTATCACTAGAGATGCACAGTAGAGATTGCACCAGTAGAGAGGTAACCAAACACTACGATTACTAGCTGAAGTTTAAAAACAGAGTTTTCAAATTTTTCAAGGATTCTTCATTTTTTCCTTCAAGCCCTATAGTTTGCTACACAATCCACAGATGTGTGAAAGCAGATGAACTCACACTTTCCTCTAACCAAAGGGTTAGGCTGGCCATTTGTTGCCTCTCTGCCAATGCCCTAGTGAAGTCTGAAATGAAGAACAGTATTTTAAAGTACTCTCTCACTTCTTTAAGAAAGAAAAAGAAAACGAACAAAAGAGACCTTTTAGTTTATGTTTTCACATTGTGTTTGCTTTGCATATGCCATTCAAATACTCTCTATGGTGCTCTGTCTCTAACTAGACACTTTTTTTACAATTTTACCATACAAAGCTTCTGAGGAGTAAAATAGTGAACATACGTATATAAATGTAATAAATTTCCTATATCCTTTCCCAGGATGCTGGTTCTGTCCCAAACCTATTTATAGGAATCTCTGCAGCTCTTTTTGTCTTCCTGAATTTCAAAAATCAGATAAAAATATAACCTGTTTAAGACCAGTCTCTTTCAAGTGTGTAACTTTTCCACACTCTGAACTTGAACAAATTTGGCTAGGAATGCAGACAAACACTGAGCCAGGAAGGTAAGATCTAATATCTGAGATTTCGTGTTAGCATTGAACTAGTGGGCTCAGAGAAATTATGGGTTGGTAAAACTTCAATGTGACCACTGAGGACATGATCAAAGGATTTGGAGAACCTCACAGAGAAGATGCCTGATGAATACTAGGCTAAGGATAATATTAACGGGGGAGAAAATCTTTACTACTTCATTAGAAGAAAAATGACATCCTGTGGTCCTGAATGGTAAAATATGCAAATGGCACCACTGAGTCAACAAGTACTGGAATGGCTAAATCTTTGCACAGAATCTGATTAATTTCTTCATTGCTAAAGGAATCTAAGCAAAAAGTCATGAAATATCTTTCTGGTAATGGGATTTAATGGTGCAGGTTACAAAGACGGCAGTGTTGTGTTTTCAAAATACTGACTCATTCCTTGTTCTTTGCAGTCAAGTCGTAGCTATTTTATCCCATAAAATACGATTTGTGTCAGAACAACAGCAGATTTTTTGAAATCTGTGATGCAGGGCCTGTATTAAATGTCTAGGCATGAAAAGACGGGAGCAAGACAGAAAATATCATTTGTTAAAGACACCAACTGTTTAACAAAATATACAATGGAATAATAACCATAAAGAATATCTCCACAATAAATGTTCAAAATGAAAGGTGTTTGATTGCTCTTGCTTCTGAAAATCATGTTTATCTGAGTAAACATAATTCTCTTTGAAGACCAGAGTATCCTTTAGCAAGCATTATTTTCCTGTCAATCAACACTTTGCACAGCCATGCAACTGCAGTGTGGCCAGAGTTCTCTGGATGCTTCATTACCAATGGCTTCCAGTTATGCCAGTGACACTCTGTTTTTAAAAACCATGCACTCTGGGAATTAGCAATTTTCATAACTGAAGATATGAATCAGAAAAAATCAGGAGAGAAAAGAATGTCTCCCCAGATAACTTCATGAAGGGCACCACCAGAGGAATATAATACAAAGGCAATGCAAAAGCTGAAGATAAATATCCTTGTTTCATTTTGCACATTCATTTTCCAGGCATCAGTTTAAGAACATTCATGATAAAAGCAGTGGGAAATAGTCTGGACAGATTAAGTGACTTCATCTTAATAGATGGTGTTTTGTAAGGCTGAACGTTAGCAAAATCTTTGATATCTCTATGCCTTACAATGAGGGTTTTCAATTTGCCTAGCTAATGGCAAATCCCAAAACAAATAAACCTTGAATTCCACCAAATTGTGGATTCTGATGTAAACATGCAATACATTTTCAATACAAGCAAGAAAAATGGGGGATTCATAATTGCACCAGGAGTATTGAGGTGTGGAAGGCACAGGCTCTGGTGCAGTGACTCCCAATGCATAAAACAAAGATAGTTTTGGAAAGTAGCAATGAAAACAAAAGCTACAGGTCTGTTGGTTCAGAGCTTACCACAGGGCAGTTTTCTTAATCCTTTCTCAAAGCTAGGTTTCCATCTTTCCAATGAAGAGCTTATAATTTTTCATTTATTAGATTCATGGTCATCTGCGTTCACTGCATTGACTGATACCTGACTTTCTAGTATTTCAAGTAAACTCCAAAAGCAGAGAAGAGATATAGTGGGTTGGTGTCAGCTTTATTTTGGCCAGAACTAGATTCCTGCTTTCCAATGAAAGTCTTGAATCCTTTATTATAAGCAAGACTTACACAAAAATGAAGATGTAAATTTCAAGTAGATATGTAAAATTGAAAAGTAGGAAACTGTGAAGACAAACATGAAGCAACACATCACTAAGAGCCCCGTTTTCTTTTTGACATGTCATAACATCTTCCATAGTGTCATGGCTGACTGTCCCCCTGCTGCAATATGTAAGTTTAAAAAAATGGTTTCAATGGGCCAAGACTTTAATTACTAAGAATGGAAGACACATTCATCTACTGTACTAAATAGATCCCCTTTTAATTCCATTTTCAGACCCTTCACATACTCTAATTTTCAACTATGTTTCCAAAAATCAGTATTTTTTGTCAAGCTGCACATTACCTTCTCTGGTTCTCATCACATATCTCCTTCCATTGTTAATTTCTTTTTCACCAAGGAGATTCCTAATACTTAATTCAAATGGAAATTTGGTATGATCAGTTATAAATTGCTTTCCACAATCAGTTACAGAAAAGTATCAGAAAGTTGAATAAAAACTGTCTTTTGTGCAGCTATGTAAACTATGAAAATATAAATAAAGGAAGCAGTAAATTGAACATAATGAACAGCAAAAAATCCTCAAAGTAACTTTCAAAACACTTGAGAAACTTGGCTAAACAAGCAACTCAGCTAAATAACAAAGTCAGGAGGTACTAACCCAGAAGACTATTATTTCTCCCTCCTTCCAAATGCTGACATACATATATATATAAAAAACAGTGACCATTTTTATGTTGAATCTACTCCACATAGATTGACAGATAGAATTAACCTACAACACTAAGCAAATAAAGTCAGTGCATGCTGGTCTGAACACAGACTTTCTGTTCTACTGGAAAACACCACATTTGTTTTGATTATGAATAGGCACAAAAGGAAAAGCTGAATTTTATTTTGTAAGGAAATTTAATAAAACAAAAAAAATTGCATAAACTAAAATGTTCCAATTCAAAAACTGAATATTTTTGTTCAGATTTTGATTTAATATTATGTTCAGTTAGACTACAGATTGTGAAAATGAAAAGTATTTTTAAATGAGAAACCACAACATTTCATTATGGATAAGAGTGAAAATGACATTTTCATCATTTTCCCCTAATTAGATTTTATTGAAGTTGATGTTTTACTATTTATAAATAGTTTTTAAAAGTTTTTAAAATTTTTACTATTTATAAATAGAGATGCTTTTTCCAATGAGAAAGTTTTATTTCAGAAAACCACAAGGGAGAAAATAATGGGACTGTGTTATCAGTCCATAGTACAACTTTCAAAGGGTTGAGAATTTCATCAGAACCAAACCAAACCAAAATCCACATAGGCAAAAAACAACTTGTTGGAGCTCATGGTCTGTTAAAAGTTTAGATACTAGAGACAAGCCAGAAATTAAGTGCAAACGGTGTGTCCTGTACGCTGTAAACACTGAAAACACAGTGAGCAGATAATATTACAGAACGAAGACCATTAAATGTCAAGGGTAGCAGATACAGAAAGAGGAAGGCAATGAATGCACTTAAGAGGTCATCGGGAATTGGAAGGAACATTCACAAAAATAGGCCATAAGGTGAACAAAAAAGATGTTCTTAGTTAGAGGCTATTGCAGCAGTACATTATAGAAAGGAAAAAGTGAGAGTATGTACCAAGACTTTAAGTGTGACCAATACGAAACAGGCAAAACAGGAAGAAAAACCAGTCAAGATAATTTGTAACTTGCAGATAGGACTTTATTCAGAAATCAGTTTGGGGAACTAAAAGTCTGCAGAGTCCCTGGTTATGGTCAATTTTTTATCAACCAAAAAAAAAAAACCAGGAAAAAAAAAAATCACTTTCAGCAAGGAATTAAAGCAAGTAATATCTCAAAAAAAAAAAGATCATCCACTTAGCCTTTATTCATACATGGAAAATTAGTCAAACACTAAGACTAAGTCAAAAAAATGAGTGATGAAACTGATAAATCTCAAATTTAGAATATTTGTTATGTGCCATATTACGCACACTTACCCACCCAATATTAAAGATTGCAATCCAGTGAAACGAAGGAAATGGTCATGCCACATACTGTTGTAAAACGCTGCTTGGAACAGTCAGAGCTGTTAGACAACATGTTGTTTAATATCATGATAAAAGAGATCACAGGTGAGGAAGCTAAGGAGAATGGACTGGGGGTTTCTGCAGGGGCAGAGGGGGCAAAGGGGTTAGCTCCAAAGGATTTGCTACAAGCAAGCTTTTCTTTATCAGCTGTGGGACAAACCCTGACAACCTTGCTACCTTTGAGGATGGATATAAAACATGCTTGATGCCTACTGGTCAGTAGAATGCCTACTTTAGGAGGCAGAGAAATGTTAAGCTGGGAGACAAAGTTTTCCCAAGCTAAATTCCCGCACGAGACAACATAACCAGAGGCACTCAGACCCTGAGACCTGCAGTGCTCAGGCAAAGAAACGCTCTTACCTAAGGTTTTAATTTTTATTTGATTCATATCAGAAAGAATATTTATTAGTTTCCCTATTCACCTACATGCTCTGTAATGCTCACACACACAGAGTATGCAGATTACAGGACAGGCTAATGCCTCTCTCCACTGAAATTACTGTAATAGCAAAGCCATTTTGCAAATGACAGTGTAAGTACCAGCCTAGATAATTCTGGAAAATTAATGCCCCAAATGAAATGCAGCCTCAGAGCTATGCAGTAAGGACAGACTCAGTCCCTCCTAACTTGGAGAAGGGATGGGAAAGCCACACGCAGCTCCAGACAGCAAGTCATTCATCTTATGTGCCTTTAAATTGCCCTGCAGAGGTGCCACTCTCCCTCCGCAGGGATAGATGGAGGCCAAATCATTAGCATGGACTAAAGCACCTGATTTTTTGAAGGTTCAGAGTACTTCAGAGAGATCCTACCCAAAAGACTATCTAACTCTGCAGCAGAGAGACAAGGAAGAAAAGCTTAACAGGACATTACCAGAAGAATAATAAGGGTGGAAGGACAAGGTGACTGGAACCGTAACACAAGTTTGCCGGTTGTTAGCTTTTCAACGGTGTTGACATATTTCTATTTTTGAGACATACAGAACTGCCTCATCCTATTTATGCTATTAGTAAATTGATATTATTTACTACTAATAACAAACAATTAATTTTAAACCGAGAGTTTTCTTATGCCTCTCACGGTATCAGACTCTACAATCATTGAACAGAATGGGCAAATTCTTTACTCAGCCAGATCCTTGGAGGTTCCCTAGTCCACAAGGAGCTAGACACAGGCTTTAGCCATTAAGAGGAAAGCATCCATAATACATTAAACAACCTAAAGAGTCCTCTGAAGGGGTTGGATCTAAAGCAAAATCAAGTAAGAGAAGAGTAGAGAGCCTATATACCTCAAAGATGTTCTGAATTGCAGCACATTTTGATCTGTGACTTACACAATGCAGATAAAGAACACTCACTCTTTGTTCATATACCACTTAGTATACCCAGCTCTTCCAGGCAATGACATAAATTTTAATTTATTATCTGCTTTATGAGCAATTTGATCTTTTCTCTGCTTCAAGCTGTGGTAGCTGCTTTTGATACTTCATGTTTGAATCATCATAGCATTTTAATTGTCATACTAATTGTGATAACTCATGTCTCGTGTTGTCTTTTTACTGAATTCTGGCTCCAAGTCAATCTCATAAATGGATGAAATGAGCTCTCTTATTGCATTTACCTGGTTGCAGGACATCAATAAATACTTTGTAGAAACTCAAGTTCCTAATATGCAAAGACCCTCACGCTCATTTGAAGATCTGAAGATCCTATTCAGGGCTTATCAATTATTAGTTGAAAGTTGGAGCTAGGAAACAGATTTTGTTATGGAATCTCTAAGTCTGCCAGTTCCTTCTGACCGAACTGCTTAATAGGAACCATGTAACATTATAGTCAAAAGGAATTATAAGGACAAAATTAAAAGCAAATGAAGAAAAGACAGAGGATGGAGTCACAAGCTCTTTTGGCTGCTAAAACTACTGGAAAGCAAAGCTACATCCTACCACTTCTACAGTAATTTCCACTTCCATCTTATCTCCTTCTCTTTCTTACAATTTTCTTTGTATGCAATTACATTATTGCTTTAGTTAGGATCAAAAGTTAATCTTCTCTCTCTCCCCTTTGGTTTGCTCTGGTTCACTGGTTCTGTGGTTCAGAGAGGTCTCAGAAGAAGTGAATTACATTCCAAGTAGGGTTCCTCACTGGTCAGTACTACTGGAGCCTCGTATATTCAACATTTTCTTAATGTTGAATTACAGCAAGCGTTGTAACAGAGGTCATGCTTTGTTAGATGACAATGGGATGTGCAGGACTGCAAATACTGTGAGACATTAAAATGCAAGATGTTCTTGACACACTGGAGAAATAGTGTGGAAAAATGCAATTCAATAAGTGTAAATTTTATCTCTAGATAAGTGTACACAAATACATGGGAAAAAAACAACCATGGCAGCAGCCTTGCTGGAGAAGATCCGGGGGATGCAAACAGAAAATGATTCAGCAATGGTCTACTGCTTTGGAAATTAGTGCTCCTTATAGTGGGATATACAAACAGGTATATAATTTCTAAGAGGTATGAAATAATAATCTTTACCACTTTTTTCACCATCCATGGAGTCTCAGCAGGTCTGATGTGTCAGGTGTTGGGTATCACCTTTCAAGAAAGATGTAGACTAGCAAAAGAAACCTAGAGGAGAATGCTGAATAAAGTCAAAGAGATTTGCTCTCTGAAGAAAAATTGAAAGGATTGGAATTTTTTTATCTGGAGAAGAATGCTTGCAAGGCACAAAAGAAAATACATTCTTTTTGACTCAGATGAAATACTAAGAGTTTAGATTGCAGCAAAGGGCTTTGAGAAGTTTTCGGTGTTGGTTAAGCCAGTAGAATAAATTTTTCTGGAGGGTGATGATAACTCGACCAGCACAGTCTTAAGCACTGTTTGATTGAACTGTTTGATTGAAACCATCAGAAACATCACAGGTAGAGGGATCTTGGCTTGGACCAAAGAACCCCCAGTCCAGATGGCAGGCACAGCTCAACAGAATAGCCTGCAGTCTGCTTGTTACGTCCTATATTTTTGCTCAGCAGCTGACAAAAAGATATACTAGGATTAAATACTTTGCAAATTCTATCAGAAGATCCACATAGGATTGGTTAGTTCAAAATTTCCACAAGGCATCACACCTGTTCTGTGTGCGCAGTCAATCTTAGTTGGTAAAGGGACTTTCTATATGGGATATGCGATCATCAGACAGCCCTGTCAGCACTACTGTTCAGACACATTGCTGCATTAACATCACGGCACATAGTGGTGCTAATGAGGGAGAGCAATGTCCTGCTAACCCCTGTATTTCATTTGATGACCCCCCCAGTGTCCCCTCCATCCAACTTTCATGTTGCGTTTGAGGGACGGTCAATCACATCATTGCACTTTCCCTCTTCCTCACTGTTTCACCTGACTCTCCCGCTGCTTCATTTTACTTTTGTTTTTCTATCCCATGCACCTCCTCCATTCCTTCTATTTGTAGCATTTTTCAGAGCCATGCCTCCTTTTTTCAACTCTGTTTGCATCCATTTGAAATGTGTACATGTGCTATTAGCTTTCTCTTCAGCTCTTGCAGCTGGAGTTTCTTCTGCCCCCGAGGCCTTGTCAGAGATCATCACTTTAAATGCCAAACATGGAAGGACTTCACAATCAACATGGACATGCCAACAACTCTGGCTGTCTCACTTACAAAAACAATCCTGCACCACATTAGTCAGCCCACTTAGATTTCTGTCACTTGATTGTTGTAGGTTAGGACCAAGCATCTCCAGGCAGAGATGTGGCCCCACTTCTTGGTACTTGACAGAAGTCATGGGGATAAACCAAAAGTAAATCAAACCTATTATAATTCAATACTGTTGAAAGAGGTGAGACCGGGTTCTTTGACTGCTAGAGGCTTATGGAAGAGCAACTCTTAAATATTATTGTATTTGAAAGACACCAGTTAATACCATATAATATACACTATTAGCTATTGATACACTTGCTTTGTTTAGGGAAATCTGAAGAATAAAGCAGATTGCTGTTTCCATCAAAACACTTCAAGCTGGATTTAATAGTGATGAAATGCTAATTGTGAATTGTACTTCACATCATACACTGCAGACTAATTTAAAAAGAGGAAAACATATTATGTTAAATACCACAATGCATGCACTATGAGTCATCTAAGCATATGATGAACTGGAACAATACCAGCAGTACAATATAAAGCAGCTGAATTTAAGCTAGAGGGAGTACAATACCTTTTGATCAGGCCTAGTATATGACTGAGAATACATACAGCTGCACATACGCCATTAGATTTCTGGCAAAGAAAACAATGTGAACATTTTTTTCTCTCTCCCTCTTTTTTCCTCCAGTGCAACCCTTCCGAATGTATTTGCATTAAGTCACTAAGTCACTAAATAAATAGTCTTGTTTGTATGAAGAACAGGCAGCTTCAGCATCGGTTCCCCATGCTCCACTGTGAAGCTGACCATACTCACATTACACAGATGCTTGCTTTTAGCATCCTAATGAGAACTTTCAAGAATTCAATAACTATTAAATTAGCTTTACTGAATGTTATCAGAATGCTTCTGAGGGTTTCGTATTATCCTATCAGCATAGGAAGGAAGGAATAACACTGCCAATCCAATTATTTTTCTGCGTACTTTTTGCAAGGAAGGGAAGGGTCAAGCACATGATTTTTTTTTCTTCAGGGGAAGAAGAAGAAGAAGGTGGTAGCTGTCATCTTTGTGAATTCAGTACCAGTTCTCTGGAACCTGAAGAAAGCCACTTTTGTCAAAGCCTCTCAGCCCTTTCAGTAACCACCAGCTTTTAGTGGTCACTGTAGCATTTCCAGAGGCACTGGCTACCTCTGAAACAGCTACCGCGTGGACACACAGCCATACAAGATACTCCTCAGCATCCACAACACGGAGCTGGAATTCAAACAAGTTAGTTTAACCTCCACCTCACAAAACAGCAAATCTTCTCCGAGGTCTCCTTGAAAGAAGATCTGGAAAAGCTCATCTGACTTCCTCCCTCAGCTGGGCTCTGAAGCCCTCTCAGAAGTGAGACACCTGGATGTGGAGGTATGGTTGCTCACAGGAAGCCCTCTGCTTTCAGAAGAAAGGCCAGAACACTGGTCCCTAATCCTTCCGTCCAATAATTTTCCATGTTTTCCTCAGTACCTTGGAACAATGTCCAAAGCAGTATTACAGTAGTGTAGGGTAGTGTACTTCAGTTATAGTTCCATAGTTACATATGTGAATGCTAGACATTTTTAAATAGGCATTACATGGCCATGACTCCTTTCTCTCAGCACTCCTCCTTCACATCCCTGGATACTCACACTTTCCTCTAAAATATGCACTAGAAAGCTTTTCGGTACTTTACTATTTTGATTTCCATTCTGGCGGTTGTGTTTCCTCAACCCTTTTCTGAGGCTCAAGCATTAACAGGCCTCCATTGGCTCAAAATAGTATTCAGTTTCTGAGATGTGTAACAACCCTGTTAAGAACTGAGCCAGCAACTAGAGTAGGGATTTTTATATATAAATCCTCAGATGTCCCACTGTGCCCGTCATTCATCAATAGCTCAGTCAACTGCCCTGGTATTAGAAAAGGATGATGCCAGCAGGGATCAAAGCACAAGGGACTCTGAGTGCATATTAACTGAATTAAATTGTAAATGTATTAAACTTCCATGAATTCACAGGTTGATTTTAACTTGTTTAGCAACTAAACTTCTACTGGGTGGGTATAACAATATCTACATACAAATATATACCTACAAAAAGAGGGAATCAATACTCTCAATACATTGCAAATTCAAAAGAACCAAACACAATTAAAACCTGCTTAGCTTAGCAGTAACACAGAATAATATAATTATTTCTCACAGTGCTTAGATTACCGTCTCTGTTAAAACCTTTTTTTCTGGAAAAAACTTAGCTGTTCAGAGACTATAAAGAACAGTAAATAAATATGTGGCAATAGTAATTTAGTTATTCATATTACTGGAAAAATGGTTGCATTTAATGCTTCAGCATACACGCTGCCATAAGGTTGCCTTTTCTTATATTTTGAACTAAGCCAGGAAAGAGTTACCATCCAAACATGTCAAATACCTAGGTACGCGTATACCCAGCTAACTAATGCTGTGATTTTGCAGTGCAAGGTGGTGTACCACTGTGTCACACAGCAATAGGGGACCCCAGTGACACTGTTAGGTGACAAAACTCAGGACTCTGCTCGTGAAACAGCAGCACTGCATGTGTCATGCAGGAGGTAGCAGCCAGAGGGTGCTACCTTCTTGCAGCAAGGTGTGTCACTTTTGTCAGGTGGGTACCATCCCTGGCACAGAGCAAGGGGGAAGGCAGCAGATGTGCTCCCATCTCCCATCCTCCTGAGCCAAGGCAGGACATGTCCTGCTCCTTGCAGTCCAGGATGGAGATTTCTATGAGCTGCCAGCTGTCTCACCACCAGAAGCTTCTGCTGATGGAGGGCAATGCACAGAAAAGGGATGTTTGGTGTTGCACAGAGGTGTGGAGAAACCACAAAGGCAGGAGAGAGCGGACACGACTCCAGCCTGGCTGGCCTTAAACCTGCAGTCCTCACTGCCCACCTGCGCCCTGTAGGAACACACAGCCTGAAGAGCCACAGAAAAGATTCCTGTGAATAAGTGATTCAGATTGTACTTTTGGTGGCTGATGAAAAGTGTTTTTTATTTCAAATTAACCAAGTGGTATTGTCTAGTATGGACCACACAAATCATGCATCAGCCAGCTTCGTAACGCCAGAAAATGAATCCACTTCAGCTGAACCATTGCAGAGAAGCCTCTCCACTGCTAGTAAATTGGATAATTAGATAGACACCATGCCTTTTAAGCTGTGCAAAAACAGGACAGTTGCCCAGCTTCTTTCCTTTATACTTCTTGTACATTCATTTTTATACCTAGCAGAGAGAGATTTTAGACTAAACTCTGCAGGCTTTTTCAAAGTCAACCCTCTGGCTTTTTCCTGTTTTTATTTTCACTCAGCTGAGCTTCCACTGACTTTGATTTTAACCCAATAAACTGAACTGTGAAAACTTTGGTATATGTCTCAGAACAGGGGCTTCTCGCTTTCCCTCCTCCTCTGCTCCTCCAAAGTAAGTGGCAGCAGCACCAAACAGATACTTTACCTCTTGTGACCCCACAGCAGTGATCAGTACAAGCTAGAAAAGGCAAACAGTGAGGCTATTATTTGAGAAAAGAAACTGCAAAGATGCCCATGGTCTATGGTCTGTGGAGATGACTCATTCCACAGCACAATCTAATTCCAAAACAATTACAGCAAAATCAAAATCCTCGCAGAAAGGAGAGACGAAGCACGAAGTCTGGACCTCTGCTGAGCGTATGCCTCTATAAAGCTGACATTACTGCAGAGATCACGCTGCCATTTAACCATAAAGCACAACTGCCCATGCCCATTTGCCTTAAACTCCTCCATGAAAAATTAAAGGTAAAGAAAATGGAAAACAGGGCAGCAGGGGTTCAATTGTGAGTGCATGTGCACCAAATTTGCTACAGCAGTTTAATTCAAAAAGAGAATTAGCACTCTTTTCCTCCACTGCAATTTAAAATAAATGACTCACTGACCAAAACCAATAGATTATCATATTAATTGGTAACTTTTATGTTCATTATACAGTAAGAGAAGACCACAGTTTCTCTAAATATGTTCATTACTCATATAATTATTCAAAACAATTATACAGCACAATTATCCAAACAATTATCTAGAAAGGAGATTATCTCCAGATGCATAACCACCTATTCTATGAAGTGCTCAATTTCTTTTTTTTTTTAGTTGTATTGGCTAGCTGTGATTGATCAAATGAGTCAGACATTGTTCTGTCAATTCTCCATTGGGAACTACTTCTAGAGCAAATATCCACTAATTCTAATTTCAGATGGTGTAAATATCACACATGTGAGCTCACGCTTCACATTCATACTCCGTGGCAGAAAAGGTCTGAACTAACCAAAATCTAATCCAGCCAAAATGCCACTTGACTATGTATGGCACTACCTGTACTTTCACTTGAAGAAACATTTACTAACAGTAAAAAACAAACAAAGCTAATTTCTGTGAAACATTCAGATGAATAGCCAGATTCCTTCTCTTTATCTGAAACTAGTCACTAATTTGGTAGCAAAGCTATTTAAAAAATTACAGTTTTCCATGTCAGTGCAGAAAATTAAGTGGTAACTAGCATGATTTAGTACAATGCCACAAATTGTCAATCATGCAAAAAACCTTAAGCTTTTACTTTAGATTTGACTTGATGGGGTTCTTGTCTTGACCTTCAACTAAATTTTCAGCTTTTCCTGAGGTTTAGAATGAGCGTAAGAATTCAAAGCAAAACCACGATGAAAGCAGGCAAATATTACCTGTGCTTGTGGGCAAAATGAAGGGAAATGATAAACCAGGCTTCAGCATTTATTAACCCTGAGTAAAAATTTTAACAGAGTAGCTGTTCTGAGTCAATACTGATTCCAATGTCATGTCATAATTAAAGTTTCAGGACATGCTATGAAACCCCTTAGAAAGCATATGTCCTGAATAGCCAAATTCTTGAGCAAGTTCACCACCAGTTCAGTAGCGTTTCTGTATCATTGTATTTCTGAATTTTTTTTTTAAATTTCAAGGGTCATTATGCCAAGGCTCACTGAGGTCCAGTAGGTTCTCGTTTAAAAAGACCATGAAGTACATCCCATTTATTGTCTGATCATTACAAAGACTTGCCACAGCTTACCCTAATAGCATTTTCCTAAAAATATTCTTGGGCCTTATTTTCAGATGGTTTTCTCTTAGTTGGACAGATTCGACAGTGCAGATAGGCAACTAAGCCCTAGGGCTAGGCACGAGTTTGACTTCTTAATAATATTGTACCTACAAAGAACAGCATACAAAAAGACAAGTTGTTCTGTGCTCTGCAGCTTCTATTGACTTCAAACCGCAAACTCATATTTCCTCCTCTGCTTTCATAGAAGAATTTAATTGGTGCCAAAGTGAAAGATCCCAGCATGACCTGTCTCCACTATAACCCACTCCAGCTGCGATTGTGAGCAAATTTGTACATTCAGACACTGCTGAAAGAGAGACCTTCCTAATAAGCTGAGTTTTTGCACTGGTGGAGAAAAAAAGAAGTGCTTGGTTGGAAACAGGCAGAGCTGAGACTGCCCTTACCCCACTCTTAGAGTCCAGCAAAGCTTTAAAGGCTCCAGTAAGGACCAAATGAAAACAGAATAAGGACTTGACAATTTACTCACCACAGAAGAGTTGGTACAGGTATAGGCACTAACAACTTGTGTAGAACAGGTGTTAACCCATGGTTTATTAACCTATATTGTACAGGCATTAGGATTGCAGTTCCTTACGCATTTTTTCCACCTTTCTGACCAGAATCCCACTAGGGGTACAGCTACTTTGCTGTCACTAGGTTTTTGTCTGTGTCACGAGCAAATCTGAGGCAGCTTTAAACTACCTGCCGCTACTTATAGTGAAAAGCAAGTCAGGCAGCCTCAGCATACTGCGCTCACTACCCGTCACTGCAGGGTGGGCACACTTTATGAACCGTGGTGCTGCTGGATGGGCATCTCTGGTTTTCAGACACTCTTTTCTCCGTGTGCTGCAGAGAGGGTGGTCTGATTTAAATGTATTATATGTGCCCATCAGTAACATGACAATATCCAAAATCACCATACCTGTGACTACCTGCTTCTCTTTCTGATTTTGACTTTACAAACCTTAATTTTTGCATGTTAAAAGAAGAATTTAACCACAAAAAAAAAAAAATTAAGCAGTAGTTTCTCTATTTCAAGCAAGATATTAGGAAAAGAGGTTGACTAGTTTTCAGTAGTGCCAATGGAGGGCCACCGCATGCAAGTAAAGAGCAACACAGTGAAGAAATTATTGGAAAGACAATGACAGTCCTTTAAAACAGTACTTCAGATGCAGCTAAATGTGGACATATGCAAAATGTTCTCAGTGTCCCAATAGCCTTCTAAGGAAAAACTGAAGCCTACAGAAAATAATCTAGCCAGGAGAATTTTCCCAACCTTGGGTACTTTTCTGTTTATCTTTAGAGTACCACAGACACATAAAAATATGTCACATGCACATCTGGCCAGAGTAACGATTTCATACAATTATATGTATTATTTTGAAGGTAGGAAAATAATGACCAAGCAGATATACATAAGTGATAGAAACAGCTTTAAAATTATATGTGTCTTCATAATTAAAACATAAAACCAAATGGTTTCCCATAACTTCAGTTTGAAACAACTAAGTACTCCTCCGCATGCTCAGAGGGTGCTTTCTGCAACCAGTGGAACTAGAAAGGACAGACAAAGCCAGAGGTGAAAGGGAGAGCTGGCACATGGGTATTATCCTTTTCTTGCTTTTTTTGTGCAACTGAACTGCTCCAGATCCCGAGTTTGCTTATTTGTTACTTCAGGCTCCTGTCATGCTCACTCCTTTCCATCCCAGTCATAAGAAGAGTACCTGAAAAAGTCCCTCTTCCAGTAATGATACTGCAAGGATGGACAAATCAAAATTTTAGCTCTTATGTAGAGGTCCTTCCCCCACGTAGTTTGTCTAAAAGCAAGACGTTTCAGCTTGGCATGCTGGGAAGGTTCATTACTAAGAAAGAAACAGGGTCTTATTGAGCTGCTATGCTACAAGAGAAGGTAAAGTAAAATAATCTGCAGGACAAGTCCAGGACATCAATCAAATACAATTATGGACATTGTGTGTTTGTGTTATTCCCAAAGTGTGTGGAGGATTCAGTTTTTGAAACTTCAGGCATAAATCTGGAAAGAGTGAGAGAAAAAAACTAGTCACAAATCAGAAAATGTAAACAGTGATGGTAAGTCTTTTCTTTAGCAGGATTTTTGAACAGAGAAATAGCCATGTAGATTAAAGTAGGTCAGACTATTTTTTGGCAGTCTAAAATGTTTTGCAGAGAAGCATTCATTTCAATGACATTTTAAAGAGGGTCCATATCAATTTCAGAAGAAAACAAGGAAGAGAAAAAGGAATATAAACTCTTCCTTTCTCAATTTGAAAACTGACATTTTGATTCAAACATTTTCACATAACAGAATTATAAGATTGTGACTTTGTCCCAGTATGGAACAAAAATAGATGTATAACCTCCAAAAAATCATCATAAAATCAATCTTTTTCCTTCGACCAGCTCTCTAATTGTCAGAAATTATAACCTATAGCTTAAGAAACTGTCAAGAAATATCCACAATTCAAAGACATTACGAAAGTAAGCAAAAAATAAGGTAATTTTTTTTTTTAAATGTAACCTGAATGATTTTGTAAAAACCTCGGCTTGATGGCCACTTTAAATTGGCGGTTTCCTCCATATGTGGAACCATACATCCCTTCTTGCTACTGGATGTTTGTGAACTGCTAGTGATGTTAGATCCAACTTTCTCACTTTTAATTAGCAAAAAGAAAAAAAAAAGTTGTGATTGGCCTTACCACCAAAATCTGGCATTTTCATTAACTACTATTCTGTAAATGAGAACGGAGTTGTAACTGCTGTTAGACAGGCTTTAACTGGAAGCCCAGTTTTGCTTTCAAAAATGTGTACTAATGGTGCTCTGGGCACAGAGGCGGCAAATCCCCTTCTTCCTGGCAGACTGAATTTGTGACATTGGCAGATAGGAAATGGAGGTTTCTTTGGTCCGGAAACCAACAACATGAAACTTATGATGGGCTTGAATTTTTTCAGTGGCTCTACACAGCCAAACATCAGCTTAGGGTCTCCTGGAGTCCACTTTCAGAGCCACATCGCTGCTCCGTAATGCTGTCCTACCCCTACCTGTATGTCTACAAACCCAATGGAGGCAACGCTTGGCACGACTTGAAAAGGTGTGGTGAGAAACAACCTAATTAGGCAGGCTGTCACTAGAGGGCAATGCAACACTGTAGCTGTTCCATTCCTGCCTCTTCCAGCCTGTCTAGCCCCAGTTCTCTGAGAGCCTCATGCTCCTAGGTGTTCTCCAGTTGCATGGGGATCACCTCAGTCCTGCCAGCTGCCAACGACATGAACCAGAAATACGAACCTTTGGACATGGTGCCTGTGCTTTTGCACATCGCGCGCAAACTCGATGTGGCTCTACCTTGCAGTGTAAATGAGACCAACCTCATTCTCAATCTAGGGTAAGGCACTGCTTAAAGATAACCCATTTAATTAAACAGATGGATGCAGGATTTTGCAAAACGCACGTAATGTTTGGTGTGTAATTGGAAGACTGTTAACTAGGTCAGGAGACATCAGTATATAACTGGACCTCCTGGCAAGGTGATACTGTAGGAGAGAATAGGCAGTAACAGAAGAAAAGCAAAGCTTGAGGAAAAATTGAGTTATCATATAAGCAAGCAAGAATCCCATTTAAGACCAAAAACCATAGTGGTTGTTAGACATCTGAAACCACATATATTCACAATCAGTTTTGTCCAGAGAGCGAGCAAACAACCAAGTTTTGCCCAGGCAGAGTCCAGAGGATATGTCAAATCTTGAACTCAGTGCTGAGGCAGAATAGGTTTGGTGCTACTATGTCACTTTGTTACAAGAGTTTGGTCCAATTTGCAGTATTTAAAGAAAACCCTTATTTTCACAGAAATGGAAAAATTTCTGTTTTTAATGCAGATTAAAATTCTGTACCCAGCTATAAATCAAAAATTAACAACTTTATCTAGGTCAGAGCATTGAAAATACATTAAAGTTTTATCCTCATTCACTAAATTTTAATTTTAATGTGGCATGTCTGACAAGTCTTGTGGGAATACTTAGAATCCATTGACATCCTTCTGTCATTGGTATCAAAGCCTCATCTTTGAGACTCTTGTTTCCAGATACCTAGCTGTCGCTGGATTATTTTATCTCTGCAATGATGTCACAATCAATGGCTGTGTAGGCATTCATATGCATGCACCTCATTTGTCAGCTAAAGTTCACGCACCAGAGAAATAATTACCTTTAGCTATAGAAACACAGGTTTCTCTGTAACCACTTAAAGATGAAGCAATAACTCAGTTTTTTATCCCTTCCAGCCTTTTTAAAGCTACTGGAATTGCTTGCCTGTAAATTAGAACTCCCAAACAACTCTACAGTTTAATTTGCAAACAATATTTTATTCCAGGAATGGCTATGAGACGAAAAAACATTTTGCATATCCCTGCCATCACATTTTTATGACTATTTATGGCAGAAATGTTGATGCACTAATTAATAAAACTCTCTGTGGATCTGGAAGACATCTAATCCTGGAGTAGAAACAGTACCACATGATTTATCTAGTCAATCAGTCCTGAATTACAGAAGATATAATATTGGCTAATATTTAGCATTTGAGCAATTACCAGGCTTAAATACAAGTCTCTTATTGAATAATAGTTATGACACATTCATGGAATACCAAAGTACATTCAAAGATCATTCATTAGCAAAAATTCACTGTCAATATTTAAAAAATACGAGTGTTGAAATGCATATCTATAAGGTAGGTGCAAATGTGTTCATATCAACTTATTGGAAATGAATTTGATCCAGAAAAAAAAACCCAAACTTTTCTTCTGTTAGTATTACCAAGCAGCAGCCAAGGTTTGTCCTCAGATGTCAGATCTGCTGTTAGCATGGCTGTGACTCAATAAAAGAAACATGACTGTCAGTTTGGGCAGCTAACTAGTCCTGGACTTGTGCACAAGCATGCAGAGAAGGGAAATATGTAGGACAATAAGAGACATTCACAACACATGGCAAAATTACAAAGACATATTCTTTTTACTTGCAGTCACATTCCATGACACGTACTCACTGCTGCTGTCTTGCTTACAGATTTCCCCCAATGCACTCGGGTTCAACTGTCCTTGTGACAAGACTCCAGCCTGAAGGTGTTGCACTAGGTCTGAACTCACCAAAGTATGACACCACCCTGTATCTCTCATCGCGGTCCAGAAACTTTTTGCTACTGGAGAGCTTTAAATCTACTTCTTTTAGGCACCAGAAGCCTCTAACAAACTCGGCTGGGATGAAGAAAAGGAAGGATAAAATACATTCAATAATATATGTTATACCTGATTGAAATAACTTGGCTGTGCCCTGACTGTATCCCTGACTTTCAACCCAGCATGCACTCCATTCTGTCCCAACCTGTTCACATCACTATGCACCAACTTTTTCACCTGAATTTATGTTAAATGCTGTTGCTGTCTGTCACACAGTCACCTGAAGCTTCCTGCACTGGTTCCTCACTTCTCTCCTTCAGAATCACTGCCCAGTACGGGGAAACAGTATGTTTCACTTACACATTATGTATGGAATAAAAATGTGATGATAAAACTCCAAGAGTGCCTAGATTTCTGGCCTGTTTCTACCTAAAATAGTCAGGTGGGAAAACTAAATGTATGTACCCCGCAGCCATAAGGCACTGGGCAATTTTTCTTAAGAGAAAAATGTGATCTTATTTACAGGTGCTTGGTATTGGCAATTGACCTTCTAGTTCAAAGTTTAGATGCTACTCCTGAACCCAGCTACAACTAAGCCCAGAGTATTTGTTCTTCTTGACATGTCAGGATTATGTTTATTGAATTTCAGCTTTTTTTTTAATTGAATGCTGACCCAAAATTTTACCACTTTGTAATATTAGCCTTATTTCTCTTTCTTGTTGCAGGTCCTTAAGTGTTCCAAGTACCATTCCTCCTTAAAAATGAAGCTCCTACTTGTTTGCTTTTTCATTTCCTTAGCCAGATTTCAGATTGCATTTTCCTGAACAACACAGCTATTCATCCAGGGGAAGGACTAAAGGACAGATTCCTTCTGACATTCTCAGAGTGCTGCTGTGAAGACTTCTGGCTTCAAGGACCCATAATGATGGAAGATGAAAGCTTTTTAACAGTTCAGATTCCTGAGTAAATAACCAACACATAAAGTTCAAAATAGGTTCAAAATTGATATTCCCCTCCTCAGGAAATTACACCAGTGAAAGCAAAGTAAATCTATCAATCAGGACCACTGAACATACACGCATGCATTTACATACAGAAAAGAGAACAAAATTACTTTTTTCCAAACGAAGGAAAAAAAAAAAAGAAAAAGGCCTTTTTATAAAGCCTAATTTCAAGGATATTCCAGGATTCATTCTCCATTATTTGTGTTTGGAATAATATCTTCAGGCAGGCAAGTCAGCCCATTCTGCAAGTTGGCTTCATTTAATTACTTTCTACATAATTCAAGATAGAAGTAAATTCTTTTCTCCTTACTCACACCTTATAGCAGAGGTAAATCACTCCCTCCCTCTTTACACCTGCAGTCAGTCATACTATTATATTTTGGTAGGTACAGTGGAAAACTTTTTCTACACTTGCTCATGCACCAGGGTGTTCGATTTAAATAATCAGGGTATTTAGGTAGACAGCTACCTCAGGCACAGTGCCTGTTTCTGTGGCTACAGGACTCCAGAGGTTGTTCACATACCCATGCCTTGAGTGCTTTGCCACCTAGGAAGCCCCCTGCGTCAGGACAGAAACCCAAGCCATCCAAATCATAAGCTAGCTCCCCAGCCATCTTTCTCTTGATCCGTCATGGGAATGCCATCTTCATTGAAAAGGCAGAAGGGAAAATATGAGTTTAATAGATATATCTTCATCTCAGCTATGTTCCTCATTGAACAGCTGCCAAAGTTGGTCAGTACACAGGTTCATCTTTGCAAATGGGAGCTACATGGCAGCAGGGGGATTTTAAACCTCCTGACAGTAGCAAACCGAGAAACGTTTTTTAAGCACGTCCCATTCCTGCGGCTGTGGGCAGGGGAGAATTCCAAAGAAGTAGTACTATAGTGAACCATATGGGGGCCACAAGGAGTGCACCGAGCATCAGTACCAGGGTAGTCCCTGAAGCCATGAAACAGCCAAAGCAAACAGAATAGCTCAGGACACCACTTTTTTCCACTGACCCACACTCCCCACTGAGCCCTGCCCATTCAAATATGCTGCTTATACCCCCTGTATCAGTTGATGCTTGTCACTGGTTAGCATTCTGGTATCTCAAATACCAAGGATATTTCCTAATTCCAAATACATAAGGACCTCAGTTGTTACAGCAAGGGAACACTTTGATGAATGTTGACCAATATATGCAAAAAAAGTGAAGAAACAGGTCACCACTTTCTTTTAAGCATCAGATATGGCACTTTGCACCAAGGAAAATTACCACTGAGTTTGTAATTGCTTAGTAGAAGAGGAGAATTCAAAAAGGACCTCAAAGAAATCATTTAAAACTTTGCTGATCTGTGATATTATTATCAACAGTTTTCCAACTTTAAAAAGTCCCCAAATGGTATATAGTAGACCTAAAAGCAAAAATAGAAATAGAAAACTCCCCAAACTCCGTCATCTTCACATTAAGATGGATTTTTGCAATGAATGAATAACCCCTTTCACATTTAATTTAGGTCTACCCATCAACATGGCTGTTATTATTCACAGCAGCAAAGCCCTTGCCACACTACAGCAGAAATAATAGCTGCATCTTCGGGTTCTTTTTTCCCCAAGAATTCACAATGCTATTTAAATAAGTCCAATATGCCACAGGTACGGCAGACAAGGCTGCTTTTAATGAAGGACTATTTTTATTTCTGTCCCAGCTTTATATAACATGACTGGAATTTACTTGTTGAAGAAAGGATCATTAATAGCATGCCATCTCTCCCCTGCATGCAAGGACTCATGACACCCTTGGACATTTTCAATATTCATGTTGACATCTATATTCTACCAAGAAGCACTATTCCACTTACTAAACAGCACAGGCAAGATAGTGTCCTTATGTTTCCATAATACATGATATACTGTTTCCCTGAGAAAAGAAAAGAAAAGCAGGAAATAGATCCATTGCCAAGTAAATCAGGATCTGTGGAAGAGCCAGCAGCTTCTTCATTTATACCTGTCCAAAACCTAGCAGAATGGGGTGCTCGTGACTGGGACTCTGATCCTGCTGCCACACAGCTAATGCTGATTGAGATATACCATTGGGCCTTCTCTCCTGCATGGCAAGGAAGTGAGTTATAGCACGAAGTAAAGCTTTTTCTGATCTAATTCTACAGCTCAGTCTTTCAAAGGGACTTCAGCGAAATGCCCAGACCGTGTGTTCTTATGATGGGAGCTACCTGTTCATGTCCTCGAGGCTCCCTCCTCGCTTTCCATAGGAATATTTTTATTCAGAGTCCAGAGGAGGTTCCTCTGCAAGACTATCTGAAACAAAGTTGGATGTGTACTTCCCCAGCTACTTTTTGAAAACCATGTAGAAGGAATGCAAATATTTGCAGTCTTATTATTCACACCCACACATAGAACAGTATAGAAAAGTTAAATTCAAGTGATGCAAGTGGCTAGGTTACTACACTGCACTTACAATTTTCCCCTTTGTTGTGGACAGCTTCTAAATGTATTTAGATCTCTTCAGCTGAACCTCTGTAGCATATTCAGAACTTCTATCAAACAAATTATTTGGGATGTATCGATAATGCAATTATTAACATATAGCTGACGTTCCAAGACAGCTGACAGACAGCCATGATGGAAGATATAGGTAGAGTCATCTTATTTTAATTCAGATCTGCTGAAAACCAAATGGGAAGTTAAGGAATGACCTGAGAAAGGACCTTCATGTGAAGAATCTCTGTGTAACCACCTGGAAATACCTGTCTCACTGGTTTCAGGCACATTATTGGCTTATTTTTCCAGATCTATGGGGTTCACATTAAAGCCACCATTTACAGCTGTTGCATTCAGGGGTAAGTGATCACTAAATCAGAGAAGAAGGAGGAAAATGTTACATAACTCAGGGAAAGAAAATCTACAGCAGGGCTCTTTGCCCCTTCCCTCTTACCCGCCAACCAGAAGCAATTTTGGAACTAGCCAAGACTTGCAAGGAAAAGCTATAATACAAATAAGCCTTAGATGGATAGGCTTTCATTGGTACAGCTGTTTTATCTTTCAGTTGTATAGTTTGGGGAGAGATAAAAAATACACCAGGTTCTGAAAAAAGGGCTATCTTGAAGCGTGTAATGAGGCCTGATCACACTGCCAGGAGCCAAGAAGTTTCTTCCAGGAGCTGCTTCCCAGCAGTGGAGCAGATGCACATAAACCTTAAGGCTGCAGCCCACTGAACCAGTGCAGGAGAGGCTCTGCCCCGGGTGCGCTGTAGAGGTGAAAGAAGTGAAATACTTCACCTAAGAGGTACAGCACCTGGAAGACTCTGAAGCTTTTTGCTCATAGCTTGCTGAGAGATAACCTTGCTGAGAAACACAAAGACCCTGTAGACTGCCTTTTATATTGTACGTGCAGGTATTATATATAACCAAAATGAAGAACGTGAAGACCTACCAACATCAAAATAATGCTCAAGATAAAAGACACACAACTAAGGTCCACTGAAGTTAAAACTGTACTACTTTTCAAATTGACCTTCTATGAACTTTTATGGTTGCTGAACTCAGAGTTTAATACTGGCCCAATTAGGTATTCCAAGTAGAAAAGTCTTCAGCCTGCAGTGCTGTGAAGCTGGGATCCCCTTTGAGCAATAATCTGTTTTAAAATAAAAATACATGTGCAAAAATCCATACTATTAAAAGGAATCAAAATCTAAAATTCTTTTTAAAATCAAGCATGTTTGAATTTTTGCCACTTCCATAAGTTTTAGGGCTTAAAAAATAAAATACTCATACAATAAAAAGTAAGTTTATGATATGGTTGTGACATAATAGCTGTCTTTTAGTTTATTCAGACTAACCACAAATGATTTTTTTGTCTAGGAATGTCTTGTTTCTATCAGTATAATTATAATGTTATGCATGACTTACATGCATGTGTAACAGCAGTTCCCAAACTCTGATCATTTGACTCATTTCTACTACAATGCAGAGATAAGTGATTAGCTGCTCATTTTTCTGATTAAAGTAGGTAGCAAGGATGTTTCACCAAGGAAAGAGGTATGTTGCTAGTGAAAAAATGTGGGTGCCGTGAATGAATGGCAATAATTTTAATATTTTATATTAATCAGATGAGATAAAGAAATTACTGACACACTTTTCCCGTTGCTCACTCTGACACCATACTGATAGGTAAGCAGCTCAAGACTTACGTATGAGAGACTTAATACAGCTCATAATAAATTATAATGAAGTCTGAACAAGGTTATGTGTAAAATGACTGTGTCTCCACAACATTTCTTACTGCAAGAGGAAAGGCTTGAGTCAGCAGGAGGCTAGAGAGCTATAGTAATGAAATGAAAATGAGCTTTTCAACTTGAGAGACATGAGAGAACCAGGGTTCTAACTCCCAGTGAAAGCCAGCAGGCAGAGCCTATAACTCTCCTGGCCCTATACAAAGTCATATAGTAAGAGAGAAGCAAGCCCTCTCCCAGCACCACGCCTGGACTGGAACGATGTGCAGAAAACATATTTATTCTAGCTTTGGGCAGCGTTATCTTCAGGGCTTCAAGCCTCTACTGCAGGGTAGGATAGTTAGCTTTCCTATAAAAAATGGCAGGATAGGGCTGGAAGCTGAAGTTTTGTTTAAAGCTGATTTTGTTTAAAGAAACTTCACTGGGTCTTACAGTTCAGTAATATATTAAAACCTAAAGCATTTTAACTGAAACCTTGGACTCTACTGTAGAATTCAAAATACAGACCTTCTGTCCCAGCTCAAGCACATGAATGGTGCAGCAGACTCTCACTGTTGAGAAATACTGTTTTCCGGGTGCCCTAATACAGCCCTTGGGGTGACTAATTCTCTTTACCTCAGTTTGAAAATCCCAGCTTCAACAGATGCATCTCTGCTAGTATTTTAGCTGGGGTCAGGAGTGCGCTTTTGAAGAGACTCTCGTGAGCATTCCCCTTTACTTCATTTTGCTTTTCACTGCAAGGCAATCTCAGAGCACACAAACTGCGTTCACTTGGGATGAAACTAAACTGGGGTGCACTGAGTGTGCTCCATCTGCTCATGGGCATTCATTCAGCAGGACGGAAGTGTAGCTCTAAGAAGGTGATGGTGTGGATGCTGGGTCTCCTGTATTCTCTGCTTACCTCTGCAGGATGATCCCCACCTGCTAATTTAGACATACAACACTGCACACTGTACATATACGACTAGTACCAACCTGTACATCACAACCGGTAAGCTGGGAAAACAAACTTTTGAGATGGGAATTGCTTTAACTGAAGCAAACATTTGAACAAATGAGTGTTCACAGAATTTCCAATATTACCCCTCTGCACAACTTTAAAGCTATGTAACAGGGACAAAGAATATAATATTTGGTCCCCAATGAAGGTAGGCTAATTCCCCAGTAACTGGAAAAAGGGAAACATTTCACCCATTTTTAAAAAGGGTAGAAAGGAGGATCTGTCAGCCTGACCTCTGTGTCTGGGAAGATCATGGAACAGATCCTCCTAGAAGCTATGCTAAGGCACATGGAGGACAGAGAGGTGATTAGAGACAACCAGCCAGCATGGCTTCACCAAGGGCAAGTCCTGCCTGACCAACCTAGTGGCCTGCTATGATGGAGTGACCACATCAGTGGACAAGGGAAGAGCTATGGATGTCATCTATCTGGACTTCTGTAAGGCCTTTGACATGGTCTCCCACATCCTTCTGGAGTACTGCGTCCAGCTCGAGAGCCCTCAGCACAGGAAAGACATGGACCTGTTGGAGAAGGTCCAGAGGAGAGCCACAGAAATGATCAGAGGGCTGGAGCACCTCTCCTGTGAGGACAGGCTGAGAGAGTTGAGGTTATCCAGCCTGGAGAAGAGAAGGCTCTGAGGAGACCTTATTGTGGCCTTTCAGTACTTTAAAGGGGGCTTATAAGGAAGAAGGGGACAAACTTTTTAGCAGGCCTGTTGCGATAGGACAAGGTGTAATGGTTTTAAACTAAAAGAGGGTAGATTTACACTAGAGACAAGGAAGAAATTCTTTATGATGAGGTGGTGAAACACTGGCACAGGTTGCCCAGAGAGGTGGTAGATGCCCCATCCCTGGGAACATGCAAGGACAGGTTGCATGTGGCTCTGGGCAGCCTGATCTAGTTGAAGATGTCCCTGGTCATTTAAAGGTCCCTTCCAACCCAAACTATTCTATGATTATAAGGTTCTATGATTCTATAAAAGTAACTATGCTACATATAGACAGACTATATGAGCATATTGTACCCATAAAATTCTCCTGATCATCATAAGAAGCGCCAGTCCCTGCATACTAGGTATGTAATTCTTGTCATGTTGTCTGTAGCATCATGACAGAGGTTACAGTTTCAGGAGGGATGTGGGCTGGAGGTGAATTAGTTTCACATACATTCAGATATTTCCATAGATTTTCCCATACAAAAAGACAGGAAGCTTTACAGGAAAGATCTTTCAGTGTTAAACTGTCTTTCCTAAAATTAAGTATATTCTTTGGAACATATTTTAGTCTTCCTTAAAAGAAAGTTGGAATAAATAAAAATATTTATTTCTTAAATATTGGAACACTGTATCAATTTCTTTTCCTCTTTTTTTTTTTTGTTATTACTTGATTTTCCATTTCAGTGAAAATCTGTTTGATACTTGGAACCAACAAAGAGGCATACATCTGTTGAATATTGATGATTCATATTCAAACTGTGGTACCTAATTACAATGCATTTTTCATGGTACCATCACCGATTACCATGGCTGATTCTCGGTCAGTCATGACCTACTTAATTAGCAGGAACTTAACTATTATATTCTTTGACTTTTCATGCACTGTATAGGGAATGCCTTTCAGCTCTTAGGATTCCACATACTCTCTCACCAAAGTATAGCATTAAAAACAAATTATATTGATCAAATCACAAGCAGGAAGCTTTTTGCAATGCTCCACAAATGTAAAAATGAAAAAAATATTCACAAACTGAATGCGTTACAGCATATGAAAAACTGACTTGCTCTTCTAAAAGCAAAACACAATGTAACTGAGGAACTTCACCATAAATGCTTCACTCCTGAATAATTTTAAGAGTATTTTTAGATATTAGTGTGGCTGTGGGGGAAAAGCCCTCATTACTTTTAAGTCTGCCTTTTGTTTAAGCCACCATTTCAAGAGATGATGTTATGCAATAAGAACTGAGAAAGGAAAAAAGTCTAAAACCAAGTGATTCGACCCAGTTATGGTAATAGAATTTCATACAGCCTGTACAAGATTCTGTCTTAGGAAACTTTAGAAATATTTAGGTCTACAGTTAAGTAGATCATTGAGGTTTATGTTCACATTAG
The DNA here is from genome assembly GCA_013398915.1 of Dromas ardeola. Classification (NCBI taxonomy): domain Eukaryota; kingdom Metazoa; phylum Chordata; class Aves; order Charadriiformes; family Dromadidae; genus Dromas; species Dromas ardeola. The sequence goes on along the minus strand of VYZM01017340.1, from coordinate 457,318 downwards.
ATGAAAATATCAATATAATTCTTTCTTTCCAAACAGGTTTACACCAAATTATACTCTCTTTACCAGTAAGTCTCAATCCACATGCCATTATTACTCCGTCTTAAATAACAAGTCCTGAAATACAGGAATCTTGAATAGATGTTCTTGCTACCTGCTTTAGATTAACTGCAGTCTTTTGTGTCATGCAGTGGGCACTATATCAAAGAAAAATTCCATTTCTGTCCAGGAAAGTGTCTGGACTGGTACCCAAGAGGTAGAATACTATCTGCAAAAGAGGAATAATACAGCAAAGGAAAGCCAACATTTTTTCCACAAACCTCAAAGACAGAGACAGTTTCTAAGGGAGAAAAGACCATTTACTTTCAGTGCTGCTTGCACTCCTTAGCCCTCTGCTTAAGACTGCCAAAAAACTTAAACGTACTGGGTCGCATCAATAGGACTTTCCAAACCAATGTCTTGCTTCTGAGGATGCTCATTAGCAGATATCGGGTGTGAGTGTAAGGACAGAGAAGGCACACAATCATGCTCCCTCTCACATGCTGTCCTCACTTCTGGCAGTTTGGGAGCCACCAAATTAGGAGGTTACCTCCACATCATCATGTTTAATAGTTTGTCAGCCACCTTCTTCCCACAAATCTCTTGAACTGCTTTTTAGTCTAGTTATGTTTTGTGCACTGACAAACTCAGGCTTCATAAACGGATGAATGCTTGCTCTGGTTTATTTTAAACAGCTTTCACTGGGTACCCCCTAGCCCTAGGCTCATGAGAAGCAGTTATGGGAGAAAGGAGAAGAGTGAGGACAGGGTAGAAGGAGATCAAATCAATGTCTCAAGGGGTTTCAAATCACAAAGGCTTTCCGATTATAATGGAAAACTTGTCCATTCTTCTCTTTGTGTACTTACGTGGATACCAAATCTTAAACACCAACATCTGTGTTATTTAAAGTCTGTGCAAAACAAGGCTTAATTGTTTGCCCTCGCTCCCAGTTGGAGCCTCTACTGCAATGCATCATCCCCAAAACAAGACCCTTCTCTCTCAGGAAGCGGTGACTTTGCATATCTGAAACACAGGTATGGCAAGAAAAGGAAAATCCACAACAAACTAGAGGTTATTGGGGAAAGATACTCCACTGAGAGCTTAGAGCTACTCGCTAAACATGGCAAACAGGCTGCAAGTCTCCAAACTTATTCCAGTGGATCCTGGATAACCTGGTGTCACTGGCTGAGTGGAAGGTTTAATGTCTTCTCATGTACCAAGCCAGAAATCTTCGCAGGGAAATCTCAGTATACCACAGGTACCATCAGCCCCTAAGAAGGTGCTCTCTTAGGACAGCAGAACCTTAACAATGAGAAAAATAATGCTTTTGAGTTTTGTTCTTCTTCTGTAAATCTGGCTGGGGAAGTTCAGTGCCTGTCTTTTAGTCCCATTGCTCTGCATAACAGCAGCACAGCAGAGATGACAGAACTGGCAGGCTGGCGTGCAGGTAGGTTGGTCACACTAATTCACATCCTAAAGAAATAGCAAAGGCTTTTTCTTTCAGCAATTTATGCACTGAAAAGCCACTTTAGTGGCTGGCGCATTTCTACTGAAGTCTAGAGTGCCACCCCAAAAGAATACTTCACATTTAAGGATACGACTGATCCCAAGCTCAAAATTAAAGACTGAAATACTTTAGATAATGACAACAGCAGACATATTTAGACTTATGTTACAAACACAATAGGGTAATTATTTATCTTTAAAGTTCCAGGGTCAGATCTTTTTTGCCAGGAATACTAGGAGTTGTGGGAAGATGCCCAAGTATTTTAATGTTATCGGCTCGCTGCCTATATTCACCTGTCAGGTGTTGCACCATATTTAGCAACTACTGCCACCACCACAACGATGTTTGTCATTGGCTTGCCATTTTTGCATATTCCTGAATACCCTGCAGCTGCTTCTCTCAAAGAGTGAGTCATCCAAAACTGTCAAATCTGGAAGCCAGTCTCAGCTTGGCTCCCAGCAAAATCAAGACATATGATGAACCCTCAACTCTTGTGCGGAGGACTTCAAGGAATAAGACCCTAAAGTGCCGCAGGGAGGCAAAGAGCAAAACAGCTGCACACTTTGCATGGTATGGGAGCTTAATAACTCCCCTGTAATCTCCTGGGGGTTAACCCAGAGGGCCAGTCGGCTCCATCTCATTAGCTGCAATTCAGCTGTGGTGAAGGACCCCTCCCTTACAACAGGCTTGAGGGGCAAGAAGCATCCTTTCCCCTCACCCAATGTTGATGTGATCAACATTCAAGCTATGCAGATGTCCCCATTCTGCTGTATCCAGCCATGTATTATTACAGATATATTACACCAGAATCAAAACCAAATTTAAGATCAAATTTCACCAAACTAGGACAAAACAGTAAGCAGGTATGAATGCTCTATACTTGAAATACTATATACAAACATATAGATATATAAAATTACAGTATTGTGCATATGAAGCTTCTCTCTAAGGAAGGTGCTTTCAGATCAATAAGCATATAAGAATCATTTAAATTCATTTCTAGTTGATCAATCTTTATACCATTGAGAAAATACAAAATTAACTCTAGCTGGACATAAATTGCTCCCATTTGGGATCCTCTTAAACTCCAACAGCAAATAAATTGATATTTGGCTGCAGAAATTCTTTCAAACAGCAATAGCAAATAAACAGTAGCAACACATATGAGAATGAAATAGCAAAGTTATATGCTGACATTTCCTCAATTGTTAGCTGTAAATGATGCATTTTTAAGATTGCCAGTGATAATCTTCTATTGATTGGTGTTCAGTGGCTTCACCTACAATGATGTTCTCAAAGACTATTTAAATTTTGCCTGAGGAGGTCCCAGGAGGTAGTTTTATTCGATTTTAAATTTTTGTCTCCTTTAGAAAATCTGATTTACATAGTAGATACTCTTTCGAGTCATGTCATTGTCCTACTATTACTTTACATATTTCAGGTTTATAACTGAACTACTGAGCGACATTAAAATATTTTCCATGTTTCAAGCTATTCCAATTCTTTGCTTCATAAACTTCTGAAAATAATAAAATCTTGTTTTGATGGAGCAGCTTCTAAACATAACCACGAGGTAAAATACCAAAAGCAAACCTTCAGGCTGTTTGTGTAAGCAGTAGGTCACAAAGTAAAACCAAGAAGTCTCAGGAAAAAATCAATCAGTGGCAACACATTTTTTAAATTTTTTTTTTAATATTTTAAATAAATTTTTATAATACGCAGAATGTACAGTTCAGGCTACCCACTAGACACCATACCTTTCTTTCTCCCTCACATACTTCACCTCCTCCCCTTCCCACTTGCAATTCTGAATTCAAAATTATTCCATCATCTAGGCCTTTTTTTGTTGTACAGGAATGAGGCAAGGCAGCCAAAGACAAGCTCTACTACATTTATGCACTCAGATTTGCATTTTACAGGAGCTTCTGCTCTTTTGACGTTGTTACTCTTCCTCAGTTCCTGTTCTTCCTAAAATATTCCTTAGAGTCTTCCTACTGCCGGGCACTGTTCAGGCCTGACGCACGTCTCTGTGGGGTCTGGAAGTGGTCAGGGCAGACAGGTTCTCTCCTATGAGATTCTCGTTGCAGAATTGGGGAATATAATTCACCAGTCTTGAAAAACTAGACATGTCAAACTTGGGAAGGTGAGTGGTGATTCCATTACTTGAAGAAGGCAAGGCTGAGAGTTTCCTTTTACTGAATGTACTTAACTGCAGCCCTGCAGTTCTTAAGAACTTGGAAAAGCTGTGCATTATCGTTTATGCAGAGGCTGTTCTCTGCCAGAATTTGAATTATTCAAGATGATTTCAAGGCACGTGCACACACAGATTCTCATGCACAATGGAGGAAATAATGCAAGTGACCAAACAAGGACCTTAAACATATCAGTGAAATGATGCTTCGGATCAAATGTGAAATTTTCTGTACAGGTTTAATCAACCAGCTCTTTCTAAAGCCAGAGGAACATTAAATAAGAAATCTATTGTTCATAATCATGAAAATAATTCTGCATCAAACATGAAGATCATCCTGCTTGAATGATGAAAAGATTTGGAGATAATGTATGAGACAAAAATGCCAAAATTCATCACGCAAACTATTCTGAATAGGGAATGTGACCAGTTAGAGTTTCAAAGCAAGCATTTCCCGTAAGTTTTACAAGCACCTTTTGAATTATTTAAACCACCAATTGCTGGAATACCTTTTCATAGTATACCATCCACTAAGAAATAAATAATGGGCTACAGCATCCCCTACACAGAATTTTACACCATGGACAAAACTTCTTGAGTTTATCTGTCTTCCCACTGTAAAACAGATGTGAAATAGACAACATTTACCTCTTGCCAAGCATACAGCTTCATCAATACATCTTCTTTGACACCTAGAAAATGTACATTTCCCATTCTCACTACCTCAGGTCACACTGTGAGAAGTTGTAAATTGCATCATAAACCTCACTGATCATGAGGGTCATAAAACCCTAGTAATACAAAAACTGAAAATACACTTTCTGCTGATACTGGTGCCAACTGCAGCATTTTCTTAACCTGGGAAACCTCATGCACTTTCAAGGGGTCTGATGCTGCAGGTACTGCAGACACTTTAAGACCCACTGCCATTTATCACCTCCCTGCAGGGCTGCAGGTCACTGCATTCAAAGGCCATTCCTGGTGGAAGCATCTACGACCAAGCGTACGTGCCACACTGCAGTGCCATGTGGCTACATTTAGGCTTCCTTGGAAGCTGAAATTGGCATTGCATCATCAGCACAGAGCCCCTCTCAGGTTAATTTAATCTGCTAATGTCATTGCACTGCTCAGAGACTCCATTTCAGTCCAGTCCGGTTACCTCTAAGCACCATCCAGTTGTGCCATCACTCCATGAAGACACAAACTGTGACAAACTCAACACATGCCTAGAAATATCTCACTAGGGAGTTACAGTGCTCAGTAGACATCATGCCACAGACGACTAAGCAGACCTACAAAGAAGGCCGTGTCCCTGTTTTGGTATTTCTCAATAGCCAGATCACCAGAAATGAAAGGCAGAACCGGGGGGACTGGGCAGGGATGGGCAAGCCTGCTGGTGCCCTCAGGGCCCTGACAGCATGGGATATTATTTATGTAGCTTTAGGCCAAGGATTAGATAGTAAAGCATAATCTGGCTTTCTCCACAGATGAGCATTTGCAGCTTTGATGCTAACTGACATGAAGCAGTATCTCCAAATAAGATTTGTTGGTGAACATTCGGGCTGTTTTGAAAAGTGCTGGTACTGAGTAAGGCTGATTTAATGTTTTCTCTTTTGCACAGACTTCCTTCCTCTTTAACTACTGGGCTGATGACAGGGCCAGATCTAGGCATGAGAACAGTGTTTCTAGTGTCTAATGTATCCAAGGCAGCAGATTGCTACAACCATCAAAACACGTGGCCTTGTAGGTTGGCTGTTGAGCCTGAGGAAGATACGTACAGGAAAGGAGCTATTGCTGGGGAAGGGTGGGCAGGAAGGCAGGGGAGGTCTTCCTAAGAGCAGCACTCCTAAGACTTCCAGGAATATCCTTTCCCTGGCAGCACGGCAGCAAAGCCCAGCTTGCCATGGCTTTCCCTCTTTGCACCCCAACCGAGATCATAGAATCAGAGAATCACAGAATGGTTTGGGTTGGAAAGGACCTTTGAAGATGATCTAGTCCAACCTCCCTGCCATGGCAGGGAGGGACATCTTTCACCAGATCAGGTTGCTCAAAGTCCTGTCCAACGTGACCTTGAACACTTCCAATGATGGGTCCCTATAGGTAGTAGGTGCTTCCTGGCACAGATTCATTTCTGGCTCTGGCTTGGTCGCTTCAGGACTGCAAATTTTACTTTTTTAACTCAGTTTCCTGGTGAATCATAGAATCATACAATTGTCTTCTTTGGAAGAGACCTTTAAGATCACCAAGTCCAACAGTTAACTTAACACTGCCAAGTTACCACTAAGCCATGTCCCTCAGCACTACATCTACACATCTTTTAAATACCTCCAGGGATGGCGACTCAACCACTTTCCTGGGCAGCATGTTCCAATGCTTGATAACCCAAGTGTTAAAGTGCTGGAATTGCTGCAGACTTCTCCTGTTCTCCTTTAATAATCTGTTCTCCTACAGATTATTAAAATGTCCACCTTAGTAAGTAGAGTGATTCAACAGCAGTGGACAAGGAGGATGAGGAGGAAGAATGTCAGGCACCAATATAGGTTAGGGGTGGACCTGCTAGAAAGCAGTTCTGAAGAAAAGGATCTGGGGGTCTTGGTAGACAGTAAATTATCCATGAGCAAGCAATGTGCCCTTGTCGCCAAGAAGGCCAACGGAATTCTGGGCTGCATAGGGAAGAGTGTGGCCAGCAGGTCAAGGGAGGTCATTCTCCCCCTCTACTCTGCACTGGTGAGGCCACAACTGGAATACTGTGTCCAGTTCTGGGCTCCCCACTTCAAGAGAGACAGGGAACTACTGGAGAGAGTCCAGCGCAGGGCAACAAAGATGATTGAGGGACTGGAGCATCTCCCTTATGAGGAAAGGCTGAGGGAGCTGGGACTCTTTAGCCTGGAGAAGAGAAGGCTGACGGGAGACCTTATGAATGTTTACAAGTATCTAAAGGGTGGGTTTAAGGAGGATGGAGCCAGGCTCTTCTCAGTGGTGCCCAGGAACAGGACGAGGGGGAACGGGCACAAGCTGGAACATAGGAAGTTCCGACCAAATATGAGGAAAAACTTCTTTACGGTGAGGGTGACCGAGCACTGGAACAGGCTGCCCAGGGAGGCTGTGGAGTCCCCTTCTCTGGAGACTTTCAAGACCCGTCTGGATGCAGTCCTGAGTGATGTGCTCCAGGCAATCCTGCTGTAGCAGGGGAGTTGGACTAGGTGATCTCTAGAGGTCCCTTCCAACTCTGAAATTCCGTGATTCCGTGATTCCGTGACAGAGAGAAACAGATGTTGCTGAGCACATAATGCCTAGGCTATACGTGTTTGGGGATTTTATTTCAAACTAACTATAGGCTGGTACCAGGAACTGAATGCTCATTTGTGGCTGACATGCATTAAGCGCACTCCTGGAGCCCAACTTTCAGTGAGTTTTATCTGAAGGGAACCCATTCTGTGTACTGTAACATAGTGCAGTAATATGAATCAGTGAACAGAACGTGAGGATGTGCTTCAAAAGGCAGCTCTTGATCCAAAGAAAAATGCTAATGAAGATGCACCCTAAAGGTAATCCATGAGCAGTGTCTATTTTTTTCACAGAAAAAAACCCCAAAAACATTACAGCAGTAGACCAAAGAGAAAATTTCCTGACACCCTCCTCCTGTCCTTATTCAGTTCTAGCCCAAATCCCCCTATCTCAAATGTGATATTGCACTGCATTACATTGAGTGCACTTGGCTAGGGGATGGACTAAAGTCTGGAGATTATTTATACCCGAAGTGGTAATTTGCCAGGTGCTATTCTCCTCAAACAAAGCCAACTCAACATTGGTCACCCAAATTAATTTTGCAGAGACAATGCTCTCTAAGATAGAAATGATTTCTAGTCATTTGGTTTTCACCTGGAGAATAAAGGGAAATTTAAACCATGAAAATACCTTCTGAAAACCCATGCTAAGCAATTGCATTCTGCTAGCCTAAATACTTCCTGCAGTAGGGTAGTGTTACTCTTTTCTTCATCAGTAGTTTGTAAAAGCTCTCTCTTAGCTTGAACTCCAAGGATTGGCGTGCTTCTAAACCTCTGAGAGTTTTTACCCTGTAGGATTTTGTTGTACAATACAAAAATAAAATAGTACTATTCTTGCTTATAAGAAGGCAGCATTTTACTGAAACTGTGAAAATCCACTTTTTCAGATAAATGGCTCTATTTTACTGTGTATAGGAAAAAAAGTAAAAATCAATATTCTGCATTTATTTTTATCCTTTTTATTTATATATGTGGAAACCTGTTGAGAATACTTGTTGTTCAGTGTCAGTGTAAACTTAGCAATCACTTTTGTCTGAATTCCAATCTGGTATTATCCTTCCATTACCTTCCCACGTCCCATGTAAAATGAATTAATAGTGAAGTAAGAGGTAGAGTAAAATGAGAATTCTTAAACTGCCTTAATCATAATGAGAAATGAAAACGATTTGCTATGCCAAGTGGAACTAGACAATTGCATGAAATGTTCTGCACCTTAGCAGTTAAGGAAAAAAGTGTCAAAAATAGAGTTGGAAGAGTATTTTAAAAGAATTTTAAAGTATTCTAATGTTTTGAATTAATACATTCACTGGTACATTTATATACTTCACTACGGTAGGGAGAAAAGTTAAACCAAAAAGCTCAGTCATAAATTCATGCAATGAAGAGCATTAGAAAGAAATTCCACGTCAAATATTTCATAGACATTTTAAAAATGCTATTTTTATCCTAAATAGAGGACAGCTGCAGCTTTCCTCAGAGTAATGATGTCTTGAAGTATATTATGTTATGGTTAAAATGTGTTTTCAATGAACAGTTTTACTTTAGTACCTTTGTACTGCTTGTAGTGTCTGTATACAATAAATTTTCCACAATTTGTTCTTAAGTAATATTTGAATCATTTGAATATATGATAATGAAATATCAAGTAATATGAGATTTTCACAATATATACAGCTTGAATATAATAGCTATTTCCTAATATGTCATCCATTATTAAGAAGTCCAAATGTGGAGCAGGTTGGCTCCACCACAAGACATAAAATTATCCAGCTGGGTAGATTCTGAAGAAACTACTGAGTCTGGACTCTCATAGAAGGAGTAAGAAGAAAATCAAAAGAAAAAGAGACACTGAAAAGTTTCTTTAATCAAAGAAATACTGATGTCTTAAGGAACTTTAATGCTAATTTTGCATTCATTTTTCAGCCAGACTCCTACCGGGTCTTGAATATATCCTGTATCCTCATGTCCTTTGAAATCAATGTTCATAAGCATGAAATCTAATGCAGTAATGGTGTCAAGCAAGGGAGGCAGCGTCTCCTCATGTGCAGTAAGATAGTTTACATGCAGCTCAAAGGGCAAAGATATTCTCCTATTCCTCAGTGAAATTATTATTCTGGTGTTAAAAGTTCAAGAATTCTAGCCAACTTCTTAAACCAGCTGAACTCCATTCAATTCACTCTCCTTCTCAACCTCCTACCAACTAACTTGTTTTCCTTTTAAGCCTGATGGAATTCCAGTGCATTCAGGATTGGGGTTGTTTTTTTTCCTAGAATAAAGGAAACTGTAAAGCTGTGGGCACATTTTGTCAAACAGGTGTGTCACCTTGTGATTCTGTCAAACACTAGAGCTGTAGAATAACACAGATACCAGTACAGAAATCAAAAGTGGAGGAGGACAGCATCCAGTTTGGTTTGGTTTGTTACACTCATTTTACATTAAAGCCACCACGTTAGAAACAAAGCAAGTGGCTATTTTAAGAACCTCTTCTGGTTGCTAAAGATCTGGGTGAACTTTGCAAAAACAAAAAAAAAAAATTCCACATAGAAGTACCCAACTTTTTATATACTTTTGCCAAACTACAACATAGCAGTGCACCATGATAGTCTTCCACAGACCCCTTTCTTTCTGAGGTTCCCAGGAAAGTTCCCAGACACACAGTATCATAGAAACGTGCACCTACCTGCACAAAATTAGGCAGCTGTTAATTAATGTGGGATTGCCTTTATCCCAGAAGGTCACCAGGAATTTCCTAACAGGATAAACCCAAGGCAAAGAAACACATAAAAGCAACTGTGCTTAGCTGAGGGCATCAAGAAACAAATCTGCTGATTGAGACTGCTTGTGCTGCAACAGAGAAAAACTTATTTTGTTTCCTGCAGAAACATAAGATTACCATCACGCAGCCAGAAAACACAAGCCTTTGTTGACAATCTGCCTTACTTCTCTTCAGCGTAACCTGCTGCACATTATCATTTGTAAATTAAAATTACCTAAACCAGAGTCCCTAAATGCAGGCATCCTCCTAAACACTTTTGTCAGAGAGGACAGGAGATTAGAGGTTAAGATAGTTCCAGCAATGTCAGTTCTCACACGGGTACTCAGGGCAAATTTTCCTAGAGAGAGATAGGTTATTGCATGTAAGGGCTTTTCCCCTGATTCTTATGCACATTAAGTAACAACCCAGTGTTCCCCATCCAAAATTTTGCATGGCGGTGCACAAACTCCAAAGAGTCTACAGCCTAATCGAAAGGACACAGAAGGTTATTTTCAGAGTAATACCTCAAAAGAATATTCACAACTAACCAGAACTCGTGTCTTTTCAAAGTCCTTGGCCAAAAGAGGTATTTTCTGTATATTTTACATAGATATGAAAAGGAAAGGGAGTTCTAGTGTGAGAAGAGAGTCTGCTGAGAGGAAGGGACAGGTTGTTCTCAGCAGGCTTGAATATGAACAAACTCACAGGCAAGCTTTGAACCTTACCTCGTAATTGGTGTTGATATAAGAAGAGTGAATGTGTGCAAGAAAGGAAGATGATGCCCCCGTCCCTGAGGCGTGCACTTCAAACCTGATTGAGAGAAATTTTTCCCTTGGTACAATCGTTTCTACTTTAGTGAAACTCCAGCGTAACGAGCATTTTATATGCACTGCAGAGGGACTGGAATACTAATTTCTAAATGGAAAATGATAAACATCTTCCTATATTTAGGCTTGTGGCTGTGAAAGGGAAGGCAGGCATGGCTGGAACTCCAAATAGAAACGTCTCTGCAGAGATGAAGATATTCAATATCCAGTAAAGACACAAGTTCTTTATGACAAATAAATACCAAACAACAAATTTTTATGGTACTGGAACATTCATTCACAGAAAGAACCTTTAAAATTCATGACTTTTGCTTTTGCTTTTGGATATTTAAAAAATTATTACTTCCCAAAAGGCAGAACATATTTGAATAATAAATTCCTTAATATAACTGTATGATTATGTATAAATATTTGCCCATCACAACAGTGTGCTTGAACTATTGCATCTTTAAAATTATACTAGCTATCCACATATGCCAAACTTGAAGTGAGATTAATACAAGCAAGTGTGTCATTAGCTTCCCTTCCTGCATTGGGGAAATGACCCATGAACAGATTTCAGAAGCTATGAGGGTTAATTTGGAAAAGCAGCCAAAGTGTTGGTGTTTGCCTGATTTATCTCTTGAATCTGAACCATAAGACTCATAAGCCTGAAACTTTGCTTAATTTAGCAAGGTTTTCCTGATTTCTTAGCTCGCACAGAAATCAATGAGAGTTCATGACATCCTCCTGCCTCGGGCAGAGGATGTACAGGCCTTGCAAGGCTGGACTTTTTGTCTAAGATGGTTCTGTCAACAAAAGAAGTCACTTTTCTACCACGCCAGTGTTCAGGACAGAAAATCACATTTTTAATGAGCCTTTTTACATTTTTGGAACAGTGGCATCATGAGTGACATCTCTGCTGCACTCTGCTCACTATTTTGAAAGCTGCAGTCCAGAGGTGCACAAGGAAGATGAACTGCTAACCTCATCTCTTGAATGTTTTACAATGACTGTTCCCCATTGCCTCAAAAAGTTAGTCTCACACACCTCAAGTTATTGATAGACGTAAACTTCTCTTCCTTCTCTCAACCAACACAGGGATGCTGACCATGAGACATATTGGTAATTTGATCGTGAGCATGCTGATCTTGCTGTCATCTAGTTCGGGGGGTCACAAGAGGGGTGGGCAGAGTGCAGCAGGAACCTATCCCTTCATTTTAGGAAGGGAAATTATGACTTTTAGGTTTGGTCCTGAGAGAGAGAAGAAGGGAGACCCTCCTTCTGGGACACGTGCTAGAGGAAGGGATGACAGCAACAGCAGGAAGTAGTGTAAGCAAAATGATTGAAGGCCCAGTTCACAAGAGGCAGGACTGCGGCACAGCTACAGCATACGGGGGGCAATTGACAACGCACAGTTCAGAGGCTGTCTGGGGTTTAACCAGACTCATCTGAACCACCCTCAGTGTTCCCGCAATAATGATAACTTTTCTCCGTGTTTGTTCCCAGAGACGTTCAAAACTGTTTTCATTATAATGTGCAAGTATGATCCTTCTAGACAGTGAACAGTTCTGAACTGAAATACACTAATAAAGTCGCCACTGACAATTTAAAGACACCCAAGTTTTATCAGCTGCAGTAAAAAGAAATCTGTCCACCTAAGTCTGCAGGGGTTTATGTTAGTGCTAAAATAGACCGGAAACTTACAGACTATTAGAGAAAATAGGACTGTTTTCAAGATACTGCTTTTTCCTCAGAAGGAGCTATTCACCACACAGCCACATCCACTGGTGAAGGACAACCGGGAAGCAGTTACTTCTGATTGATTTACCTGAACTTTGTAAAAATTATAACAATTCTCACTGAAAGAGCTTTGCATCTGTCATTCACTTCTGCACTGGTAGCACTCTGCACCCTCAGCTCTATTCTAGACTTGATAACTTTTCTAAACATGATACAAAATATATTTGACAGAAACCGCTACTTTTATTTTAAACCAATAGCAATCCACCCACTTCATGCCCGTAGATACAAGGATTGTTATCACCTAAGTGACAGAGTAAATAAAATTATCCTGTAAAATTCAGTCTTAAATGGATTGTAATTATACAAGATGTCCCAAGGCACTTTGTGGGCAAAAAGCAAAAAAGGAAAATATCCTTGTTTCCTAATGCATATATTGAAATTCCAATATCTTGCCTTAAAACAAATAGACTGACCAATAAACCAAGCAGAGAACAAGTCTGCTGAAAAGCACACACAAATTCCTTTGCTTTCCTATCAGGTTGACAGTAAGTCTTACATGAAGAAGGTTCGTCTTTTTTGAGAGGCACTTAATGTTTTCCTATCAGGTTATACATATAAGCTAGCACACGAATGAATATACACTTTTTATCTTCATTATGAATTACGTAGAAAGAAAAGACAGATTGCACATATGTCCTTCCTTAAGAAAAGATTATTTTTATATTAATTTGTTCATGGCTCAAGCCATTTCTCTGACATGCCTCCAGCTAAACAGTCCTGTTGTCTCTTCATTCCTTTTGCAAATTAGACTGTCACTAGGTCATGCCTTGCTGTTTAGTTATTTTTAGCCTTCTCATTACACCTGGAAATGTTTGCAGTTAAAGTGCTGCCATCTGGAGTTGTTAATGGCATGCTGGTGGAAGTGTAATCACTGCATGACTTTGTTCTGCACTTCCCCAGGGTGCAGAAAAATGTGATACACATTTAATTTATGTTAGCTTGTGCTTACAGCTGCTCGTCATCAAGTGTGATAATATATACAATTTGGTGCTCTCCTTCAATATCTCACCATCAAAAATTACCTTTGACGTATCAACAGTTGCTGCCATCACCAAAATACACCTGTAGACACTAAAAATAGCTTGAAGTGAAACCTGTTGTTTAATTTTTCTAGGAATTACAAATTTAGGAGCCTTTGAAATCAAGATGCAATTATATTCATCTTAGTAGGAGGTTCCTGTACAGTTTGTATTGCCACTAAGGATAATTTTGGGATTCCAATTTATCTCTGCTTTTCACTGACTTTAAGCTGCAGAAAGGAGATTTTAGCTGCATTATCTGATTTGTCTCTGCTATGTGATAGCAGAGAATGAAGGATTATTGTCTTAGCTACAGTAATTTATAAACCAGGACTCTAAATTCTGCCTTCCAGCCAGGGGCTGTTTAGGCTTTGCAAAGGAAACTATAATGTAGGTGCTTTGCTGTTTGTGTTTCATTTGTTGTTGGTTCAGGGTTTTTTTAACAACAGTATTTTACCAGGGAACAATCAAAATCATGCTCATATTTTTAAAAAAATGGAGTCTTTTTTCCATTCAAGCAAGTTATTCTGACTCAAAGCAGACTTGGGTTCCTGACTGGAAAAAGGAAAAAAGAAGTCTGAATTGCAGAAGAGGAAACAAGAAGAGTTTCGATGTGCATGTAACTGCATAACTCATAGAAGAAGAAAGAACACGTGCAGCATGTAGCCTGTTGTACAGAAGACCTATACTTTAAGGTGCTGAGCAAATCTATCAGTCACAGCTCTCATCATTGCTCAGATGTATTCTGCTTAAGTTTCTCACTTTGGGGAAAAATCGTCAGTTCTCACGCAGAGGCTTGATTTCATCCCACAGACTGTACTTGGCTAAAAAAAATGTACCCCGAGCTTGGGCTCCATCATCACAAGCTCTCTTCTTGGTCAATAAGCATCTCAAAATGCTACTCAAGCCATAGACAAGACTTGCTCAGCCTCAGTTACTGGGGAGGTCTGGAGTGACTCTTCTCTCCTGATAAGAGTCTTGTAAAGAACACAGAGACAGCAGGATTTGCTTGAGTGTAAATAAATATCTGGTATGGGGAAAGCTGGTGTTTTACAGAATGGAAGGGGCCTTCGCATCCCAGATAGAGAGCAGGAGGTTATCTGAGCCACAGGACTCACACAGATACTCCTCATCCTCTCCTACTTTAGTGTTGCCCAAGGAGGGGACACTCTCCAGCCCTCCTGGCACAACAGTGTCCCTGATGGGACTCAGCCCTCCCTTTCAGTGCCACAGAGGCATCCAGCTCTCAATGAAGTTCAGTCTCTACACTAAGGAGGCAATGCCACCTGTGGATTTACCAGTCCTCTCTTTCTCTCCCTATTCCCTCCCCACCTCCCG
>VYZM01017340.1:415744-442563 GCA_013398915.1 Dromas ardeola | reverse complement strand
ATAAATATTATATATTCAATTTGAAAAACACTGGTTTTTCCACCGGTGGTGGAAAGACAACAGTGAAGACAAATCCCAGCGCTTCATTCTCAGAGGAACCATAGAAAGCTGGACTGAATTAGAATACGTTCTTAGTTTTGAAAAGCAGGGCATGTTGTTATGCAGCCAAGCAGGAAAATTTTGGCCCCTGACTTTTGTACTAAATGTACATGTTTGACAAACAACAATTTGAGAATTCTGCTTCATATATAACCTATACGTTTGAAACAAACCTTCTTCGAAAATTCAGACCTCACTTAAAATTCTAAATATCAACCAGTCTGAGGAACTGATAGTGGACATGCATGGATGAAGGGGTATGTAATTTTTTCTAGATACTATGTCGATATAGTTGCAAATTTCCATATTGCATTACAGCAAAAAGCCTATCATTTGTCACGGTCACACAAAAAGAATTTGGAAAGCTGTCTTTGCAATATTTTTCCTAAATGAACTTTTAGTATCTCTCAAATCTGCCCTGTTAAAAAGCATGATGAGAGTTCAAAAGAGGCACCCTGAGCTATATTTTCCACATTTGTTCAAATGTTTTAATGATTTGTTTCTAGCTCCATTTTCCTTATATATTCTTTTTTTTTGTCTCAAAATGCATCCCATATACAAGCAAAAAGAGAATGCTGGATGTGTGGAGAGACCCTCCATATTTGGTTTGGTGTTTATATACCCTAGGAAAAAAAAAAAAAAGGTAGCAGAGAAACTGGGAGGCTGTTCCCATTACTATAGTAGCAAGTTCTAAAGTAATGGAAAGAAACATCTTTGGCTGAACTTCTTTTTCCACATTTGCAAAACACACACCGGTAATTCTACTATCTTTGGCCTGCAGCTGCTGTGCTTTGCACTCGAGGCTTAGCCGAAAGAAAAGAAACGAAATGCTTCTTTCTGGGAAAAACGCAGGTACAGCATCTTAACAGGATATGATAGGATAAGAAGGTTGCGTTACAAGACCGGTGGCAAAATTTGGTTTTATAATTTCGATACAAAAAATTCTACTTTGTTTTTACTGTATTCCGAGGTTTGTATTCTTAAAGGAGGGAAACGTAGTTTCCTTTCTGGTCATGATTTTGGGCCAGCTGTAAGATTTGTCATACGTGAATAGTCGGCAAGATTATTCTCCACTGCGATCATATTGCTCAGATGATCATGTGGGCAGTGTGACCACTATGGTTTTATTCAAGATACTTAAATGGATTATTTTTCTTTAACCTAAGTGCAAGAACGCAGTGTAATACTCTGATTTCCTACTAACATTGCTTAAAAAAACAGGGAAAAGTTTTTGTATGCCAGGTGGAACCAATGACCTTGTGAGAACTATTTACTAATATAAGAAGCCATCTGAGGATAGGATATTTATAATAATTGGGAACTTAATTAGGTATCTGGCAGTGCTTAAGCAACTAATTTTTAAAAAAAAAAAAGCCAGATTGATACAGTCACCTCTCCAGTGCAATGAGAAAAGTAGTAGCAATGTTTTCTCTAATGAGTATTCAAAACTAAAGTCTTCAAGAATCATTTAACTTTTAAAAAAAATGTTTTGACAGAGAAAAGGATTTCCTTTTGGGTTAATTCACATCAAAACTTCAACTATGGATGAATCCTAAAGAAAATAAACATATGTCTCAGAAAACAGAATGCATAAAAGAAAAAGCTAAAATTGTCAAAAATACTTTTGAAGCTTCCTCTACAAAAACAAAGGCAATGGGAACAGAGCTGTGTAGCATGTGCTACCATGTAGCACATCCAGGAGACAAAAATGCTGTTGAGCCTTTGGATCACAACAGGCTGGGCCATTGTCTTCCTCCAGTGGAAAGACCAATATATTTAATATATCTCAGGGTACTGGGTGCAGGTACCCAGAGCTGGCAAGGGTAGCCTCTGTGAGGAGAGGTCAGGGCTGCCCTGGGCTGGACACAGTCAGACTCCAGCAGATCCACCGCAGGGTACAGATGAGCCCCTCAGCCAAGGTGGTGGCACCTCTGCGAAAAAGTATTTAAGAAAGGGCAAAATACCACAGGGCAGCGCGAGGAGTAAGGAAAACCAGTGAGAGAAACAGCCCTGCAGTCACCAAGGTTATGGACTAACCGCAGCCCTCGTTCTCCAACCCCCTGCACCACTCGGGGTGGGAAGGAGAGGTGGGTAGAGGAGTCAGGAACTTTTGTATCAGTCTGGAATTTTTGTATGGGTTTCTCACTACCCAAATAAATTTTAATTGCTAATAAATCAAATTAGTTTTCCTCAAGTCAAGTCTGGTTTGGCCAGGACAGTAACTGGAAAGAAATCTCGCTGTCTTTATGTCCGCCCATGAGTTTTTTCATCTAATTTTCTCCCCCTGCCCTGTTGAGCAGGGGCAGTGAGTGAGCAGCTGGGTGGGCATCCAGCTGCTGGCCAAGGCATTATAACCCACCACACTCAGAGTGGAAGAACCAAAGAACACCTCTTGCTGCCACCTCCCAGCTTACATTCTATCACAGCACAGGTATGTCTTACGCTGCTAATGCAGGTCAAGGGAACAGCAAGCAGTATAAGCCATTCCTATGGCTGGACACCTCTGCAGGAAGAAAATTGTACTTTATTATCAAAAAGCAGCTGCTTTTTAGTGCTGCACCATGAGTACTACTGATGAGACAAACTTTTCGAAACCACACATAGATCAGTACAGCAGGAGGTTAAGATTCAATGTTTGTTTTAACCAAGTTAGTGGGATACAGAAAAACTCTGGCAATATAATAAAAGCAGCTTTTTTGACAAATAGCTATAATTTGAAACTCTCTAAAGGACCAAATGGGGCAGATGAAGTCTTCTTCACCAGATATGTAAGCTAACCTTAGTAAACAGGCAAAAGGGTACAGTGTAATTTGCGTCTAAGATGTGTGCACATGCTACTACTACATAGTAGTAAATTAAAAATAAAAATACTTCAAAAACCTTCCTAACCCACAATCCTTTTGGGTGACCTTATATTCCTTGGGGGAGCCCTAAGCTTTAACGTCAAAAAGCACATCCAAATTGACTGAAACATGAACAGAAACTGTACAAGGTCACCAAGGAAAGGTGGAAGGGAGATCTCTCTTAATTATTGTGAAAGAAAATGTATTTTCTTAAAGAGAGGTTCTATTTATATCTAGGTTATTTTATCCCAGTCCTTTCACCGTTCTTCACCTGAAACCATGTTTTTACTTCTCTTTTTCAGTTTGTTTAATCCAATTCCCTCTTGAAAGAATTTCTGTTTATTGCTGATGCGTACAGTTTGCTACATAGTCTCCCCTTATTTGAACACAAACACTCCACTACAATGGCCTGTCTACTAGTTTCCAAGTCTACTTGTCAACTTCATTGGTATGTGACCTCACATTTTTGAAGCAACTAGTCTTAAACCACAGAGAGGTATCAATCTGTAGCATTCCTTCAGCATATGTCATCCCACTGTGAGATGCCCTCTTAGCCTCAATTTATCTATGCTGTCTAATATACTACAGACTGTAGCTAGGTCTGTCTAATCTGTCTTCATAACTCATATCCTCACAGTCCTAAGCACTTACACAGTTCTTCACTGCAGCCTCTTCAATCTTGACAGTGGGTTCTGCAATATGGGAAAGGAATTGCTCACAGCATTGAGAAGCTGGGTGAAGCTCAAATTACATGATTATGGGTTTTATCATAAACTACAGACTCATCGGAAATAGTCTGAATGACTCCCCTTTTTATATATTCTTACAGAATTTAATAAAGATAAACCTATTAGAGTTCAGTTGATAGTATCCTTTGAACATTTTAAAGGAAAGTAAGGAACTTAAAATTATTGCAGGCAACAATTTCCTCAGTAAGCACCATCAACTTGTCAAGTGGATTTGAGTCTATGTGGCATAAACTTGGGAATTTGCACCAAAAAGTCTTGCAAAATATACACATATTCAATGTCAGTATGAAACTTTTAGAAAATGGGTTCATTTACATTTCCAAGGACAGTAATGTCAGTCTTCCCACACAATCATAACCATTGCAGTATTTCATACAGGCATATACTTGTAAGGACAGACCTGGAAAAGTTCCTTTTTTTGTTTGTGGGGATTAAACAGTGCTGAAAGTTACACTTTGCATCTGAATAGGCAGGAAAGCACTGAACTGGTATTGATATGGCATTCGCCATGTGGGGGGATTCAGTGAAGCAGAATCCCAGACCCAGGGGCTGACTACTCTAAAGGAATGCAATACCACTTGCTTTAAAGTCATTAAAAGAAACACCTGCTCTACCAGATTGGTCCTGGAATATTTCTGGAGACTGGGAAATCTGAGCTGTGGGTAATTCTTACATTCTTCAACTCGTAGCTTATTTGCATTGACAGAGAATCATATTTCACAGAAAACCAGACCCTCCCATCCTTACGTTTGTCTCAAAATAAGTGCTTCTGCTCAGGTGTAAAAAAACTCCAGCACCATCCCCTTGTAACACCTATTTCTAGCATCACACGTTCAGCCATTTTTGCACATAGCACTACACACACACACACGCAAAAAAAAAAAAGTGCACAATCACCTTTCAAAGATTTGTGTGCTGGAAAATAATGCAGAATGCCAAAGCAAATCAGAAGACCCCAAACTGCATTTTATAGGTCACAAAAATATTTTGGGGTAAAAGATCTGTTTTGATCCTCCTTTGGCACTTTGGAGCCTGTTACACTGAGACAGAAAAAAGACAAGGAACTTCTGAAAAATGCAGCAACTGCAAAGCAAGTTTATAAAAGCACATCATTAAAATAAAATATTTTTAATATTTAATCATATTTCACCACTACTGACGTTATTCTTTTATAGAAAGTCCCAGAAGAATGCGATCTGAACTGATTCCTGGTCTGGATTCCCAGAAAAGATGAAAGCATAGCCAGCAAGTTAACGGAGGAAAATCAGAAATGGTAAGAAATGGAGCAAGGAAGACTTTGAGCCTCGACTGCATACACAAAACTGATGTTACCTGAGGCACCACTGGACAGCCCAACATATCACAGAAATCTTATGCCTATTTCAGAGAATGGGTTATTATTGCTACAGAACAGAATGCCCTCTTGTCTGTGCTTCGCAGGCTTGTGGATGTTAGTTTCAGTGACAATGAAATTGCATGTAATCTCTTCTGATTACACCAAAATAGCTAGGATTTGCAAAGAACATATTTGAATTCATACATCCAAAAAGTAAATGAAGCTTATAATTTAGGCACCATAACTTTTGTAGATCTGACATCAGACCTTTCTGACTGAAAGGTTTAGGGAGGCTATTTTCGGATACATCAATAAAAGACAGTTTCCCAAGGAACTGTGATATTTATGTGGAGGACGAAAATCAGTTCTGCCTGCATAGATAGGAATGTTCAATCTTTATCTGCAAATGTGACATTTTCTACTCTACATTTTGAAATAAAGATTCTTCCCTTATGCAAATGTTATTCACCAGTGTCAGATTTCTATAGCCACGATGTGTTGTATGAAAGTAATTAAGCAAGGTACCCTATGCACTTCAGTCACAGCTTCGTTGAACTACACCAGTACAGCAGAGTGATAATTTCCCAATAGTTCAGAAAGAGACCTAAATAGATATCTATCATAATCACAGAAAGGGAATTAGATACTGACATGATTACAGTGGCAAATTTACTAGTTGTATTTTTAACATAATGCTATTTTTCAGTGCTGAATTGTCACCTAAGAAAATGGAGACCTGCTTTGCTTGCTTTCTGTGTAGGATCTGCTTCTACAATGCTTCAGTTTGACTTCAAAGGTGATTCAATAGAATTTCAAAACCTGAATGGTTGAACAATCCAAACAATCCCTTGTTTTTTTTCATTCAATATTATTTAATAAAACATTAATTTAATTACATTTATTGGGAGATATAAAATCAACTAGCAATCAGAATGCCTTTAATTCCCTCTTTGCTGATCCACAGTGTTTAATGAAATGAGAGAATGGCTTTTACTTCCAATACTACTGCAGCACAACGGCTGTTTCTTTTCCGGGTTTTACACAGGTTTTGAACACCTGGTTAGGCAGAGATCCTCAAACAAAAATTCAGATCAAGCCTTGCAGTGATGAGAGGAGAAGGGGCTTTTAGGATTCAAATAGAAATATAAATTCTCATGGAAGACAATGAGATTTGTATTCCTATTTCTCCATGAGAGTGTTTGAAGCTAAATTTATGCCTTCTCATCAGCAGAACATCTTTTGAATTCCTACCCTTTAACCAAAACGTGAGGTCAATGGCAGTAAGTAAAAACAGCTAATAACCAGAGAGAATCAAACAAACAGGGCTAGAAATCAATTTGCAGAATCATGGCTGAAAGCAAAATAACTGTACGTGTCTCCCGAGGTTTCTGGTTTAAACTTCCTGTCAATGCATCACACGCAAAGTCCTGCAGCAGCTGACCACTAGTTTCCCCGTCCTCCCCAGAGCACTAGGGGCCAAAACCCACATGCAGTAACATGGTTGTCTGACATTCAAAAGGCCGCACATGTTAGTCTGTACTCATTGGAGTCTCTACCCACGGGAGCGGAACAGGTCCCTTCCTTCCTTTCGGGACGTGAACTGGGTCTGAGCTGCAGCGCTGAGCTGTGCATGGGGCTATAGGAGTAGGGGAGATGAGGGCCATGCACTCAGGCTCGGTCCCGCTGTTTTCTTCTCCACAAGACTCACCTAGAAGCCAGGGAGGACTAGAGTGGAAGCAAGGCATGAGAGACAGGTACTGTCACAGATTTGAGTCGCTCCTCCTCAGCTCAGCGAGACAGGAGAGCAGCAGTTTGGCAATGTATTTCCCTTGGGTTTGCCCTCCCCTTCTTACCCACTCAGAGCAATAGTGATGCCAGAGAACACTGAATAGTATACAGGCTAAGTTCAGTCTGATCCTTTCTGTCTATGAAGAATTTTGCTTTATCAGAGCACATTTGCCCGTTGCTGGTTCCGTCACATAAACGACACAAACCTTTAAAAGAGGAACTCCAGGTTCTCTTTTGTCTTCTGCACCATCCTTTTCAGTATCATGCTCAAACTCGAAGCCTGAGATTTTCTACATGATCAGTGACTTGTTAGCACGATCTTAATCACTGCAATAATTCAGATCTGGGCTTAGGTTTTGTCCCAAAACTAGCACAGCAGCAGGAGAAAGCCTCCTCATACCAATGCTCCACCTATATTCCATGGCCTGGACCACCTGCTCGTCCTAGAATAACACAGATCTTAGTGCTCTTCATCACAAAAGAAAGAAGCAAAGAAATGAATGAAACAAGTCTACTAGATTCTTAACCTTTAATGCAGTTTAAGCATCACCTACTTTGTAAGTTACTGCATGGTCTCTTTGATGTATAAATCTTAAAATATTACATATTGTTACCTTAAATTCTTTATTCTTTCAGAGGTTTTTACTGTTTTTCTTTCTGCCATCCCTTTTTGCTTTCCAACATGATCCTTTAAATAGTCTTGCAATTTTTTTTCTGATGCTTACCGTGTATTTATATTATCTAGGATAAAGACCCACAAACATACTTCCCATTGAAATCAGTGGGCAACAGGCACTTAAATCCCCTTATGACTGTGGCCCCCAAGGCTTAGAGGCTCCACCTACAAACTGGGTTCTGAACACACTTACTATTTCAAGTGGCAGTCTTGTTCCCAGAGCTTATCACCTGAATAGATAAGACAGCAGGAGGATAAGGGAAGGTTTATTCCCATTAGCAGACGGGAATAGAGACATAGAGAGTTTAATTAACCAAGGTGGTCCAAGAAGTTTGCATTAGGAGCACAAGTCAAGGTCATTTCTTCAGACCCAACATCTAAGCAATATTCAACCTTCACATAAGATGTTTTTCTCCTTAGCTGCAGTAATTCCTACTCTGTAGCTCAGGTTTTGTTTATCTAAATATGCACACTGAAGCAAGTCATACTGATTACATGAATTGAGTTACAACCTCTTCTAAGATGGACCAATGCATGCAAATATGGAGCAAGGAGAAGGTCACTGGTCCTTCGCTTGGACATAGCCTCTTTCCTTATAGTGGGCCGCACAATGTCGGCAGGACAAACAACCATTACACATGAGAACATGACTCTTAATGCCCATGGTTGGAGCTGTTCATTACAGTCCACATGTCCAGTACATGTTTATGAGCACCATCAAACTGTTTCACAAGTCCCATGTGAAGGACTTGCAAGTTGGCATTTTCTGCCTTAATGGCTGCTAAGGTCCTAAAAGATCCTCCTAGCATGACAGTTTCAAGCTGAAACAGCAGTTATTTCTGGAAGTTCTTACCACTTCTTGGCTGCTCTTTACTGCCTCCCTTTGCACAGAAGACTTTGCAAGTGCCACTATCCCACATTTGGACAGAGAGATTCAATGGAAAGGAGCTGAGCTCCAGAAAGTTCTTCATTAGGTATTTTTTTAATGAACTGTAATGACTATTATGTCCATTATGACATAACGCTGCCATTTCTTTGGGAGCCAGGCCCTGAAAAGATGTGTCACCTGGCCAATACTATGGCAGCAGAACTACCTGGGATACAGTTACATATAGCAACTCTTTTACCAGCATAAATTGTTTTTGTTTTGAGAGAAGGATATTTTATGCTAATTTACAGTATAGTTCTGCCACTGAATCTGAATTGGGATCATTGCAGTTACAGTATATTAGTATTCTTACACTAGTGGATGCATGACAAATAATTCTGGAAGCATTAATTACTTCTAAACAATCAGCTAGGAACCTTGTTTCTTCAGCACACCAGCAAACTCCCAATGACAGAACAGTGCAACTAGCATGTTTACGTAAGGATTACTTCCTCCCAGAAGATGTAAAACGTGGTTTTGAGCAGACAAGAGTATTATTGTTCTGCAATATGCACAGAATCTTATTAACCTGGCTGAGGAGATAAAAGGAAAGGCAATACCACAGTTAATGAATTTTAATAGAAAGTCTATATATACTTACTTTTTTAAAAAATGAAGGAAAAGATAAAGTTTTTTTTCCCATGATTAGCCAAAAAACAATTAGAGGAGTCGTTCCAAAGCCAGATATATTTTTCTCAACTGAGTGTCACATTTTGGGCTGTTGATAGACCTTACTTCACTATTTCTGCTTTTTCTCTAGACACAGTGAATCAGTTTATGACTGATTCAAGTGAAACATCAGAAACCTCACTACTCTACTACACCGTCATTTTGTCCTCTGTACTGAAACCACAACCTGAATTCCTATGTCAGAATCTTCCCCAGATCCCATTTAAAATACCCTGTTAACACAGGTGTTTCTTCTTTCTCCCCTGTGTTTTCTCTGCTCTTCCTTAAACAGTATTTGTCTGACCTTGGTTGAACAAGACTATTCTACTGAAGGTAAGAAGTCAAAGTCCACATACGTTGACATGACTCAGTCTAAGTATTTACTGAAAACAAAGGGGGAGGGTAATGGATATTACTGAGAGATAACACATTAAAAAATCTGTCCTACGAGGAGCTCAGCATCAGCACATTAGTATTTGGGAAGAGGGGACAAGAAACACCACCTGTCAGGTCATAACTGTAAGAAAGGAAGACCTGTCCTCAGTCTATCAATAAACATATGATCCCAAACATGTTGAATATTGCCTGATTTTCAGCCTCACATATCTTCTCACTTTGAGCTGATGTGAGCATTCACTTTAGTCTTTCTGAGTTTACTTGTAGTTCAGCTTCTAGTGCTGACATAAACCTCTCACCTTCTTTTGCCCCTTCAGATTTCACTCACATCCTTTTGTTCTTCTCATGCCATATGCTTAAAAGCTTATGATTCATAGGATGTTTCTTCTACAGCCTTCTAGGCAACTCTTTTCCTATGAAATATTTACACAACCTGACTGAACATGGGAACAGTCATGGCAGTTCACTTTCCCCAGTGTCTCCTATTCATTACTGGGGATATCGGTCTAATTTTACTTCCATTAAAAAACAGGTATCACCTATAAGCAACAGATTTCAGAAGACAAAAATTCTAATATATTTGGGTTCACTTACAGAAAAGTATATATCTGTAGCACAGCAGTTAATTAAATGAGGATTTACAGTAATTTAAGCAATGCTTTATAGCATAAACTTCATTTGTGTCTGTTACAATACTTAATGAGTTTTCAGAAGTACAAACTTCATCCCAGCCTTCTGAATCTTCAGGTTGATAAGCTCCAACCTGAAATAAATAGTATTTGTTGATCAGAAAGAGAAAGCCCAACAACAGAGAAGCCTGGCCTTGAAAACTATTCATGCCATGCCAGAAGGTGTTACATCCTCTGTATTAAGAAAAAGTTGCTAGAGCAGTAAGAGAGTAGAAATGTTTCAATTGCAGTGAAACGTTAGGCAGGCCAAGGTAACCAATACTCAAAACAACACTCTCAAAAAGTGGTTCAAGCACCCCTCAGGTTTAGTTTGTATTTAACAAGAGCATTAAATAAAGCTTCCAGGAGAGTAAACAAAAAGTTTCAAAACTTGAGAACTGAATCAAGAGGCTGCCTGTTTATTACTAAAGCTCTGGGAACCGAAGCAGGCGCTCAGATCTGCAGTGGACTGGCCATGCTACACGTTTCAAAGCAGGGCAGGTTTTGAACCTGTTAGCATAAAAGAGGGCTGGCGAAGGGAGCTGGTGATCTACCTCTGAGAGACCATAAGAAAGGGAACCTGAAGCAGTAATGTGAGACAATATTACTCCTACACTGCTGTCACACGGCAATCATGCAATAATTATATGAACAATATGTGCAAAACAGATTAAATCAGGACCTCCTGTTTTCTTATAATGAGATGATCATTTCTTATTTCTCACAAATAGAAAGAAAACGCAAAGAGGGAAAGCCACATCAGACGCCTTCCCTCAAAATCTCTTGAGGAGACAAACAGAGAGAAAACTGTCATCTGAAGTAGGTAAGACCTAAACCAAGAGAGATCCTTGGAGAGGGGTATATAATCACCCACCAACGATGCTGAGCATTTCTTCAGAGATGAAAAATGAAAAGCCACCCACTCCTGCCATTACCATGAGCATCATGATAATGTAAAGCAGTGACAGAAAACGCTAACTGGGAAAAGAATAAACAAGGACAACTAATGCTCTACTGAGGCCTGACATGAGACTGCAGAGTGACTGGAGAGATCACTGTTGCAGCCCCTGTTGGGAAATGGCCTTCCATGGTCAGGCACTTTTCCCAGCAAGGTGCAAATAGTCTTCATACAAAAAAAGAACATCTTTTGGAAAACCTGAGTTTTCATCAGAGAGGCAGGAGATGTAATACTAATGTCCGCGAGTAATAAAAAACAGATGGACCTGAGCACCTTCTCCTTGAGCAGGGGTGGAGAGGTGGTCCAGGAAATCCTCTGAGGAGCACCCTAGGGCCATCATCACACCAGCTTCCCAGAGAGAAGGGAATTGCTGGGCAACTCACTCCAAATCCTCACGCTGGGAGGCAGCAACTAAGTAATCCTTCCTACAGTTACAACACACTCTAATATCGGAAGTGGCACAGTATCAGCACTGGCTCTGGGTCGTGAAGAACGTCAGTGCTGTTCTGTAGCTGTAAGCTGACAGCCCTGTCAAAGGATTCGCGAAGGCATTTTAGCATCTGCAGCATTCATTGATCTTAGCTGGACTTTTGGCTAAAGAACTGAGAAAACAAGGCCAAAGGACAATTTGTGAACAACACAGATATACCTCCAAATGAAGGAGTCAGATGTCTTGCCCAGTCTGATGACTGCTACCTTATAAAATTTCCTTTTACAGCGCACTCTCTCCTTACTGGTAGCAAAAGCTCTGAGGGTTTTTCTGTTGATTTTTCTTATTTGTTTGCTTTGGGGGGGGTGTTAAACTCAATTTCATAGATCAATAAGAAGTCATTTTGCTACATATCACTCCATGTGAAGGGTCGGTACAAAAATGAAACCAACAAAAAAAAGAAATATGCTATTTAAAGGTATCTTCTTAAAGTAATGAAGTTGAGAATCTGCTGCAGTTACCAGTTGACAGATGTGTAGCTCTGAAGAAGAGCTAATTAATACAGTCAAATGGCTGTACCTTCTGTTCCTTATTATATCCAGTTGTGGACAACACTTCTAGGAATATCTCATTTCCTTTGTCATCCTAGCTGAAGGGGCAAAATAAGCTCTGATTTAATAGCCTATTTCCCAACAACTACTTCACAAGCTAGCTACTATACTTAATCAACAATGAGGCTATAAATACGCACACCTTGTTATTTCAATGTTTCACTTGATGAAACATAAGAGACCACTAGTGGACAGCTAAAATAAGAATGAAGGATTACTGCAGTAGCTCCTGGATGACCTGATATAATGCAAACTTGATGATGGAGTCAAAACTGGGGGGAGGGCAATATTTCACTCTGCCAGGTTTCAGTGACATAGACCACATCAGGGCCATTATCCATGATGGAAATGCAGATATGTTGCAATTTATTAGGTAAAGACAGGCTGTTTAATAAGGAAACAAAAGAGGTGACAGATTGAAACAGCAGAGTCCACCGCTTCTGACTAGGCGGACTGTCCCAGAAAAGAATGGCTGATAGACATTTACGAAAGATGTGACACCCCTTTTCCCCAGCCAAGTCTGACATATTCCAATCCAAAGGTACCTTTTGCACCTGAAATATTAATCAGAGGTATCTGAAAACAGAAGATGAGAGCTGCCTGCACATGAATGAAAATATTATGATAAATATGCCACCTGCAGGTAAACTGTATAGATAAAATGTAACTTCGCGAGTAGGTTACAAAAGTATTCACAGGTAACAATCCATTTTCTACAGGAAATGAAGACAGATTGAACCAAAGTTAATGTCCAGAACATCTCTTCAACATGCTATGGCATCAACACTCAGCACCGTTGCTATAGCAGAAGAGAGGGTGACAACAAAATAAAGAGAGAGAAAAAGATCAGTGAAAATGATCCGCCTCCTCCCACACGTGCCTTTATTATGGGATTTTGCTTCAGAACGTGGCTGCCCTTCCATATATATTCACATGAATTGAGGAGACAGGGTTTCAAGGGACAGAGCAAATAATCGGGCTCTAAGAAAACAACTTGCATAGCCTTAAATTTGTTTTAGCTAGAATGAGCTGGAATTTCTTCTGTGAAAAAATGGCAACTGCTTAAAAAAACCCACCTTTAACAGGGGAACATCAGGTTCAACGAAGTGTTTTTTCTCCAAATAACATGTTCTTTTCTTATGAACCTAAAGGTAGAGAGAAAAAGATTTCACAGTATCCAGTCACACAGGGATGTGCTTCAGAATAGGGACTGGAACACGTATCTCTCCAAATGCTCCCGAGTGTGCTAACCACTGAGTTACAGGCAGCTCTCTTCTGATCCATGCTGGGAAGAAAATACATTCTCAACTATTTCAAAAATTCAGGCTATTTCAAAGAACAGGAGTGCTATCATCCAGCAAACCCTGCTCTCCAGTCCCAGAGATACAGTAAAAGGATCAAAGCTATTCCAAAATCCACTGTTGCCTGTGTAGCATCACATCATGTATTTGCAACACTTGCATGGACATTCTCTAGAAAATCAGCAGTATCCCCTTTGGAAATTAATTCTTTTCTCTTTTTACCACAAAAGAGCACAACACATTTTAATCCCTTTTTGGTGTATGAAAATCCTTCCCTGTTGGGATTTAAAAGAGAAATTAATCCCAAAACAGTGATTCCAGTACGATTCACAACCCTCCCATAAACTCCCCAGCACTGTTTCAGGAGTAATTGACAATGCAGCTACATTGTTGGTGACATAAAAAGGGCTTTACTGCAGTATTTCTTCAGTGTCTTATGACTTAAGTGCAGCAGGTATTTGCTGAAGCAAATAAAACTACCCAGTAAATCCTCTGTAACATTTTGGGGTGTGGAAAAGAGATAATATTTTCAAATGGCTGCTACTGTAGAGTTGTTTTCACAACCCACGTGGGAAAAAAAGACCATAGCTAAATTGGATAAGACGACTTCACTTAGTTTCCCTGCAATAAAGATGAAATCATCACTGGGCTACAACACACTGAATTTTAAACTCAAGTGCATGGAAAGGATATTTTGAGGGGCATGTATATTTTTTCTTTCATGCTGTTCAAAAAGTCAAGCGCTCCATCATCAGTTCACAATCATAAATGGAAAGTGATTTAAACCCCAGAATACACAAGAAGTCTGGAAATTTTGCTTTCTTACCATTACATTTTTAACAAGTCGGCAGCGTGACAGAGCCTCAATGCTGAATTACAAACATCACATTTAAAAATTCCTGCCTGTGCAGCACAGAAGCACGATGCAGAGAAGGTGGGCAAGGGCTGCTATGCAGTGATCTGGTATCTGGGCCAATACCTACTTTGTCTGCAGACTTTTGCGTCTATTAAGAATAATAAATATCTAAAAGCTCCACCACCAGCTCCAATGGGAAAGAACACAGAGATCTGATGTTCTGATTTGGCTTCTAATATAGCCAATCTTGAATAACACCATGGCTGTTGCTGCCAACGGCACCGATATTACCAGTCGTTGAATTAGCAGATAATGTTCTTTCTGATGATCATTACCAGAAGATGCATAACACTGCATGGGTACTCCTATTGAGCATAAGGCTAAAACGCTGGCTTTAATGGATGCCGTAGTACTGTCTTCAATGGAATAAGGATATCCTTAAATTTATTTTTTTTCTAATTTAGCTATGAAGAGTCCTGCAAACTGTGTCCTACTGAACCTGTCCTTAACACGTTCAATATAAAAAGCCTTCATATTTGCTGTGCTTCTTCCGGTGTTTAAAACAGAAGCAAAAAAGGATCCCTTTATCCAAACTTGGCCATACCTAATTTAATTTTGCTTGCATCCTGCTGAGACCATCCCGCAACCTTGCAGACAGGATGCAGTTAACTATTAGCATCTGCCAGAGTGAATCAGCAGGATCTGTGCAACTTCCCACTGCAGATTTCCAAGCACAGCAAATCAAGGAAGGCAAGAGAAAAATCCCTGGTTATATCTCTGATTTAGACAGTCTAAGTGCCTAACAAGAAGCTGGGTCAGTTTTTCTGAAAAAAAAAAAAAGGATAATTAGCATATGCTAGAGATTGCAAAAGTATATTCCTTCCTTCCAATACATCACAGGGACACTAGAAAAGCCCAGTAACAACAAACATTTCAAAACTGTTAGATTATATGGTTGCTTTTTCCTCTCAAGTACATCACTACCATTATTAATAATTGAATTAAATAAGTGTGTTATACATAAAGGAATCGATTTTTAGTTAGGAATAAACATCTCTCCTATAAACTCTTTGGAGGGTTTGGTTGTGGGTTTTTTTAGTTGGTTTGTGTGTGTGTGTTTTTCCAGTGGAATTTTTATAAGCACAGAATTAGAGATGACTCAGAATTTTTATGAAGAGAATTGGGATAAATATTTGCGATAAGACAGAAGGGACAAGTTTATTGCAGAGTCCCACAGTTTTCTAAAAAATGCTAATGCTGGAGCTTGTGGAACTCTGGACGTTGTATTACTACGCAGAGGCTGGGAATACTAATCACAGAAAACTTGCAGTAAATCTGAGAGACAAACAACAGGGTCAGGGACTGAAAATTGCTGTCAGATAAGCTTTGTGCCAGAAATGTTTTAAAAATGGCAAAAAAATGTTGCAAAACTGCCATGAAATAATGGAAGAGGGCATCACTTTCTTCCCTGAGAAATCTGTTCTCATTTGGGCATGAATCGCTGCACACTTGAATGGGAGACCCTCTTCTCCCAGGATGTAAATTGCACAAGTACAGTATCACTCACGCAAAGCACGTGGATCCAACCAGCAGCAACAGCTGCCAACAAGTCCTTCATGGAATTGCTTCCTATTCTGTTCATACAGCAAAAGGTGGCAACATGCTGAACCTACATACACCCTTAATGGGTAAAAAGGAGAAGCTGTCACACATACATGAGCTTTTCCCTAAGATTTGCTTTTAAAAGAGTATCCTCACCACTTTGTTGGAAAACCACAGCAGAATACAAAGAGACAAAGAGATAACATGAAGGTTATAGTGCATCTGAGCAGTTTGAAAATAGAAATGCTATGGCAATTACACTTACAATGAAAACCATGGCAATTAAATCACTTTGGTGAACACAAATTAATTATTACAATTTTCTGCACAGAATCACTACATTGAAAACAAATGAGAAAAGTTCAGATTTGTAATCAACAGAGAAAAAGAAAGGATGTAACTATTAGCTTTAAATTACTTCTGTTATTGGACAGACAAGTTATGCACTAGTACAAGATACCTGAATAAATAATTTGCATAATTTCCAAAAAAGCATCTGAAATTATCACAAATCAAGAAGAGTATATGTCTTTTTTACATCATTTCAAGGTAATGGGCAGGAAAACAGGAACTGCAGGCTTTACTCTTAGAGCCTTGGGGAAAAAAATAAAGTCAGGATGAGAACTGTTGGATGATTTAGGGAGCTGGGCTTGTTTAGCTTAGGGAAAAGGAGGCTGAGGGGAGACCTTATCGCTCCCTACAACTGCCTGAAAGGAGGGTGTAGCGAGGTGGGGGTCAGTCTCTTCTCCCAAGTAACAGGTGACAGGACAAGAGGAAACGGCCTCAAGTTGCACCAGGGGAGGTTCAGGATGGATATTAGGAAAAATTTTTACACTGAAAGGGTTAGTAAGCATTGGAACAGGCTGTCCAGGGAAGTGGTTCAGTCACCATCCCTGGAGGTATTTAAAAGACAGGTAGACATAGTGCTTAGAGATGTGGTTTAGTGACGGTTTTTGTCAGAGTTAGGCTGATGGTTGGACTAGATGATCCAAAAGGCCCCTTCCAGCCTAGGCAATTCTATGATTCTATGATTTCATAATTAAAGCTGAAGTCCTGAAGTCTTGTGGACTGTGAAAATGCATCATTTTTTTAAAGGACCAATAAGTTATTACTCCAGCTGATGCCCTCACTGCTAGAAACTTGCACTTCAGTCTGCAATTCCCAAGCTTCAGCTTCCAATCCTCCACTGCCAATGCATCTCCTAAATTCATCCGACTTACTGTGAGACTGCTTCTTGTTACATAGGCACTATGTCTACTT
Source organism: Dromas ardeola (assembly GCA_013398915.1). Classification (NCBI taxonomy): domain Eukaryota; kingdom Metazoa; phylum Chordata; class Aves; order Charadriiformes; family Dromadidae; genus Dromas; species Dromas ardeola. Next base: position 425,393 of record VYZM01017340.1, on the reverse strand, counting down.
TTAAATGTCCTCTGGGTGAACTGGATTTCTTTTTTCTCTCTCCTTGCAAGACAGACTATGATGAAGTGGCAGAAAAGGGCCTTGTAGTTTTCTTCTGAACTCTTCCCAGCTCACCAACATACTTGTTAAAGTATGCGGACAACACAATTGCACAGAGTACTCTGGCAGTACCTTCATTAATGCCAAAACAGTAATGGCATTGCTATATTTTCATTCATTATGTAGCCCACTGAAATTTGCTAGGACCTCACTTGTCGTTTCTGGCACCATCCCGTAATGGCAGCTCAGTTCAAGCTCACAGTCACTGAACCTCCTGAGACCCTGAGCGATTGCCCCCAAGTCTGCCCAGCCATGCCGGGCAAGCAACTGGTGCTCGCTGGTGGGTGTCCCTTCTCTCTGGCTGTGGTTCACACATCATTTTGGGGAGCCTAGCTTCTCCCATGATGACCCTGGTACTTCTAAATAACTCTCCTGCCTTTGCTTAGCTCTTCATTAACTTCTCATTCTCTGAAACTTTTTCAGCAATTATTTCATTCAATGCTGGTTAAAATTTAAAAAAAAATTTTGCGGACAAGAATGTGGGCTTCCTAACCCTACTTTCTTCATCTCCCACCCTCACTAAGGACAAGCATAACCATTTCAAACTGAGCATCAGAACTTGCTTGTTGAAATATCTTATTACATTTTAATTCATTTAATATATGCTATATTGATTTCACTTGGCAGTAATTATTTTTCTAATCAGAATGTTGTTCTGCCAAAAGTCAGATGTTTTACTGAGTCCATGACAACAGTGTTGCCTTTATCAAACAGATTTGTAATTTAATTAAAACTGATATCAGAGAAATAAGTGAACTGTTTATTATAAAACCATGTTGAATAGCATTCATTAGAGTGAAGGGATTACGGTTTACATCAACTGTTATCAGTCTTTTCATGACTTGTTGAGAACTGATAAAAAGCTAACCAATTTAAAGCCACCTAGTGCAGCTTGTTCATTTATAAACATACAGGCAGAACATTAGCTTTTACATGTGTCCCCCGTATCTTGTGTAACAATCCTGGAGCTGCAGAACTCGAGTGGGTTGGAGAACTCCTCAGCCAGTTCTTCCAGCACTCCTGGCTGCATTGCAAAATTGCAGTGTTCAATTAGAGCAGCAGCGGCTCGCCAACAATGCTGCTCACATACACTGCCACGTTACCACGCACTTGCTCTTCCCTCCAGGTGCTGACATTTGAATTTGTGCATTTGCTGGCTAGGTGAATGAGAGACCCAAAAATATTTCAAAATTTTCCAACAGAACTAAACTACCAAAATTCAAATCAGTAAACATTTTCTTTCCCTTCTTTAAAGTACTTGAAGAGCAGGGAGTAGTTTTGAAAAGGAAAAAAAAAAAAAAGACAACAAAAACAAACCCTCCAAACCAAAACCCACAGCAAACACAAGAGGTGAGAGCAAGTAGCATAGGAGGAGACAGGAAGGTAACAAACAGCAGCTCTGCAGCCGCCCCGGGGAGATCCCCCTGATTGAATTGGCATGGCTATTGACCTCCCAGTCAGGGCTGAAGCGCATGGCAAGGCAGAGCATCCTCTGGGAAACAGAAGCCTTTGCTGTGCTGCCAGACCAAAATCTTTCTGATCGCTCTCTCTTAGTCCTCTACAGCAGCTATATTACAGTTCCATATTTCACCCTCATGGAGGAGTGTGACACTTGTCTAAAAACTTTCCAAGAATAACGACATGCACATACACACTCCTCTGAGCACAAAAACCACACTGGAGAGTAAATGCAGTAAATATGCCTCCTCTGATCTTGGGATTATGGATCCTGGCCAAGAACTGGAGTTTCCATCAGCACTGATGAAAGATGCACGTTTTACAGCGTGAGCAGGACAGGAGGTGAGGGGATACCAAATAAATCATTATATTCTCCAGCAAAGGTCAAGGAAACCAAGCATCTAGTAAGAAACAAGCAAACAAGTGGCCTGAGTATCTTTACTGAATCAATAAAAACTTAGGTTTATAGCGTGTTGTTACACCATACCATTTCAAGGAGCTTGATTGATTACCATCTCTCCAGATTAAGAGAGAACAGTAATGTCTGAGAATGCTAATGGCAAATAAGTGTTTTAGCTGAGGGGCCAGTCTCGGTTCCTACCAAGTGATGACTCAGACTGCTGAGGCAACACAAGAGAAAGAGAACTTTCTTTATGTCCTCACAATCAGAGTCTAGTGTCTCAGAACTTCGCATTGTAGTCGGTCATGCAGATAACGGGACCTTTACCATTGTGACATGTGTGGCTTCACCTACATACCATGCACCGTCAAAACAGCGCAGTGAGGCTGAAGCTGTGAACAAGGACACTGGAGGATAAATCTATTGAGAGATTAAACCAAAAATCCCTGAGTTACTGATAGCCTAATTCTGCCATCTCATCAGTATTCCCCTCAGCATTCCCTAAAAAACAACAGGCTTCACTTGCTTTCAAAAGGATCACTTAAATAGGCTTTGTGTCCCAAAACAAGAATTATTTGCTCTGTTGGAAGTAGGAAAAGGGCTGATCAGCACAGCACTCTTTACGCAGCTCCAGTCTCCAAAGGAATTTTGCATGGCCGCCTGCATGACCACCCAGGGGAGTCCTGCGCTTGTCACACTGGCCGTGAAATCCTAAGCTAAACAAAGCAAGGTCAAACTTTTTCTGTACGGACGCTGAAGTCACCTTTTCACAAGTATCAGTCTTGTCACATTTTTTCTGTGGTTCTCCCTTGCAATGATGCCATATTTCAACTATTACAAGGAAAAAAGAAACAGCCTGTAGGCTGGACCAGAATTGCAATTGAATGGCAAGCTGTCACACTGGAGATAGGTGTGCGTACACTAAACTAAGCCCTTCTCCTCCTGGTCAGCCAGCACTCAGGAGAGCACAGTCCCCAGGAATGACACCCTGTTTTATACCACATGCAACCTCTGAGACCAAAACCAAGGCAGGAGTGGTTCAAGAGCTCCCGGGTGTGTTTTGGATCAATGCCATGCCAAAGCAACGGCAGCAGTGCAAGGAGGTGAGAGAGAAGGTGGAAATGTAAATCTGCAATCAAGACCAGCAGGGATAGGTGGGATTCCAGTGAGTTACTCCAACTCGTGGGTGACTGCATCTGCAAATGAAAAACGTGTGAAAAGCCTGTTGAAGCTCATTGAAGGTACCATTATAAGAGAAGAATAACAGAAAAATAGTCTTATCTGTGCCCTTCTGGTCCCCAATACTGTCCTTCCAGCTTTGATGCTAGACAAAAGTGTTTCTTCCTCTTTAGTCCCAACACCCATACACTGGGCTGAATTCACCTGCAGTTATGTACAGACTAGTGCCTATGTTATTAAACCAGATTGGAACCTGCAATTATCAACATTACTGCTGCTTTTGAGTTGTGTGGACGTTTTGCTCACCAAATGTCCCCTTTGCATCTTCCAATCTAGGTATGGATACTTAAAATAAATTTCTTTCTCTCTCCTCTGCCCATATTACTTTTAAAAATCAATCCAACAAACAAGCAATCTAGTGCTATGAAAACAGCTTTGAAAAGCTAAAGTAGTTTTCACTTTATTCTTCCAAGAAATACTCCTGTTAATATTGATATTGAATAGTTAACACTACATCATTTTAAGAGCTATTGTAGAAATTACTACTCTCATAGAGAAAAAAACTTCAGCTTCTCCCTGTTTCTTATTGCAGAGGTTCTGTTCTCTCCTATTGTCTCTCCTCCTCATGTTCTCTCATGAGGAGGACTTCAAAAACAACCTGTAGTCGCATGCATATTTACTGACTATTCAGATAAAGCCTTGAGTGGATTATCCACTGTGTTAAACTAAAGTGGATATTGTCCCCAGAATACTCAGGTGGGTTTTCTCTGTTGTACAGACTTTATTGTATTAAAAACTTTGTGAAGTAATTTCATGATAAAACATAAAAATAGAAGAAAAAGGGTATGATTTATTTATCTGTATGGTAATTATCTGCAGACACACGGTTTGTAGCAGTGTAACATTTTTCCTTTTAATTCCCTAAGTCAGATCTCAGGTCCAGTATTCTGCTCTCTTCTAGTAAACACCACTGATTATCAAGGGTACAGTGCAAACCCAAAGGCTCTGCAGAAATGCATCCAATGAAATATTGCTGGGCTAGGGAGGGAACCAGGAGGGAAGCATAAGCAAGCAGAACCCAGTCGTCCTCCCAAAGCCATATGCAATTCAACACAGCATCTTTGCCATGATTTTCTTCCACGTTTCTGTACAACGGAGTGAAAAGGAGTTAGTTATCACCTTGTGTGGCAAAACCATGCAAGAGAAAGTAATCTTGTATCTGTTTATACTCTATTTTCATATTTCCATATTTACTATAGCAATTCATTGTGTTTTGTAAGCCTACCACCATATGATGAATTTTTATTGCATTTAAGCTTCATGATAAATATAGGACCTAGCAGACCTAATTATTACAGCCTGTATTCATTATCATAGGAAGCTACGTTCCAAAATTGCTCAGGGTAGACAACTCCCCCAGTCCCAGGTCTTTCCTCATTAAGCCACAATTAGTATGATAAATGGGGACGGTTATTTGGTTACAGGCAATAATGGCAATGCTTGCTCATCACAAAATGGGGAGAAATAATTAAATATTACAAGAAATGGCTTAATAATTAACAATAATACCTCAATCACCTGCAAATAAAGCAGAACTCCATCCAGGTGTTCATTACCGGCTGCAGTTCAAAGCCAACATGGCCTTAACCTCAAAATAGCTATCTGCATTAATGTAGTAGGCAGAAGGATGAAATCGTGCTTGTCCTTGACAGGAGTGCCGCAAGGTGCTTGGGACTGAGGGTGTACAGTCAGGCTGAGGCTGGAGTTGGTAATCGTTCTGGCTAAAGCAGCTGCAGCCTGAGAAGCCTGTGAGTGCATCCCCAATGGTTCCCGAATTCTTAAGTGCCATCCAGCCCAGCACCTCCCTGTCCACAGAGCGACCTAAAGAGCACTTGAGGCTCCGATTTTTTAATATACATTGAATTAAGGAAGATATGTGGTCAGTGCTAGGTTAAATGAAAAAAGATTCACTTTTCTGTCAACTTCATTACAAATACAGCATTATATAATCTCATTTAATTGCACCCTTCACCTCTTTAACATCCTCAGCTTTCTGTCTCAAGCCATCTCTTCTCAGAAAACACCTCCCGCTGACTGAAACTGCCTTCCAACAATTAAGCTCGGTATCCTCTTTTCTCCCAGAGGTACAAAAGACCATGTCAGTGTCATAGAAATCAAAGGTAACAGGGCTCAGCAGCACCTCAAGAGGGTCATCTAATTCGCCTCTTCGTCCCAAAGGCAGGATCAACTTCTTCTAAATTGTTCTTGACAGAAGTTCATTTAATCTGCTCTTAAATCCTCCAGCGGCTCCACAGCTTCCCTCAGCAATCCAGTCTGTGATCAGCCTCCTTTACCATTAGAAAACTTCTCCAAATGCTCAGGCTAAATTTCCCTTACTGCAATTTAGCCCACCACTTCTTGTACCAGTCTGTTGAAGGTAAAGCAGCATCAAGTCGGGGAGTTTTATTAGACTTAATTTACTGCCAACCAACACAAACCTATAATCACTGATTCGGGTAGTGAGGAAAAGAAACACAGAAATCACTGTGCAAAAACCTACTTAAACACCTGTCCTTTCCCTTTCCTGCTCTCAAGTACCCTTATTTTTGCCTTTTTTTTAATCTCAGTGCACCAAAATTCCTCCAGTGAGGGAACGGGTGCACAGGAGGCTGAAGTAGTGTGAATTACAGTTTCTTTCTAACACTCTATGATTAATGGCTTCCTGCCATGCTGCTCCTTAGTTCCCCCTTCCCAGTGTGGGTTGCCCATGAGCCATAGTCCCTCAGGGATGTCCCTGTCCCACCGTGGGTCAACTGTGGCCACAGTCCCTCGTGTGTGTCCTTGCCCCAGCATGGCTCACCCACCACCATGGTCCCTCAGGCAGGCTCAACCATGCAGGTTTGTTGATTTCTCCAAGAAAACTGGTGCCCACCTGTAGCCATGACATTCCCCCTGCAGCCTCACAGCACTGAGCCACTTGCAAGCAGGCAGCCAGACACTTCAAATGTGAGAGCTACAAGCAATCTGGGAAGGAGGCGTTGGCAACAGTGCAACGCAATGTGGTCAGCTTCCCTTCAGCCTGAGGCCCTCACCTCTATGGCTCTTTAGCCAGCTGCTCTGCAGCTGGTGGTCGATACGTAGAGACAGGTCCCTGCCTCCCCCCATAGCGGTTTTGGCCTTTCCTTCCCTCTGTTCCCAGTGCTGCTCCTTCAGAACAAGCAAAGTGTGGTACTGCTATCGTGCTGCAGAGGCGGGATGCGACTTTTGCACAGATATCTCTGGAGATAGCTACATACAGCTCATCTCCATCCCCGCTGGAGCCTTGAGCTGATCGGCTGCTCAGAACTGCTCTTCTTATCAGCTCTGTTACTTTTGAAGTCATGCTTTCTTCTTTCATATTTCAGTTTCATTACTCCACTGCTGAAAGGTACTTACACATATGCTTAAGTACTTTCCTTTGCTTAATCAAAGCCTGTGTACTTGTATGCAAACACACTAATTGCAGGCAAAATTGCTCTTATGTAAGCCACTACCCGATGTTTTTCACGGAGTTGGAAATGCACAACAAAGATCTTTGAGCCCATTAAACATTTTAGGAAAAGCTTTTAACTTTAGGTGAGGAAATGTGTCGTGGGGAATTTGAGCACGTTATCATCAGTATCATCAGAAGAGAAGAATTATTTATTCCTGACAGTTGCCTTTTACAGCACGTCATTAGAACGATCCCTTTATAGCACCCATTCATATACGTGACATCTTAAGTCATACCCATCCATCTTCCTCAGCAGATGAAAGACTATCATCCTTCTAATATCTCATTTTTTCATTTGAAAGGCTGTGTCAAAAATCATTTCACAAGCATTAACAAGTCCAGCCTACCAATTTCCAAGAATCTTCAAGCACTTTCTAGGGCCACCTTTTCTTCCTTCATTTCTGCCCCTACCTGACTCCCCACCTCCTAACCTTGTAATAAAATGAATAAATGCAAGAATGCAAGACACTTCCTGAATCAAGGACGAAGGGTAATATACCATTTTTACCAACCCAAATCACTGATAAGCACATGATTTTGTAATCAAGAAGCTTGTCTGACCAGATGGAGTATACACCTCGTCTGTTTGGTTTTCAAAACCCACACACAGAAATAATCTCTGAGTTAGAGAAGACTATCAGCCCATATAAGGACAGCTGTCTCTCTGAGATGCTTGGAACAGGCAACAACAAACCAGTTGTGAGTTGGTGATCAGCCTCGCAGAGGCTCTTTGCTCTGGTGCTATATTAAATTCCCATCCTAGTAACATCTCATCTCGAGTTTTTCTCAGTCCCATCGTAGATCACTACAGTTCATTTTCTGCTTATATCATATTTCTCTCTCACTAGAGAGATGAATATGCACAGCCCACATCTTGCTTTCCTGACTTAAAGCAGTCAGGCAAACCCAAGATACTTCCACACAGATTTACATCTTTATAACCTGGAACCATCTTCCTGCAGGTGACCAGCTTGTTCCCAGTTCAACTCCTTTTACATTTTCTGGGACTGCTCAGTAAACAGATGCGCTTTCCCTCCTTTGAAAGAAAATATTTCTTCATACATGGGTTCTTGACACGGCTCTCACTGGTTCATCATCTTCACATGTATAATACACCTGCCTTCTTCAAGGACCATAACAGCGAGACTTACCATTCAATAAACTGCATTTAGTTAGTTAGCGTCCGATCTAACAGCAACTGAAAATAATGGCGCGGTATGAAATCAGACTTTCGGGATGTGTTCCCTTCAAGAATATTTCATATAGTAATTGTGTTCAATCTATGAAAAACCCCATGTACTGACTCACAAAGTGCTTCTTTACATACTGTAAGGCTCAGTATCCCAGCCTGATGTTAATTGTTTGCATTGCTGGCACTGGATGTCAGCATGCTGTCACTGAAGGAACACATTATTATGATAGGGCTTTTTAGTACAAAGATTACTTATCAACGGAAGACTAAAAAAAAGTAAGAAACCCATTCGAAATCTTGTAATATAATTAGCACAGTGTAATAGATAAGACTAACATTTAAGATAACATTTCTCTATTCTGCTGCAATATTAAAGAACTGAAGTTTATTCCTCATGCAGCTGAAGGGATCTCTTCATAGCTGAGTAGGTATCACCCAGCTAAGAGACAAAGAAGCAAGACCTGTACGCTTCAGTAAAAGCAAACCATCAGATTGGTAGCTTGTTAGATGACAGATAATGAAATGCACGTTTATTTCTCACTACTTCCTGCTCCAGTAGGAAAATGTCAGCGCAGCCCGCAATCCTTTCACTCAGAACATGCAAACAACAAAACAAATATACACAGAATTCACCTCAGTGTGTCTAGTACATGGCATTGAATCTAAACTTTCAGTCATCCCAAACGCAATGGAAATCCTCTCCCTGAATGCACAGGGAAATCCTCTCCCTGTATTTTGTGTATACAGAAGTCAGATTTTCTAGTAGGCCATCATATATATTTCTGAAGTCCATGATTCAGTGGTGAGTTAGAATTTAAGTATTTAAAACTAGGTAGAACTCCTCGGAGTAATATGATATGGAGGAGCTTTACTCCCTGTTTTTAATGGCTGCATGTAGCAGTGCCACACAGTTGGAAATGTCCATTTTGCATGATGGGTACATTTAAGGGAGTGAGGCTGATAAATAAATAGAACCGCGAGGTACAGGATTCTGGATATCTGAAAGTTATCCAACACATATAATAATTATGCATTTTTATCAAAAACCATAAGATTTAGAGCTCATCCAAAGCAGCGACATTTTCTCTTGTTACTCACATCAGCAGCTGGAGCAAGTAAACCCATCTGTTTGAGCAAATCTATGTCCAAGTAATGCACGGAGTACAATTTGCCGCTAAAGTTGCTGAAAAGGGGAAAATACAGTCCTTTGACTTATCAAAGACCCTGGGTCATTATGTATTTTTTACAAGAAGGCCCTTCCTGCTACCCTCCCTATTTTAGCCAAATTCCACTTAGAGTACATACATTTTCCAGTCTGCATGTTCTCTAGTTTTAATGAGATGCTTTGAGTAGGCCTCAGCTAGAGATTAAAACATAAGAATCTAGGTGTGGCAGGGATCTATGCTCCTGCTGTACTCAATGAAGTGTACAGAGGGACTCAGCTCACTGCCCCATAGACTTCTACTCTAGAGAGGACTGAGACGCTCTTGAGGTGCTGCAAACCGACCCTGTAGACTGTATGTTCCCCATGCTGACCAGAGTTTAGACATCTTCCCCACACATACATGTAGGCTTCTTAATCTGGAACTAAATCTCACTATACATGGCTGAGCAAATTCTCTGGCTTCCTTTCTAAAGCCTGGCAAACAGCGTTGCTGACATTGAACTTCCACACTGCGAACACCCACACATTTCCAAATTGCAGTTTGAAGTGGAAAAAAAACATGAAAGCTTTTTTTTTTTTTTTTTTTTTTTTTTTAATTTTAACAACACACAAAACACAAGGGTG
>VYZM01017340.1:356580-415724 GCA_013398915.1 Dromas ardeola | reverse complement strand
TTTTTTTACAGTTACAGAACCACAGAATCACAGAGTGGTTGAGATAGGAAGGGACCTCTGGAGGTTATCTTGTCTGACCCTCTCTGCTCAAGCAGGGCCACCCAGAGCCAGCTGCCAAGGAACTTGTCCAGACATCTTTTGACTGTCTCCAAGGATGGAGACTCAACAATGTCCCAGGGCAACCTGTGCCAGTGCTTGGTCAACCTCACAGTGAAAAATTTTTTTTCTGTGGTTCCACTTGCAGACTGACGTAGGTGCTTTTAATGGAAACTTAATGGCAACAAAATTCCTTGACCAAGTACATATCAGTGAGCACAACACTGCCATTTGTGACTTAAGATTAAGAACTACAGACAGGTACTGCACTGCTACTCTTGCCCTTTGTGACTTCAAGAAAAAGGCTGACTGCACTCATAAATACCCTCACATCTGTGAAGAGATGATCTTCATAGATCTTTATAAATCTATGAAGAGAACTGAGCAAACCACCCGAAAGACTAATGTCTGTAGGATAAAGGCAGTACTGTTTTTTATAACCAGCTTTGTGTGTATCTTAGTATCACTTCTTTTAAACCTAGCAGCCAATAGATTGTCTGAACCTGCAAAGTCATTTAACGAATGTAGAAAAAAAATGCAACCTTCTGATCTCATATTTTCACACAGAAAAAATTTGAAAAGAAGGCTAAGATTCTTCCTCAAGCTTTATGCCTGTGGCAGATGAACATAGCTATACTCATTTCAGTAAGACTTACCAGATAATAAGTTAAAAGTCTAGCCTGTGTTTTTAAGCTGTGTAGCTTTCAAATCTTATATATAGGGAGGTTTTAATTCTATTACATGGTAAGAAGATAGAAGACCAGTAATTTGAAAAACAAACAAAAAATACCAACAAAAAATCATTCAGAGGGCTGACAGAGTGCCTTTAATGGCCTTATAATGTCTGCTGAGGCAATTTAGATATTCAAATAGCAAGATCTCTTCCTGGTGCCTAACATTTACTGCAACTACTATTCTGGGAAGCCCCAGTTATTTACATTTTGATTGTAAAAGGCCTTTGATTCTTTCCAACCTACTTTAATTAGCTTCCAGAGAAGGGGACTGCACAAGTGACACAGCTTCCATTTGATGTACCATTTCACAAAACCCTTAGAGTAGTAAGTGAAAATCAAGCCAGAAAAGCATATGCTGCATTAAATTGCAAAGCAAATCTTGTGATTTTTATCTCCCAGCAAGGATTTGATCCTTGTGTGTCCTTTTTTTATAGCTACTACCTAAGGCTGAGCTATGGGAGTATCTCACATGAACGTCAACGTATTTTCTAGATTACAAAAAATAGTTAAAAAATGCAAGAGAGGGTAGCAGTGTCTTTTGCAGTAATTGGGGACTGTGGTTGAGGGGTGCACAACATGACCCATGACATCCATGATGACTGAACCTCACAACATTTTTACTTCACTAGTGTTTGACTCTCAGTTTTCGTTTGACATTCATGGTACTTCAGTGCCACACTTGAAATCTAGCTGTTGCTTGCCAGGGTATCATCTTAATATACTGTTTCTGTAATCGTGTCCTATCTGGATGTGCTATAGTGCTGTCTGGTCCCACATGTCAGGAAGAAGCAAGAGCGGGCTGCTCCATGGAGAAAAGGGAGCCGGAAGCCAAGCATGGTGACAAGGCAAAGACAAAGGCAACGGTATCACCAGCAAGGCCCCAGTCCCACCATGCTGAATGAGGTGACAGTCCAGACCACCAGGCAAGTCCTTAATAAGCTATCAGACCTGAGGTCAAGAAATCAGTCTACAAGTCAGGGCCGGGATCTGGTGTGTGGCCAGGCACAAGCACAGCTGCAACACTACTGCAGTGTGTCCCAGGCAGGGACCAATCTCATTCCCAACCAGCAGTGGGAAGCCTCTGCAGAGCTTTCTTCCAGCTTTTGCTCAAGGAGCTTGAAGATCAGCCAAGGCTTCTCAAATATCTTTCTGACCACAGACCAGGCCTTGAGTACCAAGGGCCAAACTCCTGGGAGGGGTGTGGGATCGTGCTCCAGGCCCTGACCCTGCCGTCCCAGAGGCAAGGGAGGCTTCCCCCGCTGTCTGCGTTGCTCCATACATTGCAGTCGCTTCTGTGGAAAATGCTTTACAGCTTGGGCAACTGACATGGCTTCCTTGCTTAAGTCTCTCATCTCTGACTAGGCCTTCATTTGCTCTTTAAAAATGCTATTGAGTAATTCCAATTTAGATTATTTGAAATAACAAGAAGATTTTAAAAGCAGTCCAAGTACAGGAAATCACTGTTGAAGGCCATAGCTGAACTAGCAATTTCTTCTTTAAAATGGATTTATATTCCATCCTCTCAAGACTCCTATAAAAAAAAATGCCTCAACCTACAAGAGCTGACATCAGGTCAACAGTATAACTTCTTCTTAAGCATCACATTGATGGTACAAGTGCGTTTTCAATGACAGCTTAGCCAATGAAAAATTTCCCTGTTCGTGTATTGCCATAATTCAAAACCTAACTGAAAGTTACACAAATACCTCAACACTTCTCATCACTTAGAATAGTATCTTTGTGAGTCAAGGGCATGTAATTTCAAGACAAAATATGAGCAGCAAAGCTAGCTTAAGGGACTGGTACAGGCAATAATGAACTCAAAATGACTACTCATAGGATTAAAAACTATATGCAGGAACCAGCAGTTTTAACCTCAGTAACTGTAGAGCAACCTCTGTTTGCGAACTCAGTTACTTACATGATTTGCACAAACAATCACTATTCCTTAATTACTAGCACAACTTTAATAGCAAAGGTGTAAAACTATGGAGACATCATTAATCTTAAAAAAAAGTTGCTACAGAATATTTACTAGGTTCTCCTTCAGTATTATAAATTCATTCTGCTTGCAAACTGAGTTTGGAAAAACATTGACTATTAAAGACAAATTTTTCTGTTGCTTTTAAAGAATTTAAGATGCAAGCTGTGAAAATGGAGAAAGATTTAACGGACTCTTCATCTGATATAGGGAGGCCAGTTTTGTGATGTTTTTTTGTTGTCAGTCTTGCATACAAATTTAAAAGGGACAAGAAGAGGCTCTGGATCAGTTTTTCACTTTGATTAATGCAGGTGGTATGGCAGTGGTGTCCACAGCAATCATTTAAGAGAACAGTAGAAAAGCTTGTACAGAAACAAGTGAACTGTCTTGAACTAGAGAGCCATTGAGGAGAATCTGAGACAGGGCAAAATACTAGCTTGGAAAGAAGGAGACAACACTGCAGTAGAGACATTTACAAGTTGTCAGGGTGAAGAGCATTACTAAACTATCGTCTTAGGAATTAGTTCATTGAGAATGGAAAAATAAAGGGATAGAGGAGGAAGTTCCAGGACCTCTCTTGGAAACTTGCAGGGAATGGGCAGGGAGAGGGAAGGAAAAAGGATTCCTCTGAAGGACATGCTGAAGAAGCAATCAATCACAGAGTGAAGAAGAGAAGTAAAGTAACACAGTCACAGGTGAAACCAGCACAGGAGTCAAGAAGATCCTTTCTTTCCCCACAGCATTGAAAGAAACTGGCCTCTCAAGAAATCTGAAATCAAATGCTGATTTTTAACTTAGGTGCATAAGTGAGGCTTTGAGAACGTTTTTAATAGAGCAGACTGAGACACAAAACTTACTTCAGTTTTAGTGCAAAACCAAAGTCTGCATGAAATGGTTCATTATAATTCTTTCATATGTTGCTTTTTTTCCTTCTTTCTACAGCTGTGTGATGTATGATAGTAAGGAAACTGTCCCCATTAGATCTATTCACTCCACAACAATAATACGTTCAGTTAATATGAATGAGCTACAAAATAATGAACTTGTAAAATCTATGGAGGCAAGAAGTCAATTTTTTTAATTTGCTGAGGAATAGAATACAGAAGCATTTAACCAATTTCCTGTAGATTCTGTCCTTTTCTCAGCATGTCTGTAAGCACAGGCTCTTCCCTGACACCCCAGGGGAGAGAAGCTGCCGAGCATGACTCTGCCTCCGCTGCTGCAGCTACACCCACTCCTGTAATCTGTGGCAGCATCAGGGAGCAGCAGTCTCCCTCTTCTTCTCCCGGTGAATGAGCGGGTATGCCCATCAGTCCTGAGACTGAGCCATCTCAAACGTGCTGCTGATAGTGGTTAATCTAACCTCCATCACCCTGAAATCTGGAGGAGACACCATGACTTCGTCATTACAGCACGTCCACCTTCATTGATAGCTCCAGTTGTGGGGTCTCCCCTTATAACAAGAAACTGTCACTGTTGTTTTGCACCCAATATGTGTATATATGTATGTGATTTCTATGAACTGCCTTCCTCTCTAGAGATGCTAAATTATCTGCTTCTGGTGTTTTGCATCATTAATAACAATGTTCCCATACAGGACCTATGTTATTCTCCCCATAAGTGCTAGTCTGGATTGATTCCCTTTCCTTGGCAAATTCCAGTCACTCCTCTAGAATGATCTCCAAATCTTCCCGTGATTCCCCTCTGGCAGTTGGCTGCAGTCCAGGTCCTTCTGGAAGCTGTCTCATTAAGGGCACTTCCTTAAGTGTAGGTTTGTGACTAAGCTATGGCAAAAGGGGAAATCATTTTACTTTCTGTTTTCACCCTTTACTTAACAACACACTGTATATATAGATTGTCATCTCTATATCAGCTCCTGAAATGTTTTAGTGCTCTTTCACCAGGAATATAAAATAGCAGCTGCTCAGCTCAGAGCTCCAGCAGTATTTCTATTACTTCCAGTGTCTGATCCAGCTATTCGAAAGTTAGTTTTGTTAGTTAATCTCAACATTGTGCTGACGCCTGCCTTTAGACTATAGGCTTCTCAGTGCCTGCTGCATTTGTACAATCCCTGGCCAAAGATCCTTCCTCACCCACAACTGTTGAGACCCAGTGGTAACTTCTGCAATAAATCTAAACATGGGGTTTCTCCTGTGCCACACAGAGTGTGTCAGGCTTAGAAGTGTTTATTATACTGTCCTAGGAGAGAAATGGAATGTGTCCAGCTACTCCTGAGTTTTGCAGGGTCATTTCACAAATCCAGGGAGGCATATGCACAACACGGCGACTCAGACAGACGCAGCAACCAGTGCTCCAAATTTTGGCTTCACTTCATCTCATTACAAAAAGCAGCTCATGTCCTGCTGTGGAGGAGGTGCAGGATTATGCAGGAGGTCAGACTCCATCGTTCTGCTGATCCCTTCTGTCCTTTACTGTCTAAAAATAAGTTTTCAAAGCTCTTCTTAGGTCTAATGGAGGTTTCATAAGAAATTCTTAAACTGAGATCCATTGCTGGATTCTTGCAAGCGGCTGAGTGGACCCATTTGCAAATCAAGACTCTGATCCAGTAGAGACATACATTCTTATTCACTTTACTAGCAGATTTATGAATTGTGAATGTTGATGCTTGATTCTGCACTTCCTGCAATTTCTTTTAAGTAACTTTCACAAAGGGCAGAGTCAACTAATATTCAGTACTCAGCTTTTGTACAGGAGCTGATGGTCACAAAAGGTGCAAAGCAATATTATTGTCTTCCTGCACTTCAGTGGGTTTATTGGCTGTTGCTCTTGAACACTTGATTTCCAGCAGCAGCACAGGTGATACTACCAGTTTCTTCCTATACCTTCAAGCTAATAATTCATTATATAATAGGAAGCTATCTTAAGAAGATGCAAAATGGGGAAAAAAAATAATTGGGAAATATCTGCTTCTTGAGATGACATATGTTGGATTAACTTTTTTTTTCCTAACCAAAAATCACATATTTCTATTTTCACATTATTTTCATAGCTGCTGCTGAACATGCTTACGGCAATTTCCACTTAAAAGAATAACCATGATTTTTGAAAACCTGACCTGTATTAAAAAACTGAGGCCTAGCAATATCTGTTATCTGAGCAATACAATATTACATAAAATTCTTGGATTTCAATAACATTTTTGGATATGGATCAGTTAATAAACTTTGTTTCACCAACCACCTAACAGATATCCAGCTATGACTGCTTAATGAATGTTTCCCTGAAATGAAATCTGGAACATTTCAGACTATCAGACTAAGGGAGAAAATAATTCTCTGTAAGGAAAAAACGATGTTGCAGACTCAGTTCTATATAGCTGAAGTTCACTTTATTTCCACTGGCAACATTTTTACCCTTGAAAATCTTGTCATACAGCATTGTGGTAGCCTTTTATGTTCACAGTGATTACTGCAGGTTTTACTGATGGAAGTTGAAGGCCAACCATTCCCATGCAGCCCAACTTCTAGAAGTGCTACGTCCCACCAGCCCTGTATGTTCTGCAGGGAGCGGCAGGCACGCAGCCTTTCCCAGGGAGAGGCTTGACATGCTTGAAAATTACCAGTTAGGACTAAAAGCCTGAACACTTTGAAGTTTTGTCACGCAAAGATAAGTGAGCCCAACCGAAAATGTCAAGCCCTCTCTCCCTGCCACGGGGTGCAAAGTGCGGAGCTGCAGCCTTGCGATGAAAGCCGTACAGTCTGTGCCAGGCAGCTGCCACTCGCCGGCCTCAGAAGCAGCATATTTATTGTGTCAGGAGCATGAAGCCACCAACCAGGTATGAGCTATGCACTGGCTGGAAGATGTGCAACATGCCCTGGAGAAGATTGTGACACCTTAGGCTGCCACACTCCCACCTTCTCTTCCAGGAGGGCAGCTTCTGGGAAGACGGGAGACTGGAGGCCCTTAGCCCACAGCTGTTGTCCACCAGCATGCCGCCCAGGGGAGTGTGCCCTTGTGCGTGAGCTTACAGTACAAACCTGACACAGAGATGTCAGACAGCCCTAGTATGAATCCAAGCTGGACCATCAGAGACCGGCTTTGCAGTCCCGTTGTACAGCCCCAACCTTAAGCCAATAAATCATCTTCCTCTTTCCTTCCTTAACACTTTTATAGCCCCTGCTACAGACACTGCCTCATAATATTCTCTCAAAAAATAATACTTGTGATGATAGTGGAGCTGAATTAGCAGTGAGTGCAACTCTGGGACTGAGACGATCAACAGTGCGTCACTGACTGCAGAGAGGCAGCCACGGCTATGGCAATGTAACGTCAAGGATGGTACTTCCTATGATAAACAACATGCCGCTTCCTTGCTGCTTCCACCGAAGCTTTATATAAGAGCACTACTGATCAACTGCAAGTAAATAACATAATGGTTGCCATCCTGCTAATTTATTGGCCTTCATCAAGAAAATAGCAACACTGCCTGTGGAAGAACTATTAGCAAATGTGCAAATGGAGTTTGCTTTATTATTGCCAGGACATCCTAATGCATCGGTAATGGTACAGTGGCAGACAGCCCCACTGTTTTTCCAAAATGATCAATCAGAATAGCTCAGCTAAGCCAATCATATACATTTCTCTTGAGTTCACGAACTGGCTTTTGACAGAAAAACACATAGACAGGGAATGGGGAAAAAACCACACACACATACACAAAGTTGAAGCTAAGATACCCTAGTTAGGGATTAGCTTTATTTTTATGACACAACTGAAAAGATACCCAAAATGACCTTTTCAGTAAGCAGATACCTTTCAATCTTGTCAGTTCAACATGAGTGTGGATATTGCAGCTACTGGACTGAACTACAAAATGTCAAAAACATCAACTGCAGATGAACCCTCACTGGTATAGACGCTTCGGTTGCAGCATCATTTTTGCAAAGAAAGAAAACAAAACAAAACAAAACAGAACAGAACTTACTATTTTATCTCAGAATCACATACCAGCTGAAGCAGGAAGACAGCTCTGGAGATCACCTAGTCCAACCCCCTGCTCAGAGCAGGGCCAGGGAGAGCAGGTTGCATTTTGAGTATCTCCAAGGATGGAGACTCCACAACCTCTCTGGGCATCTATGCCAGTGTTTGATCAGCCTTAGAGTAAATTTTAAGTGGAATTTCCTGTATCTCAGATTGTGCCAACCCATTGTCTCCTGTCCTGCCACTGGGCACCACAGTCTGGCTCTGTTGTCTTTAGTCCCCCTCATCCCAAACCAATCAGATAGTTACGCAAATGGACAAGATCCCCCTGAGTCTTCTCTTCTCCAGGCTGAACAGTCCCAGCTCTCTCAATCTCTCCTCATATGACAGATGCTCCAGTCCCTTAATTTTCTTCATGGCCCTTCACTGGACTTGCTCCAGTATGTTCATGTCTCTCTTGTGCTGGGGAGCCCAGCACCGGACCCAGCATTCCACATGTGTCTCACTAGTGCTGAGTGGAGGGGAAGGATCACCTCCTTCAACTTGGTGACACCCTGCCTGCTGCAGCCCAAGGTGCTGTTGGCCTTCTTTGCTGCAAGGATACGTTGCTCACTCATGTTCAGTTGTGTTCACAAGAAGCCCACATTTTGCTGCACAGCTGCTTTCCAGTTGGTCTGCCCCAGCCTGTACTGGTACAAGGGGTTATTCCTCCTCAGCTGCAGGACTTAATATTTACCTTTGCCAAATTGTAGGAGATTCTTTTAGGCCTATTTCTCCAGCCTGTCAATGTCCCCCTAAGTAGTGGTACACCCATCTGGTATATTAGCCACTCCTCTCCATTTTGTATCATCTGGAAACTTGTGGAGTGTGCACTTTGTCCCCTCATCCAGGTCATTAATGAAGATGTTAAACAATACTGACCCTTGGTAATACTCCTTGTGACTGGCCTCCAGCTGGGCCTCATGCCACTGATCACAACCCTTCAAACCTGGAAGTTCAGCCAGTTTTTATTCCACGTCACTGTCCATTTATGTAGCCCATATTTCACCAGTTTTGTCTATTAAGATGCTATGGCAGACAGCATCAAAAGCCTTGCTCGAGTCAAACTATATCCATCGCTCTCCACTCATCCACCAAGCCAGTCATATCATAGAATCATAGAATCATAGAATGGTTCGGGTTGGAAGGGACCTTAAAGATCATCTAGTTCCAACCCCCCTGCCATGGGCAGGGACACCTCCCACTAGACCAGGCTGCTCAAAGCCCCATCCAGCCTGGCCTTGATATCATTACAGATGGCTACGAGATGGGTCAGGCATGATCACCCATGGATTCGTAAATTTCATAAATCCATGATGACTACTCCCAACCACCTTATTCTTAGTATGTTTGGAAATAGTTTCCAGGTTTATTCATGCCATCACTTTCCCACTATCAAGAGGATGGTGACCAGACTGAAGTTCTTGGACCTCCTTTCTTGAAAATAGGGGTGACATTTGCTTTCTTCCAGTCATCAGGAACCTCCCCTGCTTGCCATGACCTTTCAAAGACAACCAAGAGCAGCCTCACAATGACATCAGCCAGCTCCCTCAGCACTCATGGGCACAACCCATCAGGTGTCATGTGCCAAAAGAGAATGCAAAACTTGTTATTCCTTGATGAAAACTTGATTAAGTTTAGGAAGGTATCTAATAGGAAAAACCATTCTTAAATGGGAAACAACACATGAAAACCTAGTCTGGAGGAGAAACTTGGTACTGCACTGCACATGCTTGTCTTATCTTCAGGATGAGGTTCATCTCATCACTTTTGGTCACTACTTGCCACAACAATATGTAACAACAAAAACATAACATGTAGGAGAGGGAGAAGGTTTCTCCTCCTTAATGGCCAACATTTCTAGAAGTTGGAAACTCCTCAGCCATCCAGCTAGGAGTGTAAAAGCAGCATCAAAAAGATTGTTAGGGGAAGAGAACTTTTTCAAACATTCTGGGGCACTATGCTGAGGGCTTTCTTTTATTCCTATACCTAATCTTTTGTCATTCTCACATAAGAGTAGCAAACTTTTACATAAGCAAACTATTCAGATGGAAGTCATGTGCAGGAGCCATTCTATAGCCATTCTCACTGTGCAGAGATTATTGCTCTTAAATGTTGACCTTTTTTTTTTTATTTTGCACATTTAAGAGACAAGCAATTCATAGAACAATTTCTCAAGTCTATTTAGTTTAGCTTTACAAGTCTTTTTAGCGTAGCTTTGGGATTGAAACACTTCAAGCACTTCAAGCGAGTATCACATGGCTTTCTGAAGTCTGCTACGGAAATCACAATAAAATGCCTATTGTAGAAGAAGCATAACTAAACATACAAGGAAACCATGATTCATTGGGACTGGAATAATTCAATGCCTTCTGAAGACAAGTGTGTACTTCTCCCTGATTCACCATTACCTGAAGTATTTCTCTAAGCAACAGCAAAGTGTCAAAGTCAAGAAGAATTTTAATAGCTCAGCATATGAATTATATACTTATACTGAGACACAGCTATCTGAAGCTGATGGAAGGAAGATGAGACAGGTTTGCTCGGGAATTGAACGCTATAGCCAGCTCAGAGGTCCTTGCTGCAGACGTGTCTGTGCACACACATGGGAGAGGGGCAATGAAAGCCCATCAAAATGTCTGCAGTGGAAATTTAATTAGTGTGATCTTAAGATGAGAAAAACTTTTACAGCTGTAATGCAGGCTGGAAAGAGGTGTGGAACTATAAGCAAAACTAGACTCCTACTCTGTTCAGAGAAATGGGATTTTGTAGGTGTTCGAAATAACAGATTTGTAGTGAAGAAAAAGCAGGCTCCCTATCAATTCCTTCTCCTAATGAAAAAGCTTGTAAGACCCTGAATAACAATTAAACCCTTAGGCCAAGGGACACCTATCTGGACAGGAGAGAAATTGAAATGTTATTCTTGCCGACCCATGGTGGAAAGAAGATATTCATTGAGCCTAATCAAAAAGTTAATCGAAAGTATTTAAACAAAACCTGGCACAAGAGCTAGAGGTTTTACTGGAGGAGTTTGGGAAACCTGAGGATGCCTTCAAAAGGGCTCAACAACCACAGCTGCAATTTCTGCTGGGAAAAAATATTTGAGGCAAGGTTGAAACCTGACCTCTGAATTGCTTTTGGTGGTTTTAGGAGGTTTGATTGTACATTTTCTATTTATAAGAAAAGGATCAGTGTAAATGCTCAAATTTTGTGGGCAATCTCTGTAACTTTCTATTAAAAGCCAAGAAAGATCACTTCTGAATATCCATTTTAAGTATCAAGTGGATTTCAGTAGGTGCCCACAAAGGCAAGAGTTCAACTATCAATTTACACAACAAATTTTAGTTCTGTTGGCAAAATACTTGTTATTTCTCACAAAAACAACCCTCAGAGGATATGATTAGCTGCATTTTTCTTCAGAAGCCTCTCAATGCCTCAGATTTCATGGGTGATAGATAGCTGTCTGTATTTCAGAGGAAGAGCTGCCATGCAGGAAGGCATCACAAGTCACAGAATAGTTGTGATAGTGGTTCACAGCGCACTTGCAGCACATATGAAGTCTCTTCAGAACCAAAGTTATTTTTTATAAATAAGATAAAACCAGAACTGAATTTCCAGATAATCAGGCAAAAACTCCTTTTGATTGCAGGAGAGTCATACATCAGGCGAAGGTCTGCCCAGCAGCCTAAGCCACTTGCCAGTAGACAGTTATCTGCAACATTCAAGTCTCTGGCAGCAATTTTAACTAATGGATCCACTGTAATTAACTCATTAGCAGTTGTTCCAATGACTTTACCACTCTAAGCCTCTGAGGCTCCAGAAAGCTAGCTATTTTAGAGGCTGCAAATTTTGCTAAAATGCAGAAGACATTTGCACAAGGCTTTCCTCAGTCAACAGAAGTATGTTCAACTGACTTAGACTTCTTGGAAAAACGTAGCCTTTGTGGCAACCCTTCCTGGCAGAATACATCCTCCAGTGCCATTCCATGGCTACTCAGACTACATAGCAAGGCTGGTAATAAACACACATCCCTTTATGCTAAACAGTCAGGCCTTCTTTACTTTTGGGACTAAACCAAAACCTCCTACAGCTACAGCTGCACTGGGGACTATAGCAGCTGGCAGTGCTGACTTTGTGCAGCAAAGAACAATAGATGTATAACACACAAAGGTCATTACTGTGACAGAGCGGGACCTGCTCTAACAAGTTATGAATATGTAATACAAAATGGAGTTTGACAGGTGTTTTCTGTTCTCCAGGCTGTAGTCCTGCAGGATGTAGAAAATCATACTCTTAATTGGGTCTTGCAAAAACTACCTAAACCACTGCTGTGCCACACCAAGCCCCACGACAGTCAATGCTGCTCCTTGGCCAGGAGAGCAGGACCTAAAGGCTTCCCTACAGAGGGTTGCAGGCAGGAGCACCTTGTCCAAGTCCGCACTGCGTACCTTCAGGCACTAAGTCAGGACCAGCCACTGTGTGGCCAACTGTACAGCACCCACTGTCACCCTCACTTAGACCTCACCTCAGTTCTCTGTATATGCCATGTACAACCCCAGAATGCTGGCCAAGCAACGCTAATCTCCACGTACGAGTGAGACACGCAGGTGGGACCAGAGGCAATCCTTCTAACCTGGGCAGCCCTCAGAGTTCCCTGCTCCTCGTCATCACACGGACACCCTTACAGTATTAGAGTATATTGTGGGAAAAGAGGGAGAAAAGCCACTCCACACCGGGAACCAGCTATGCTTTCCATCCTGATCTGTTCAGAAAACATTCTTGCCAGTGTGCCCCAAGAACAACACATGCAATCCTCAAGATGTGGCTCCCTGAAGATCGCCATTCCCATGGGGGTGCTCTGTTGCAAGTCTCTCTAGCACACACATGTGTGAAATACCACCATCTCTGTCAACTCTGCTTCTACCAGTCGTGCCACAGGCCTCAGCATGGAGGAGCAGGGGGTCACAGAGACACTGTGACATATTTTCCTGTGTAATTGATTCTAACCCGCACAACAGATCTAGAAAAGCCTAGCCTTCCCTCGGTACATATGCCTAGTACAATCCTTTGCACTCTGAGGCAGAGGATCTGGACAGACTTGTTGCTTTGAGAACAACAACGCATGTTTCAGCACTTAAGAAGTTGTTTCTTGTCTCAGTTGTTCAATGCAGAACAATCTGTGTTTTATTCTTAAATATTGAGAGAAACAGAATACATTTTATGAATGATCTGTCATCATCCTCCAGTTTGGCAGATAACACATGTAGCTGGGTCATGGTTTCAAGAGTTTCGTCACAGTTCAGTAGTAGTTAATCATTTTCCAATGAAAGCTAGGATTCTTAGACACTCACAACACACCAGGCATCAGAACTGCAGGGGGTAGAAAAACACAAAACCAACTAATTCTGAAAGACTTCAGTGAAGATCATAAGAACTTGCAGTTCAGCCAGTGCCTGCTCAAGTCTGGGTACTGCTAAAAACAAGCACCCTGGGGTGCTGCTCCATTTCTTTTAAATCTGAACCCTGCTGACTCTAAAAGAGAAGTGGGGGAGGAAAGGACAGTTCTGTTATGCAGGCGGCGAGGAATGGGACAGCCCAGCCAGGACACACCTGGGGCGCTGCTCTGCCTTTGTTTGCAGTAGTGATTACAACTCGTAGTGCACCAAAAATGTGGCTCCTCCGTGCTGAGAGGATGTAAGATGTGTCAGGCCAAACACCCTCCCAGACAGTGTCCAGGACAGCAGGCAGCTCAGATGCAGCCCAAATGCACTTGGAAGAGCCCGAGGCACCAAATCTCCCACGTTCTGCTGGCTAAGCAGCAGCTCTGTGTTGGCAGACATTAGCCCTTAAGAAAGATAACCTTCCACCACTTATGTGGCCCTGGCACTAGCTGACTGTCCATGTCATGGGAGACAGGACAGATGACCCCAGAACAAAGTAAAAAGCAGCAGCAAGTGACAAGCAAGACAGGACCTCACTGCAGCTCTGTCAGAGTGTGCCAGACCGGTGAGGACATGGCTCTGAAACAGCGATCTCAAACCTCTGGTGTAGCTGATAGCTGAGGTAGCTGTCGTCACCTCCTCGGTGTATTTTCATATGCAAATCTGGCCTCATCTTATGTGTTTGATGAATAACCTTTGCTACTGCTACTGATGTTCTCTTCAGCAGGTACAGACTATGCACTTGCCACAGTCAACTGGTGCAAACCTAGTCTTTCTCAGACTGCTGCATTCCAGTTTTAGGAGGGAAAGACTAAATTTGAAGCTTAATTGTTTAAAATAAATTTGTTTCCTTGCTTAAGAGTTAAGGATGTGATTTAACAAGTCGGGGACTGACATTTAAAGTGTAGTGGTGAGTCAGATTGAAATCCAGGCTGTGCCAAAAGGGTGCAGTTGAGAACAGAGTGAAATGCAAATGTAAACTCCCTGGAGCTTTAATCCTGGTTGCAATATTACTGACAAAACTCAGCCCAGAACTGACCCAGATTCATCTTGCTTAGCTTTATAACATAGATGTGACACCCCATTTAGAAGCTGTTGTCCTACACACCATCTGTAGTTTACAGAGAAAAATCAAGACCTCTGGGGGAAATCATCCTGATCTGAACCCCGGATCTCCACCACCTGCTAACACTTCATGTCTCCAGTATTCCCTTCCCTTTTAAAAGAAAACCCTGAACTACATCACCCCTTAAATCTGTGAGATGTAGGAGACAGACTGCTCACAAAAATCTGCTTTAGACACCAAAACTTACCCTGTCTACTCAACTTTCATAGCTTGTCATCTTGCCTGCTCTTCTATTATTCTGTTCTTCTATAATGACCACTGAGGATTTCTGTGGTTTATGAGCATGCCCCAGAAGGTGCCATTCTGCACATGTAACAGGTATTGCTCAAATCCATATATCCAGCATATCCATGCTGGTGTTCATGGAGTTCATAGAGCTATCCAGAACATAACTCCAGCTGTTTTTGAGCACCCACGGGCACAGGATTCCAAATGAAACCTCACAAACCTTGTTCTAATACCTCCCAGTTTGTGGTGGCCTGCATGGCCCCAGGGACACTGCTGTGCTGTCCATGAGGACCCCATGTCCTCTTCTGAAAAGCTGCCCCAGCCTGTACTGCCATATGGGGTTATCCCATCCCAGGTACTGGACTTGGCAATTTTGGCCAGCCTGCTGGGTGCCTCTGAATAGCAGCCCTGTCCTCCAGCCTATCAACCACCCCACCAGCCTGGTGTCATCCAGGGAGGGCTCTGCCTACCTTTACTGTACTCCAATACATCCTTCCATGCATTTCAAAAGGAAAAAAAGTCTCACCTCTGCTTCTTTTTGTCTTTTTATGAAGCCTGAATGATCCCATACAAAGGGGATTGTTACAAAGTGAAATAAGAAAGTATGTGTGACAGAGACAGATTACTGTGAGACTGCACTGATGAAGCTCAGAAAAAGGAATTGAAGAGGAGGACTTCTTGTGTTTTAAGCACACAGAGACAATGCAAGATTTCTATTTGCCTTTAAGGTACATAAATTTTTACTGGTTTTATTTTCTGGAAACAAAGCATAATGTTCAGTACCACAGTACAATGCTAGGGATCTGCAAGTTGTAGAGTCACTGGATAGATCAATAATATAAAAAAATGCAGTTTAAAATCAACCAAATATAAAATAACTTCTCTGAGGGCAAAGAACCAGAACAGTGTACGAGGTTGATGGAGCATTGAAGAAAAAGACTCAAGAGTTCTTTTAGTAAAGTTCTCCAAGCCTTCAAGCTGTAATAAGTTGATATTTAAAAATATACATTGTACTATGCTTAGCCTGGAAATCGAGGAAGATGATACCGCTAATATAATAAAATAAATAAATAATTTGATTCTACTACCAAAAAGCTGTGTTCATTTGACAATCTTTTCAATAGGAAAAAAATATCATTTCCTGGAATGAATTCAAGGTGAAGAAGGATTAAAGTGATAAAATTCAAAAGAAGTGGCATTTGTTTATATCATCTAAAATAGGTTGGGATTAATGAGACAGAAGAAAATTTCAAGACAACTTAATGCAAGCTATGGAAGATTTTAAGGTGCCCTTTCATGCTGAAGAGCAATGCTAAAATAGCGTGCTCTGGTTCCGTATTTCTCACCTTTCACTAATTTTCCAAAAAAATTCTCCAAGTTGCTGTTTCAAAATGACTAGGGTTACAAAGCAGCTTATTTTTTAAAAGGGGTACTGTCTAGTTCCAGAATCCCAACAGGAAATTAAGATTGTGCAATCACAGTTTGCATCCAGAGCTAAGAAAGTATTAGCTGTTCTCATCTTGTATACCAGATTCCCAGCTGGGGACAACAGAGACCCTCGGAAGGTTTGTTTGTTTCTGACTTTAACCCGGAAAAGACAATAGCCCAGTCATTAAAACACACTGACATTACACACAGGAAATTTAATTTCAGGCCACTCACTGCTATTGAGCATAGCAGAGATTTGAACCCAGGTGTCACAAGACAGTGCCCTAAATGGAATGATATACCGTTATTAGGAGCAATTTTTAAGCGTCCTGTGAGCTGGGAACAGGAGCAGCGTACCCCCATATTGCACAGACACTTCGGCAGGACCTGCTGCAGCCACCTGCCTGCAGTTCACAGGGTTAAAAGCACAGCAGGGTTGCGAACAGGTGACCAGGCTCCAGACTTTGAGGGTAGAGCTGCATAGGAGAGACTGGTTTCCTTAGAGTAAAGGAAAGAAAGTTACAGGGATGCTGGTTGGAAGGCACCTCTGGTGGTCACCCAGACCAGCCTCCTGCCCAAAGAAGGAGTGCTGACAGCACCAGATCGGCTCTGCCATGGCTTTGTCTAGCTCAGTTTTGAACACCCCAAAGGACAGAGAGTGCACCACTGCTCTGGGAAACCTGTTCCAGTGCTGCACCGCCCTCCCACTGACATGGCTTCCCCTCACATCTAGTTTGAGCCCTCCAAGCCTCAGTATGGCCATTTAACCCTTGCCATATTATGTGTCTACACCAAGAAGACTTTGGCATTGTCATCTCTGTAACTGTTCTTTAAGTAGGTATACACTCCTATATACTATACCCGCCCTTCGACTTCTTCACTGATTCCCTTAGCCTCTCACTGTAGTTCAGGTGCTTTTGGCCCCTGAGCATCTTGATGACCCACTGCTGAACCCTCTTCTGTATCTAAAAGGCTGCTACTGCTACTGTGAGGAATATCCAAACAAACCCGGAAACCCTACATCAGGTCACTTCAAGGTTTTTCTCCTTTTCTTTCCCTTCCCTGAACTTCTTTTGCAAAACAAGCATATTACCACAAAGAGTATCAGTGATACAAATTAACCTCATCCTATGAAAATTAACATGACCAGAAAGCTGTTCCATTGATCCATGACAAAATATGGGTTTATCCTCTTTACTTGAGGTGCCGAACAAAGACAAATAAAGGAACAAAGAAAGATCTAAGCCTAAGCTAGTCCTTTTTTTCTAGCTGATAACTGAAAAAAGCACCTGTAAAGAGCAATTAATCTCACTTATCTGAGCTGACTTAGCATGAGAGGCATCACCTTCTGGAGTTGTCTATTCACTTCATTGCCTACAAATGGAGCCTAAGGGGACTGACTTGGGCTTAGACATCAAACTTAGGGTAGATGACTCCCATGTTACTAGCAGTGTTTGCTAGTAATATGCAAGCTAAACGGACAAGCTAAGTTCCACTCCTAAATTCGAACTGGTTCTCTAAAGCAAGGAGCAGCAAAATACAGTTATGTTTCGATATATGAAGAAATAGTTACAAATAGTTACAAATCTAAATGCAAAGATGGCACTTAATGGTGTCATTTGCATCACTCTCCAAAGCTAATGTGTAGCCATTACACTTTTTTTAGTACAGTGTAAAATGTACAGTACATATTTAATACAAGAATTTAAAACCTACAGACTCTGAGAAGTTTAACTGCTTTCTTATAACAGTGGACGCCTTAACTCTATCCTCTTACTTCATGCATATCCCCCATGAAATTCCTATATATGATTATAAAAGGAACACGTGACATCTCCTAATTTTAGTGTCAATTACACATCATTATTTTATATGATTTGTCAATATTATACTCATGAAGTGTAGAAATGTAAACCCTTCTCTACTAGAAAACCACTCCAAAGCCCAAGCCCTAGCGTTATTCATACCAAAGCAACATCACAGCAGATTTCAGTTACCAGCATCACTGTTTTTTTCAAAGCTGACAGCAATGACTAAGAGTATTGTGAGGGGTCATGCACGTTTCATGAATGTTTTGGCTCGAAGAGATAGATCAAAAGGCATTTTGGCAAGGAAAAAGAGGACCCCTGGGAACAGAAGCTACAAGAAAAGGACCTTAGTTAGAATTTATCTGCCTCCTCGCTCCTGAGTAGAAGTAGGCAGGAAGTGAACTGAAACCTTGGCTTGCCCTCAAGCAGCCAGGAGGTATGATAGAGCAGACCAGACCAAGACAATCCGGGGACCGGGCCTGGAAGGGAAGAGGAAGGGGAAGGGGAAGAGCAGTACCTTCACTCCCGTGCGAAAGCAGTCCTTCCTGAAGACACAGCTGTAAGATGAAGTGTCATCTGAAAGCCTTTATGCAAAAGGTCTGATTTCTAGATGAGATGTGTTTCAAAACCTCTCAATCGTGCAGATCAGAGTGCTGCTACAGCGTTGGATGACTGATATCACTGTTCTGTCAAAGAGAAATGGATGGGATCAGTGGAAAAATTTAAATCTTAACTATGACAGGTTTTTTTCTTCTATAAAATGCATCATTTCTTTAAGCTGCTTCTGCTTCCTTTGAAGCTGCTTTTATTTAATTACAGAGTACAAAATCCAATTGTGCAAAAACCAAAAGATGTTTCCACTCCAAAATAAATTTCAATTTCAGAACCTAGTTCATATGATCAGTGCTTCCACGTTTCTCCAGGGACTCTGCACTCTGGCTGCAATACATCCTCCAAGATGTATTCCATTTTTTAGCCTCTTGGTAAAGGTAGGGGAACACATTATAGGAATTTTTTGTAGTTCATCTCAGCGGTGGGCCCTGCATGCTTTGACCAGAGAAGGGAGAACATACCCCGAACGGGAACATCTACAAAACAAAGCAGACCGTATGGAATTGCAATTCTATGCTTTTTAACAGAAACATTGTAGTTTTGCCTGAGCCAAAAATATTCAAAGGAGGAACATATTTAGCTGATGGGATGAGAAATTCAGGTGTGGCCAAGATCTTACTCAGCCTCGATAAAGTCTGAGCAAGGAGAGGGAAAGAGACAAATTCACATTAGCACTGGCACTGAAGATACAGAGGTAAGCTTTGGGAAGGGCAAGGGGGAGGAGGGGGGGATGTACCTATCATTTAACAACAAAGTTTTGGCAAAGATTCATATCCTACAATTTTAGCTATCAACAGAGCATCCTCCAGAGAGTGGTGCAAAGCAAGAATTCAAATTTCTTGCACTATGAGAAGCGAAGACAGACTAGATTGCTAACCCAGGGACCTATATTCATTCCCTAGAGTTAGAGAGAGGTATTCACTTCCTTCTGTCAAAATTAAATGGGAGATTTATATTTGGCCTACCAAGGTATTCTGGTACGTAACGGTGAAAAAAATCCAGCAGTGAACTAGTAGCAAAAGTAAAATACTTTAAACCTAAGCCCAGGATGTAGAACCTCCCTGGGACATACCTTGCAGTCACGACCTTCAGCTCCAGCACAGTCTGCTTCTACAGCTCCCTTATCTACATTTCTATATAACGAGTCCAGCTCACAGAAAGCTAGTTCACTGAGCACATTTTCAGATCAAAAACCATATTAACGGAACAGAATGTGAGGAAGATAGGACCAGGTGATTGACAGTGATTGTACTGGAAATGGGAAAGGCTGCACAGCCCTTTCTGAAATGCAGATTTCCCAGGACTGTGAGACATTGGAATCTGATGCTGTGCTTGGCCCATAAAACAGCTTTTTAGGCCGGAAGGGATTTCTTCAGAGTCTCACTTCACAGATCATAACATTTCACTGTTTAATTCCTTCATTAAAGTAATAAGAGTTCATTGTGTTGTACCATATCTAGATTAAAAAGGATTTTCAAGGAAAAGAAGAGTCTATAAAACTCCCAGATAAAGTTATTCCAGCAGTTATTTAGACTTGCTGTAAAAAAATATGCTCCTTTTTGTAGCCTAAATTAATCTGGTTTTACTTTAGAGATTGCGTAGCATCGCGCTTTCATTCACTAGATTAAATTGTCATCCCATATCAGAAATGTCGCTGTGTAGCAACTCTTAAACCACGATAAAGTAATGTGCTAACCTTCTCTTTGGCAAAATAAAAAGATTGAGCTTCTTCACTTCTACTGACAGGCAGCATGTCCAGACCTCTGATTCTGCTGGAAGGATTTCAGAGGTGTTTAAAACATCAGCACCGCAACTGGACTCAGACCCCAGCAATACTTTCACCAGTACAGAAGTCTCCTAACTCTTACTGGATATTCCTTCACTATACATATATAGGTATCCCCCGGTTTCCTTAGTCCCACACTGCACATGGGGTGGTTTCCAGAGTCTCCTGAATGCCCGATGGTTATGTACCATGATGCCTGGTTAGGGATGGCAGCCATGGAAAAGAAGGGCCTGAAAGACCTGAGTTGTAAGTACCATGAGGCGCTCTGATATCTCAGGTGGACACTGTCTTATGGAAAACTACATTGTGCAGCCAGAAATACCTGAGCTAGCTTTTAAAAACTCCGCTGTGACAGCACTGAGCTCTATGCAGCTAAATTTACCTTGTTTCTTGGCAGTCTGCAGCATAGACATACTGGGTAAGATTCATCTGGCCAAGTGTAGACGTATACATCTGAGCCAGACACCCTTGGCTCCTATATGGACATCTTATCTGAGAGTAGGTGTTAGAAATAGATTACATGAGTCACGCCTTAAAAGAGCCTACTTTTCTCTGCGGATCATACAGGGAACCTAGAATAGCTCAGAGGTAGGCACCTCCAGGCTGTAGCAAAGTTTGCCAAAATGAATCCCACCCACTCTGAGGAGAGATGAGAGACTCTCAAAAAAACACAGCAGAAATTTTCAGAAGTCTTGGTTTTGCCTTTTTCCTCTTCCCCGTCCATTAGGCTTGGTATGGAAACATTGAGAGTTTGAAGGAAAATTGAAAAGAAGTTTTAGTACTGTATGAGACTATTGGTACTGCTTCACTTCAAATCTTCATGTATTTAGAACTCCAGATCAATTTCTTTTATTTAAAAAATATCTACTGGAAAGTTAGAATTTCTCAAATAACTTTTCTTCTTGTTTAAAACTAGCAGCCTTTTCTCTTTTCAATATTTAGTAGTTTCTTCCCTTCTTTCTGTGTAACTTAGAAATAGGACTGGAAATATGTGAGTGAACACTTCAGTGTTTGCATTATGACACTAATGCAAGTCAGGGGTACTGCACTCAAGCTGGTGATGTAATATTAAAGTCGTTGGAAATATATTTCTTTTTTATTATTCTTAGAGTTGTTACCATGGAAGTCTTACACACACACACACAAAAATTAAATGGTCTTTTCATTTTTTTATGTAAGAGTCGAGGTATATAAAGTAACTTACTATTTTCTATTGTGGCAACATTTGCACAACAGACTTAAATCACATCCACCTTTATGTTCACTAGATAAACTGACCCAGAGGCCAATTTCTCCTCTGTCAGAGATAGATCAGGAGTATTGTGACCAGTTTCAATAGGAACGGCAGTACAATCATCTGTTCCTTTTTACTATCCTTACCAGTTTCACCGTGGTTATTTCGGAGACTTTCCTGCGTCTCATGTGATTTTGTCAAACAATAACAGTTATGCCGACAAGAATGCTGCCAGGGTGTGCAGAGATGAAACAAGGAAAGCCAAGACCGCCTTGGAACTAAAACTGGCAAGGGATGTCAAGCTCAACAGGAAGGGCTTCTTCAAGTATATTGGAGGCAAAAGGAAGACCAGAGAAGTTGTGGGCCCACTGTTGAATGAGACAGAAGCCATGGTGACGAAGGATGCAGAGAAGGCGGAGTTATTGAATGCCTTCTTTGCGTCGGTCTTTACTACCAGGCCAAGCCCCCAGGAGTCCCAGGCCTTGGAGAAAGTAACGGGGCAAGAGAAAGACTTTCCCTGGGTTGAGGAGGATCAAGTGAGGGACCAGTTAGGCCAATTAGATATTCACAAGTCTATGGGCCCTGATGGGATGCACCCGAGAGTGCTGAGGGAGCTGGCGGAAGTCATTGCTGGGCCGCTCTCCACCATCTTTGAAAGGTCCTGGAGAACAGGCGAGGTGCCTGAAGATTGGAGGAAAGCCAATGTCACTCCAGTCTTCAAAAAGGGCAAGAAGGAGGACCCGGGGAACTACAGGCCGGTCAGCCTCACCTCCATCCCTGGAAAGATGATGGAACAGCTTGTTCTGGGCGTCATCTCAAGGCATGTGGAGGAAAAGAGGGCTATCAGAAGCACCCAGCATGGATTCACCAAGGGGAAATCATGCCTGACTAATCTGATAGCCTTCTATGAAGGCGTGACTGGATGGATAGATGAGGGGAGAGCGGTAGATGTGGTCTACCTTGACTTCAGCAAGGCGTTCGACACGGTCTCCCACAGCATCCTCATAGGGAAGCTTAGGAAGAGTGGGTTAGATGAATGGACAGTAAGGTGGATAGAAAACTGGTTGAAAGACAGAGCTCAGAGGGTCGTGGTTAGGGGCACAGAGTCCAGTTGGAGATCAGTGACGAGTGGTGTTCCCCAGGGGTCAGTACTGGGCCCAGTCCTCTTCAATATATTCATCAACGACTTGGATGAGGGGATAGAGAGCACCCTCAGCAAGTTTGCTGATGACACAAAGCTGGGGGGGGTGGCTGACACACCAGAAGGCTGTGCCGCCATACAGAGAGACCTGGACAGGCTGGAGAGTTGGGCGGAGAGAAACCTTATGAAATTCAATAAGGGCAAGTGTAGGGTGCTGCACCTGGGGAGGAATAACCCCCTGCACCAGTACAGGTTGGGGGCTGACCTGCTGGAGAGCAGCTCGGTGGAAAGAGACCTGGGAGTCCTGGTGGACAACAGGATGACCATGAGCCAGCAATGTGCCCTTGTGGCCAAGAAGGCCAATGGCATCCTGGGGTGCATCAAGAAGAGTGTGGCCAGCAGGTCGAGGGAGGTCATCCTCCCCCTCTACTCTGCCTTGGTGAGGCCACACCTGGAGTACTGTGTCCAGTTCTGGGCTCCCCAGCTCAAGAAGGACAGGGAACTGCTGGAGAGGGTGCAGCATAGGGCTACTAAGATGATTAGGGGACTGGAACACCTCTCTTATGAGGAAAGGCTGAGGGAATTGGGTCTGTTTAGTCTGGAAAAGAGACGGCTGAGGGGTGACCTAATTAATGTGTACAAATACTTAAAGGGTGGGTGTCAGGAGGA
The DNA here is from genome assembly GCA_013398915.1 of Dromas ardeola. NCBI lineage: Eukaryota > Metazoa > Chordata > Aves > Charadriiformes > Dromadidae > Dromas > Dromas ardeola. Next base: position 392,460 of record VYZM01017340.1, on the reverse strand, counting down.
TGGGGCCAGGCTCTTTTCAATGGTGCCTGGCAACAGGACAAGAGGCAATGGGTACAAACTTGAGTATAGGAAGTTCCATCTCAACATGAGGAGGAACTTCTTTACTTTGAGGGTGGCAGAGCACTGGAAGAGGCTGCCCAGAGAGGTGGTGGAGTCTCCGTCTCTGGAGACATTCAAAACCTGCCTGGACGCGTTCTTGTGCAACCTGCTCTAAGGTGACCCTGCTCTGTCAGGGAAGTTGGACTAGATGATCTCCAGAGGTCCCTTCCAACCCTGTGATTCTGTGATTCTGTGATTCTATGCCTAACCTATTGCTTAGGAACTAGATACTAGATACTTGGCGAACTCAATAACTATTACTGCAGACATTGTAATGTCTTAATTTGTCTATAGACATTATTAATTACAGTACATATTGTCATTGGGATTTGTAAAAAAAACTAAGAACAACTTAAAACATACAAATCCTCATAATGCAACACTTTTGCTTCCAGCCTATCCAGTGTCATAGTGATGAAATCGGCACAGTGTGTAAATGGTGCTCACGGCCTGAGATACCAAAAGTTCCATGCTGCTTCTTCATTTCAGTGACTTATATTGTGAGAACAAAGTAATTGGGCAGATAGAGTCCATGGTGCCTGGAGGTTAGGTATTTCAAGATTTAGTTCAAGATATCTCAAATCAGGTCCACTGCTACATGTCGCTTCAATAAAAATAGAGGAAATTAAGTCCTCATTTGTATTTGTTTCTTCCTTTTAGATAGTGAAAATGAGTATTTTATACAAAAACACAGTTATTTTAACCCCTTCCTGTGTTGTTCTCCTAGCCCTCCTGGGATGCAATAGTTTGAGAGAATCACGAAGACGTAGGCACAGAAATGCCATTCACTTGCCGATACCAATTATCCAATGTGCTACTGATCTTAAAGTTGCACTAGGTGAATGAGTTGGAAGGGACTCAGAGATACGCTGCTGTTGTGCACCTTTTGGTTTTTCAGATCCATTGGTTTTTCATGTGCAGTGTTCTCTCTTAATGGCCTATATAGTATCTACACCTGAGAGAAGTAATATTTTATCCTATACCACAACACTACTTCTCTTTTCCCCTCTTTGAAGAAGACAACCGAAAATGTTCCTTCTTTAAATGGTAACTGAAAATACAACAAATTCTCAATACTGCTCTAAAGGAAGTTAAACTAATGTTTTCCCTTTGAACTGGGATGGAACATTATTGGTCAAATTTTCGTTTACTTTGGAGTATATTTAATATGAAGTTTGGGGGGTTTTTTGTATCTTTCTCAGCAGATTTTTCAAGTTTCAGCAACGGAAAAGGTTAGCATGCAAAAACATAAAGTGCAGTATTTCTGAGCACACTAAATGAAATGCATCATTCACATCTTGCCAGAAAATGAATTATGCCAGAGAGAAAGGAAGCTTGTGTTATACAAGCTCTCAAAGATTTTTCCATGAAAAAATTCATCCCCACAATCAATAAAGATGTGATATGAAATCACATTGTTACAAAGGTTTCGTCCTCAGAATTTCCGATGAACGTAAATTTGAATTCCATGCTGTAAGATAATGCTGAATGCCTAAACCATAAATTATGGTGAGGTAGATTTCAAATAGAAGCACCTATGAAGTATTTAAGAAACAAGACTCCACAAATAATGCCGCATTACAAGCATCCAACTTGTGTGGTAATAATACAATATTAATAACAGTGTGATGCAGGATCACTTACAGAGAAAAGAGCAAGAATCCCAAACAGATCTGAGTGAGACATGTATCCTCATGTATTTACATGAGTTAAAAAATACGTAAAATCTTACCTAAATAAATTATTGGGGGACTAGGAAGCATCACTTCTATCTTTTCCTTGCCAAGTTGTGAAACTTTTTATGAGTTAAGTCTGAGTTTCCTCAGTCATTCTGTGATTCAGTGATTAGTATATAAGCATATAGCAGTTATTTAACTTTGTGACCATGTAACTGCACTTGCTGGCTGACATGGTTATTTCTGTTGTGGGATAGGTAAAATTCCACGGCACTGGGCTTTGTTAAGATACAATGGCAATGTAATACCTATGCTTGTCTTTATTTAACTCTTATTTTTCAATAGGGTCATACTGTAGCTACATTAATTATAATAAAAATGATTAATGATAGTAATAATACTCATTATGTTGTGCATATATTAACAGCACAAGCAGCACTTGCGTCCTGGCGTACAGTACACTGGAAATTCAGCTTGATTTTTGTGGGTTTTACTGCATCACGGGACTCCTCTTCCCCCTAGACAGACGAGGTCCTAGTATTACAGCACAAGTTTGTTTCAGAATCGGCACTAACTTGTATATTGGTTTTATAAATTATGAAGCTTAAGCATTTTCTCTTCAATTCCAGATTTTCAGTCCCCTTGACACTGGTCAACTCCTCAAAGTACTGCCTGACGATTAGATGGAACAACAAGCTGAACACAAGCATCTTGCTGGGAAACAGCACTCCCATGACATACATCCGCCACAAGTTTCTAGCACATCGTTATGGAATGACAAGACCAGTAGTCATAGACCAAGACTGCTATAAAAAACCTAATTTGATTTTACATAACAATCCTCCAGCTATTGCACATATTCAGCAGGCCTAGTGCCATGATTTGGAAGCCTGCTTTTACGATGTAGACAGGAAATATTTTCCCAGGGTGTGAATCGTGCCATTTCTTTTATGGTTCAACATCCAGAAGTCAGCCTCCAGAAACCAACAAAGCATTCCGGGATTTTATGTTCCTATGCTGGAAAAAAAAAACAGTTGAATATTTGCATCTTCTGTGAAGATTTTCCCCACAAGATCAAGTTTGAGAGCTTGTTCTCATGATGCAGAATAGCCTACCGCCATCTGTACTGTCATACATGCTCCCCCCTTCCCCAGGCAGCTCAAAGCCTGTGGAGAGGGTTAGGCAGGAAAGTGGGGAACAGGAGCTGCTCCAACAACTGAAAGAAAGACAAACCAGCAGGACAAAGCATCCAGCTGCACATAGGAGAGCTCTAGTCATCAAAAATTTTTCTTTGTAAATTCATAATTTCCCCAAGCTACCAAGTTACCAATAGGTCTGTGTAAGGGAAAAAAACAAAAACAAAAACAAAAACAAAAACAAACAGCAAAATGTGAAAATGTGTGTTTAAAAAGAAAAATCTGATATCATCCTTTCATCTAATGATCCTGAATGTTCAGTAGCTCATATGAGCAGCGGCTCTAAATGGACCAATTAAAACCCCTAAACAAATAATAAATGACCGTTATATGAGCACAGATCTGCCTCGCATGTGCCACCTGGTATATATGAACATATTTCCATAAGGAAATTCATAAGGATTCACTTCTGTCTCAACAGGGCCAAGGCAAAGGAAGGGAAGAGATGAGGTTTTAATGCAAGAAGTTAGGACTGGCTGTTCAGCGCAGTCCTGCTGTTTACTTTGCTCTAAACCACACCTGAAGCATACAGCTACTGTACACACACACAGAGTGAGCTATGTGGGGTACTTACTGCTGTAAGGCTGTCACAGACCTTCCCTAAACTGCAGCATTTGGCATAGCTGTTGCAGCAATCCTGCACAATGCCTGCGTGTTTCTCAAAGTCCTTTTCCAAGTCTCTGTGTGATTTAACTGAGAGCCAATATTCTATTTCCACAATATTTTAAGTTAACGGCAAAACATTCTGGACATATCTTATTACTCTGCTCGTCTCTTCCCCCAGGGCTTCTCTGCCGCCTCTGACAGCTTCCTGATTGCAGCCTCTCCTCGCCCAGCAATGCCTCAAGTTTCATCATCCAAATTACTGTACTCTAAGTCCCCTGCAGTAACTGTGTCTATTTGCAATATCCCAACAGGAAGACCCCCATCAAGATGAGTCATTCTTATTTCCAAGGATGTTGTGCTGAGGCCACTCAGAGGAAGATGCAGCACCAGCAGCTTTGTATTAGCCTAGTGGGGGGAAAGAAACAGAGCCCTGCTTTCAGCTAGATTTCTTTACAGCAATACAGATATTTTTTTCCAGAAATGACGAAAATTACAAACACTTACTCTAACAAAAGCCCTGTTGGAAGCACCAGAGTCCTGAAAACCTTGGGATGTGTGCCATGTTGTGTGGAAATGGGGTCTAGCTACTTTGAACTTGCTACTGTCTGGACAGAAAGCGATGCTTTGCTGTGAACTCCACAGATCTGCTGGGCCTCCGAACTGTTCATTCATGCGTTATTTTTTGGCAGCCTTCACCATTTCCACAGAATCATTGGCAGCAGCCTCGCTAGAGAGCAGGTAAGCCTGACCCTGCAACTTATCTACCACTATTAATCACAAACTGTTTTTTAACTGCTTCATAATAGTGATCATTCAGAGGTTCTTCAGGATGGTGTAACTCTGCTGCAGAATCTCACACATACAAATTCTCAGAAGAGACAGGGTAAACCTTGCTTTCAGCTCAAAAGAGCACAAGAAAAGCATTTCACCATGTTACTGCTGTAGCACAGATAGAGCCAGCTCACATAGACCTTCAAACAATAGAGCTAGGATTGGGTCAAGATGTAGCAGAAGTCTGCAGTTTTTGGTTTTAAATCAAGGATGGGTTTCCATCTCTAATTCTGCTAACTTTGAACAAGATCCTTGCATATTACAAACAGATAACACAGGCTAGTTGCTGGACTGTCCCATCAAGCATTACTCATTCTTCGTCTCTGGAGAGGTAGTCAAAAATAAACAAACACCTGTGTATATCACCATATGAACCCCATGTTCCCAAACTTTTGAACATCAATGGAAAATTTGTCACTATATGCATGCATGCTTAGTTATGATATGATGTGGCTTTCTGGAGCCACTGCAGTTTGTCAGTGATGTATGAAATGAGGAATCACAGCCCAGTGCACAAAAAAACAAATGACGCCACCCAACAAGTAGGCTGAATTTGTAAAGTGCTTCTTAAACTCTTGCACAGTCAGTCCCATGAACACTGGGACAGCCAGGGTAAGAGAGCACAGGATAGAATTTCAGAGACATGGGGGAGAAACATCTTCTGTCAGAGTCCACCTCACATACGTAAGTTTGAAAGCTGTCATTTTAATTGCAGACATTTGTTCTCTCTAGCTACTTTTCTTTTCCCTGTTGGAATGAAAGTGGTGCCTGACAGGCTGTTTGGAAGATTAGGGATTTCTTTGTTTTTTTGCTCTTAATGTTCTCGCTGAATTTATTTATATCTTGGCTGGTTATTAGAACTTGTTCCATATGGTAATCTGGCAATGCCAAGCCAAGGATTTAAAATTAAAAAATAGGTTCTTTCAGCAAGACTTCCGTGACTTGGAAATTCACACAAAAGTATTAAGACACAATTTAACCCAGCTTTTCAGAGGAAAATTGGGGAGGAATGTAGCCAGAGGGTAAATAGGAGGCTATATGAAAGACCAAAGCAGAAATTTTTTTCATGTTGTTGGAAAGTGGCCCAAAAGCTCATTGTGTTGAAGACCTTTCATTAAAATCCTATTTCAACAAGAGAAAAGAAGACAGATTTTCTGGATTGGAGGGTTTTCCAGTCTTCTGCTTCTGTAGGAAACCCTGGGAGGACCGCAAGAAGAAAACAATCCAGGAAGCAAACTTGGACCCAAACTAGAAGATAGATACACGCCTGTATAACTGGAACAGAAAATACAAATAAATTACATGTTGTGTTTTTTTCAAGCAGAAGTAGAGAAAAGGCTGTTCTGCAATGCCAAGGGGCCAGTGAGAAATGAGAAATTATATACATCTAGGCTACCTTGAAAACTATGCTTTAATGTGTCAAAGGAGGTGGCAATACTTCAATGCAGATTTCTGACCCATGCTTCAAAGATGTCTGGATGAGCATGGACCAAAAGTCTCGGATTCCCATTGGATGAGGGGTTTTGGCTAGAAAAAAAATAATCTCCTGATTTGTAACTGGTTTGGAGTTTGGTTTGCATCCCACCTTCAGCATAAATTTAAAAAGAGGAAACACACAAACGAAACATAGCAAAACAGAAAACAGATTTGCAGGTCCCACAGGCTTCTGAACAAGTATGTCACAATTTCCCCAGAGTATTCCGAACAGGACGGTGGCAGCACTGTAATACTATATCACATAGACAGTATCGGCAAGGGAAAGTTGCATTTTTATTACCAATAAATTAAAAAGTCTGAATTCACAGAAAAAAGTACTTCTTCCACAGACAAATTATTAAAAACCTCATTTCAGTGAAGACAACATTCTCTATTCCTCAAATTCCGAACAACAGAGAGATATATGTAAGAGAACAGAAAAGCCTAATCAGTACAATCTTTGCCAAATTCTGACCAAAATTGTGCATGATTCAATATTATCCCTAACAGTAAGGTCAATACGACATTCAAGCAAGGCTGATTTCAGCCAACAGGTTTGCTTTTTTGGTTTCAGGGTATTTTGTAAATCCAAATAAAAACCCCATAGAAATCAGGTGTCCTGCTGATTCTTTTTCCATCTTTGCCACTGTGCAAAATACAGCCAGTACCATCAGCCAAAAAATACAGGTATTAGTGTACTGATAATGTTAAATCAAACTTTGGTTTTCTTTTCCTCCCCTTACACTTAACGAACAAAGAATGAGTTTTTTACAAAACGACTCCTAAGAGGAGAGCTGATGCACACTGCCCTCAGTTTCAAGACTTTTAAAAGACATTCAGCTATTGTTTTAGACTGAGTTTTGAACAAAAGACGAGATTTGTGGTCTTTTACAGAAGTCTGCGAGAGCTGGACAGTTTTTGGAGCCCAGGAAGCAACCAGAGCTGCTCCAGGGAAGGGGGCCTGACACGCAGTGATGGGACATCATCCGGCTTGGCTACGGGGTTGCTGCTATCAACGAGACCCAGCCAAAGGTCCCCAGATCCACCAGAGAGGTGAGGATCTGCTCCAGTCCCTGGGAACCCCCTCTGAGCTGCACAGCAAGGAGGTGTTGGTCTTCCCTGCCCAGCATGCAGAGGAAGTGGTGCACCATGCACTGAGGAACAGCATTATGGTGGGTCAAATTGTCATGTCCCACCACTTGTCTGCACCTACACAATGACAGAACCCTGAGGCATATTTCCCCAGCAGTCAGTCCACTGGGCGCATGTCCATCACTCTCCAGTGAACCAAAGAGATGACTGCAGGGAGGTAGGAAAAGCTACACTGTTCTCAGACAGTGAGAAGCTCTGGTGTATGAAATGGCACAATCCGAAGTGGTGGTTTCAAACCAGCTCAATACCCCTGAAGAGAAAGCAGACAATACATCGATAAAACCATACTGAACAAGGTCAGCACGGTGACACTTCCCTGACTGCTGGGACCGGTCTCTTACCAGTGCTCATCCCAATTTTATACTCTATATCTGAGGGGAGAAGTCCTCTGCTCTTCCCCTTCTCCAGCAAAACCCATGTGATTTTCACGCCATGCTAACTCCTTTAATAGTTTTGGCTGGGAATCATTTTCTTCACAGTAGCTGGTATGGGGCTATGGTTTGGATTTGTGCTGAAAACAATGTTGATAATACAGGGATGTTTTAGGTACTGCTAAGCAGTGCTTACACAGAGTCAAGGCCTTTTCTGCTCCTCACACCACCCCACTAGCGAATAGGTTGGGGGTGAGCAAGAAGTTGGGAGGGGACACAGCTGGGACAGCTGACCCCAACTGACCAAGGGGATATTCCATGCCGTGTGGCATCATGCTCAGCTTTGGGAAGAAGAAAGAAGGGGAGGACATTTTGAGTTACAGCTTTTATCTTCCCAAGTAACCATTACGCATGATGGAGCCCTGCTTTCCTGGAGATGGCTGAACGATGGGAAGCAGTGAATGAATTCCTTGTTTTGCTTTGCTTGCGTGCGCAGCTTTTGCTTTACTTATTAAACTGTCTTTATCTCAACCCATGAGTTTTCTCACTTTCACTCTTCTGATTCTCTCCCTCATCCCACTAGGAGAGAGTGAGTGAATAGCTGCGTGGTCCTGGTTGCCAGTTGGGGTTAAAGCACAACATACAACAATTACAAGAAAAATTCCTTACTTGTATGAAAACATACCTTTATATTTACAATAGTTTTCACTTCAAGACACAATGAGTTTAACAATTACAAGTTTGTTTCTTGCAACAATTGAAGGTGAATGACCTTTTCTTCTTCAGTCTTTCACGCTGAGGACAAACCGAGAACTCAAGGCAGGTGGGACTACAAACCACCAGATAAGATTCCTCTTTTCTCTACCCTAATCAATGGGAAGATCGGGGCCAAAGGCTATTGCGACATGGAAGAGACTGCAAACTCACTTCAAGTATTTCCTTTTTTTCCCCACATAAAATTTCTTTCTGAGACATACTTCCACACACATGTTTTACAAAACTGCAATTGTAAAAGACATTACACTGTAAAATCATGACAGGGAATAATAGCACATCTGTGAAAATTCCATTTTTGTGTAAGTATATGCTGCATTTTATAGTTTCTTTCCTGCTCCACTGTAGAAGTTAGTATCTAGTGCTTGCCATCTCACATAATGATCAGTTACCCGTTTGCCACATCCCTTTACAATGAATGCAATACTAATAGTGCCCTTATCCTTTCCAGTAGAGCTCATTGCGGCAGTAAGAACACTTCAGGCAAAATAGGATTATCATAGTCTACATACACAGCACAGGACATGTAAGGTCAAAAGTTTCCCCTGATTATGGATATGCCAGTTGAGATACTACCCACGTCATTTTTTGAAACTACTTAGCATTCTCTCTGCTATTGCATTGACAGTAAAAACTTTATGGACTGTAGTTATGGCCATAAGCGCTCTGTATTTTCTAGAATCAGATCCCAAGAGCATTAAGTTGGTCTAACAACAAATGAATGACCAGCTTGAACCGATGAGAGCGTGGTTGGTGGGCGTGCTAGCATTATAAGAGAACTCAGAAGCACCAGCAGAGATTGCCCAGCTCCGCTCAAGGGTGCTGATCTCTCCGCAGAAGGAAACCACTCCTCCCTTCCTCCTTCAGTCCCTTGTCTCATTTACATTACCCAGATGCCCAAAAAGATACACTTTGGTCTCAGGGTCACCCCTCCGACTAACCATTCCTTGACATAATTCACAAATAAGCACAGTTTACCTACTGACTGTGCTGCCATGATGCCTAGTTGAACATTGCTGAAGATGGATTTACATATTTCTATTTGACACTGCTGAACAGGGAGGTCTCCTGCCAGCAACCAACACGGTGTTAGGAAGATATCTCTAGTATGTATTGTGGAGCTTGCTGAAGCACCTGCATGATTCTCCCAAGTAGGAGCACGCAGATTTTTCTCATCAGCTGAGAGACGATGATGAAGAGGGAATGAGAGCAGCTCCTTCCAACTCCTCTGCACCCAGCCTGTCAAAGCCATGAGCAAGTGGGTCTGTGGGACATCAGGGCTTTCCTTCCTGCCACAGAAAAACAGACTGGGCCTTTGAACTTCATGGAGGAGCAGTGAAGAAAGGGAAGAGGCTCAGGTGTAACCAGGCGTATGAAATGAAAAGTATCCAGGATGAGAGGTGCGGGACACAAAGCAATCACTGCCCATAGCTGCGTGCTATCTGGGGAAAAGGACTGAGAGGAATTCGTTTTATTACCCCATGACTTATCTGAGCCCAGGGAAAGACAGAGATGCTTCTGACATTGACTTCATCACTAGTGAAACTGCACAGATTCTGCTGTGGCATGTTCACAGCACATCCCTGAGAGACACAAATCTGCCTCTTCACAGCCTGCATATGAATGAATTACAGGAAAAATTAGATGCTGCTCAGTCTTGTTCACTACTCCACAGGTACTAAAACATTCTGCCTGGCTTGGAAAGAGAGCTGCAGTGCAGCACTCCTCTGTGCCTTCCCCACCTCCCCTCACTCCTCTGTGGGAAAAACCCTGCCAGCGAGGCATTCAGCCTTCCCAGAAGCCCAGAGGAAACACCTTCAAAAACACCAGCAGAAAGCACCTTGATGTCAGTTACAACCTGCTGCCTGACTACAGCTTTTGTCGTGACTTTTCTGCTCTGGAAGGGCTTAGCCTTCCCACATTGCAGAAACTGGGTGGTGACAGGGGATGATACAGAGAAAGTGGTAAATCAGTGGACAAGATGGATACATCAACTGCTAAAAGCTGTAGTTTCCATATGCTAAAAAAGAAAAAAAAAAAAAAAGAAAGAGAGAAAGCTATCAAGGCAGTTATCAAGGCAGTATCAGTGTGTAATCCTGATGACAGAGCATTACGCTGGATACTGCACACAATTCCTTCCAGGAAGAGAAATAAAGGTTACAGGAGTGGCAAGACCCTGCTGCAGGACTGCAGAAAAACCTTCAAGAGTATTTAATTATTCATGGCAGAGTTTAAAAGACAGTGCCTATAGGCCCTGGCACAGCTAGTATATGCACACGCACACAAGCACATGCAGCAGACCCAGCCCTTCTGTGCTTTAGTACCAAAACAATGTCTGCGTAATCCTAGAAAACCCTCAGATCCTACCCCATAGGGGACACTCAGACAAACCATAAAAGTGTGTCTGAACTATTTCTGGCTTCCCACTTTTCTATGCTGCTCAGCATTCTTCCCGAGTCTACCCCAGATCTGCAAGTCCATACGTACATTTTCTGGAGGTCTGCAAAACACTTCGCCCTCTCAGAGAAAGCATAAAAAAACATGGGTTAAACTTCTGAAACTGTTACAACTTAAACTGCTGGAGCAAAAAAAAATTAAAATGGGCCACTGTCTGGATGGCCTGAACCCCAGCCATGCAAAGGTCACAGCAATGGAACAGAGGTCTCAGTGCAAAATGAAACTTGGTCCTCACCTCATCTTTCAGTTTGTTCAAAACCTTCACCACTTCTCAATCAGTAAAGGTTCCAAAAGCCACTCTGTGTGTAAGCCACAGTGGCTGTTTCAGATGCAAATACACGTGTGCGGGAGAACGCGTTGCAGCACGGAGGGCTGCAATCACAGTGAAAACAAGTAACATTTACCGGGGTCACAGAGCTGCAGCACGAAGCAGTTCATCAGCGACCTCACAGATGTCAGTAATACCTAAAGAGCTGCTGTTTTCTCCAGTGAGCATCACTTGGAGAAGTCTGGTGCCAATCACTGTCTTCAAGGAAAAAACATTCCTGCATATCATGTCTTGTCTCCAGTGAAAACACCATTATATCATTAGCCTGAAGGAGTTGGAAAGAATTCCCATAGTAAGAAATATCTTAGGTTTATAACACTGGTGTGATCAGGCCTATCTATTGACAAATTTATTTCTCAGATATTTTCTCCTGATTCCTAGAAGATTCTCAAGCTGTTTGGGAGAGTGCTACTCTCATGGTACCCAGCTGTGCTGGGTACCATGTTAACAAGTGAATAATATACATGGTCACAGTCCAGTGCACATTTTTTGGTCAGCCTAGAAAGATCACGTGAATGATAGATACGTTGCAACCCACTGCCTGTGACACTGATCAATACCAACAGCCTAGCCGCTGTTAACGCTTTGTAGGTATCCTGGGGCAGGTCTCAAGTCTCCATTTTCTACTCAACAAGGCTCCCATCATCAACGCAGAACTTCTTCCAGTGCTGTCGTCACACTTTCTCCCTCAGCACAGATGAGTCTGCTACTCCCATGATGAGTCTGTACTAGTATTCTTTCCCAAAATACAGACTAATTTAGATTGGAAAGGAGGTCATCTGGTCCACACACCACACCGCCATCACCCCCCGCTTAACTACTGTCAGTGGGACAGAACTGCAGGTAGAGACAGTCGATTTAAGACAAAAATTAAGAAAGAAGTGCGGGAACTATCAACAATTTAAAAATTAACTACCTACCTCTCAGGTTGTGAGAACTAGATGAGGCACTTGCCACAACAGCATCAGGACACAGTCTCCAGAAAGAAAAGCTGAGTTTGACACTGTCCTGGTTTCAGCTGGGATAGAGTTAACTTTCTTACTAGCAGCTGGTATAGTGCTATGTTTTGGATAAAGGATAAGAATTAATAAGATAATACAGTGATATTTTTAGCTGTTGCTAAGCAGTCAAGGTCTTTTCTGCTCCTCACACCACCCCACCAGCAAGTAGGCTGGGGGTGCACAAAAAGTTGGGAGGGGAAACAGCTGGGACACGGACACCAACTGATCAAAAGGATATTCCATGCCATATGATGTCATGCTCAGCATATAAAGCCGGGGGAAGAAGAAGGAAGAGGGGGATGTTTGGAGTTATGGTGTTTTGTCTTCCCAAGTAACCATTATGCATGATGGAGCCCTGCTGTCCTGGAGATGGCTGAACACCTGCCTGCCAATGGGAAGCAGATAATAAATTCCTTGTTTTGCTTTATTCACGTGCATGGCTTTTGCTCTGCCTGTTAAACTGTCTTTATCTCAACCCACTAATTTTCCTTATTTTTCCAATTCTTCTCCCCATCCCACTGGGGAGGGAGAGAAGTGAGCAAGCAGCTGCATGGTTCTGGTTGCTGGCTGGGGTTAAACCATGACAGACACCAAGCCCTGTGCGACTGATCCTTTGCTGTAGATGGTCCCTCAGGACCCCTGCCATTCCCTGTGATGCCTTGGGGCGTTCTTGTACCCTGCTCAGCAAAGGAAAGTGCCAGCTGCTCCTCTCCAGGACTGCCTGGTGTTGAAAATCCTACAGGAAACCTCTTAGCTGCGACTTGTTTTCTCACAATCGGGGCACTCTGTCGAGACATTGTCTTTTGGTTGATTTTGTTGGTTTATTTATAAAAGATAAACACCTCGTGGGAAAGACAGGCAGGCAAAACACACATATATGTCCTTTCTCTATTTATTAAGAATAATGAAAAGCAAATAAATGCTTTGCTGGGAAAAGTAAATGCTCCAGCAGTCAAACATAATCTTATTCTGGTACTGTGTTTGTACGCTAGTTGAGTCTCACAACGCGGTCTCAGACACCTGGATGTTGTGTGCATCTGTATTTCTCTCTTCTTCCATATTTACGCATAACATATTTAAGATGGGGACAATGCAGTCACAGGAGAAAGCAGAAATTGCTCGTGTAAACACATCAGTAGTCATGGAATTTCAGACCCTTAGGAGAGAGTTGATCATTTCAATACGATAAACCAGCACACTCCCCAGTGGAAATGTATTTCTAGCATCACTAAGATACTGCATGTTCTTCCCACAGTTATTTTCTTTTGCATCTGTACACCTTGTTTTCTGTAGCCATTTCATCGTGAATGGAATGTCAGGCACCAGCTGTACATTGAGAGAGAAACAATCCACATAAGCCTTGTGTCACTTTCTGGTCTTGTTGCTGCAATTTTAGGAAGAGGAGGTGGTCAGCTTGTTTGCTTTATAGCAGACAGGAGAAGACTACAAGTATGAGCTACAAGCCTACTAGATTTTCTACAATATCCCAAGCTCAAAAGGAAGTGAATAATACAAAGAAATATATAGAATATCTTCTTCATTATAGTGCTGGTCAATAATCAATAACCTCAAAAAGTGGTTGAAAAAGACATTTATTTGCAAATTTCACAGAAGTGCCAGGGCTTTTAGAGAGCACTACAATGGACAGTTTGATCAATTCTGGCATTAGAGGAAAATGCCACCCATTGTTTGTAAATGTGTGACCAAAAGCCCATTCAAGTTGCCATAATATCTGGTGCAGTTCTGATATTGTACTCTAGGTAGCTGATAATCACATTTCTTCAAAAGTGATTACCAGGAGTTATCTGTACACGTAGAGAGGGAAAACTTCCATTATGTGTCTTCAGAGGACAGTTACAACAGCCTGATGCCTGCCCTTCTTTCTTTCCCTTTACAAGACCACCCTCAGTAACACTCCTTTTTCTCCCCTTGTCATTTTCCAGTGAAAGGCACCCCTAAAGCCTTTTTAGTTTATTCCAATAATCTCAGAAGCATCTTTATCTTGACCTAATGGCTGTCCCTCTTTGTGAACTGTTCCAATTTAACATCCTATTAAACTAGTCCGTCAGTCCTTCTTGAAACATATACCGTCTGTACACACAAATTTGTCATAGCTGCGCAAAGAGGCCACGGCCTCAGCCCAGCAGCTAGAGGAAGCTGGCTGACTTTCTTTCTCACCATAACCATGTGTTGGCAACACCACTAAATTCTTCACATCATCCATAATATGCATGGCATTAGGGGGTTCTCAACACAATTTCTTAATGCAACATCTCACGGTGACAGCCTGTCTCTTGAAGATGACTACTACTGCAGCATTTGCTTTCTGGATAGGAAATAAACCTACTGGAATCATAAGGAGAAAGAATTAAAATACACCTAAGAAAATTATTTTTGTTTGAGTAAATAGCACCAATTGTGTGAGTTTCCATGCATACATACAGTCTAATACACACACGCAGGAGGAAGCTTTAGTAAGCTGAAGAATGTTACTGTTCCAGAAACTGCAGTGAAGTTCTAAAAAGTACAGAATTCCACAGTTTATTTTCTCTCCTGATTTCAGTCACAGGCCCCATAACACTGATCTTGTCCCTGTACTTCCAGTTGCTGTAGATGGTGGGTGACAAAGTTTTAATTCATAACCTTTTATGCTAACATGTGTTCAGACAAATCTGTAAAGGTAAATTGAGTGTGTTCATTTAAGTCTCAAACATCAAAGAAACTAAGATTAAGCACATTGCTTTTCAAAAACTAATTTTAAATCCAGTTTCATATTTTTGATAATTCTGAACTGGAAGTAACTCAAATCGTTCTCTCTTCGTCTAACCTTCAGCCTTGCTCCCTATCCTTCCTATGTGCTGAATGAGAAAGGAGACCGGCAGATCAATTAAAGTCTGTTGTAAAAATGGCTGCATGCATTTTATAAGATTCATATTTGTAATGGAGGACAATCAGTACAGATATATATTGTGTAGTGAGGATGTAGCAGAAAGATTAATTTTTGGAAATAATTCAGCCTGATGGATAAGGTATGTATGTAGATACTGCCAATACATCAAACAGTATCCTGCAGAGTAAGATAGACAAGGCCTTTTGCACACCCATGAGCAATACCTAGTCCCAACCTGGCTGAAGAAGCGAAGAAGATACCACATCACCACATCCAAATGATCCTGTAATTGCCATTTCCAATCCCACCTTTCCTCAAAGAGATAAGCAAAGCACAGTTCAAAGACTGTCTGAGGTCTGAACAGGGTTTTGACCCCTTCCAGCTCAACTGTTGCCATTTTCTTTGCCAAAGATCTCTCTTCAAAATGTGCTCTTCTGCACTGATATAGTCCAGCCCCCGTGCTTCCTATAAGCCAGGCAAGTTTGAGAATCCTTTTAAATTTAGAAATCCCACAATGCAAATGTAATTTCAACCAATTTTTTGAAGCTTTATTATTTTTTTCCTTGGGATCCTTAGTGTCTTTGCACTGCTGTGCATTTCACGCTGTCCTAACAGATAGGTAGTTAAAAGGAAGGCCAACTGTTTTAAAAAAAAATAGAGGGGGGGTGTGAAAACCATACAACAAAGTAACTACAAATAGGACACTGCTGTAGAATTCAGTTTTTGAGACACGGGAGCAAGGGAATAAATCAAATAACTCAGACTGTCCAAGGCAATATGACGGAGCGTGGAATTTTTGGCACGTAACAGTCTCATGATGAATGAAAACACAAACAAAAATCAATGGCTGAGTTGCTCAAAGAACAAATTTTCCCTAGCAGTAAAAAGACTTGAATACTGGCTGCCAGCCTAATTTCATTAGGAAATGCATTCCAATTAATGGAAGCTCTGCAAACAAGAGATAATTACTAAGGCAAGACAGAGGAAAGGCCTTACAGCCTTCCAGCTTCTCCTCTTTGGTTGCAACTTGCCCTTCTCTCCTTCCAATTCATTTAAAGTATGGGTTGTTGGGCTTCTGCAAGTGTATTTCCCAGTCCTCCCCTGCCATTCCTGCTGCACAGGACTCTCCTTGCCTGCTCCCGACGTTGGCCTTGTCCCCCACCCACACTTTACACCGTGAAGTTTCCCATGCTGGGGAGGGATGTGTTTGTTCTCACATCTCAGTGTCTGAATGCCAGTTGTGCCATTATTCCTGTGCTCCTTGTTTATATTCGTTTTGATGCTACATTTCCTGTGCCAAATTAAATACTGGCACAGACAGGTGCCTGAAATCAAAGTTGTGCCTGCTTATACTCTGGCGGATTTTCATGGAAATAATTTCCATGATTTCATTTCCCAGGAAAACAGCAATTATGTAACCTCGGTAGAAACAGACGCCAACAATATTAAACCCTCGCAACTGCACTCCTTTCACCCCAAGGGCTTCTTTCAATGGGAGGATGGAAAGTTTCTTAAAACCAAACAAGCAACACGTCCCTTTTGTTTTAACAGACGTGCTTCCTTATTCTATCTGCACGTAGGCAGAAACTTGAGACATTGTGCCTCCCTCACATCGTCCCCTCAAACGCTGTGCGTTTACAAAGTGGCTTCGCCACATCTCTCTCGCAATCAATATTGTCCTTGACCCAGAGGATATTGGGCAGCCCATCGTGATGGCTTGCACAGTAGTGCCTTCTGCAGAGCCCAGCGGCGAGGACGTGTCATCCCTGAAGTCCCACCACTGTGCACCAGAGGATGCTGCTGCCAGGGACCAGGATGCTTCGCAGGAGCTGCATCCAGCTTGGGCTTTTTCACCCTGCAGCTCTGCTGAAAAAATTTCAGTTACATCCATCCATACAACAAATAAATCCCGAGTGACTGCAACTCCATTCTCTTGCTCACTCTCTGATGTCCAGCACAAAATGAGTGTCTGCAGTCCCACCGACTGCAATGTCAGCTCACATGGGCCACCATTAGGGCCACCACCTAGCTCTGACATCCAGCCACAGCAGCCAAGGGCTCAGCACTAACAGTCCTATCCAGTGAGGGTGCCATCAGCACCAGGCTCCCTGCCATCTTCTGGGCTGCCATGAGCTAGCTTGCATATGGAAACATATGGGCAGAGTCTATAAAAACCAAATCAACAGCAACAAAAGCATGGAGGCAACTCTGCTACTTCTGGAGACCTAAATCTCAGTGGGTCATCCACTTAATCGTCTTTTTACATCTCACATACTTCTTCAAACACTTCAAGTGTCTGTCCGCAGTCACCACATGGCATTACATACTTACAATAGTTTCACTAACAGGCAAAAAAGAAAGAGTAAGCAGAGAAAAAGTATTGGGTTTGTGGCAAGGGATAAAAGCCTAATTTATCAATGCTAATAGCTTGAGTCACTGATTAAGAAAAAGAAAAAAAAAAAAGACCAAAAAATCAGACTATATCACAGAAAGCAGTAGCATTACGTGAACTATTCTGACGCCAGACGATGTCTGTTTCTAGAGGCTGATCGGCTCTATGTGTGTTTTAGACATGGCATGGTATTTCCAGCTCTGTAGTTCTGAAGTGTTGGGTCAGACGTGTAATATATCTTTCTCTCCCATTGTGGCGATACGAGATCGTCATTTTAAAGGTCTTCC
This sequence comes from Dromas ardeola, assembly GCA_013398915.1. Classification (NCBI taxonomy): domain Eukaryota; kingdom Metazoa; phylum Chordata; class Aves; order Charadriiformes; family Dromadidae; genus Dromas; species Dromas ardeola. The sequence continues at coordinate 374,924 of VYZM01017340.1, read as the reverse complement.
CTGGCATGGCTGCCAAGCTGTTTGTCTGAGCTGCAGTGGTATTTTTGGAGACAAAGACTTGGACACAGTGCGGGACAGGTGGCCTGGCAGCAGTGGTAGGAAGCTATCAAACCGCGCAGCGTACATTTCAAAACACAAACCAGAGGGAGAGGAGATAAATCATTTACTGTATTTAACTTAGCATATTGCTACTTTTTGTGACTCATGTAGTCTTGCGGAAGACTCCCCAGCCAGGACAAGCCAACTTTGAAGGAAAGACGATGTAAAGTTTACAGACTGCCATGCATTTACGAAGTTAGTGTGCATAAATGCGTACAGGCAGCAGTGAAAGCAACAAACTTAATGATGGGGAGGAACTTGCATTGCCCCATCTCCCTTCACTCTCCCTGGACCTTCCTATGCTTCGTCGGTCAAAGATAAACCCAAACCATCCCCTGAAGGCCAGCACAAAGAGGCAGCAGTCAGCAAAAATATGAGCACTTTGGTCTACACCTTAAGTGTCTGTCCATAGCGCTGCCGCTGGCCTTCCCAGGCCAAGCAAGAAGCAAGCCCCCACATGCTTCCAGTGGCAGAGCACCTGCCACTGTGTCACCAGGTCACTTGGCCAGAGCATGTGCGCACCCACAGCGCAGTGAAGCGGGCAGCCCCGACCAGCAGCCAGAGGCGCAGAGGAACTCCTGTACATTCACGGCAGGACCGAGACTGCAAGAAAGCCAGGGCTCAGTGGAAAATGTCTCGCGCAGCACCTCTGACCATTTCTTGCACAGGCCCTGAGCATCGCTACCACAGCGACTTGTACGTCCCACACCCAGCCACCCTCTTAGCAAAGGTCTCCTCAGCAGCAGGCAGGGAAAAGGCTTCTGACTGGATTAAAAATGCGGCCATGACTGCCTTGCGTAAGGGATCCTTCTGTTTCTGGGATACTTAAGGCCTCCAACCCAGCATGTCACTAGGTATGTACTTGTCGTGTGCCGAGGGCTGTCAGGCACATCTGGCTGGACCACATGTGGTGTGAGATTTGCAAATCACAGGCACTGTGCACCTGGTTTTCCCTCCCGCCTCAATTCAAGTTGAAAAATTCCTGAACAGGGGCCTCCCTGGGAAGACTGCACTGCATGGCAATTCTTTTGAAGGTAGTTAGTTTTAATCCAGCTACCAAGAGCTACACTAATTCTGTGCTCTTCATTTTAAGCTGGATTCCTTGAGAAACAGGGTTGTCTGAACACTGGCACTTTTTTCCCCACACTTTTAAACATGCAGGCTGGCTTCAGCCAAATTTGACAAAGGGAGAGGTGTCACCAAGCTATCAAAATCCAACAAGCTCTACGACAGATGCGGTCATGCAGACAAGGGAGGCCCAAATCAGTGCCTCTGTACAAGAAAAAATAATCCCATTAAAACAACCACAATGTCAGATACTGGAGTGCTCACGGGGCGGAGAGATTTTATTGCAGCTCAGCAGTGCATAAAGCTTCAGGCAGACCTCATCGCTAGTTAGTCACAGGGCAATGCAAATACAAGACACAACACTATGAAACAATCTTGTGCAGAACTGCCCCCATCTCACAGAACAATTTATGACAAAAATTAGGATGTCACACAATACTGCATGCCCTACAGCAACTGAAATTAACAGCCAAACTTACAAAAAAAGTCATCAGCTATACTTGGTTAGACATTTTCCCCACTTCGTTCACTAATTTATATTGTATTCATACATCTCCTGATTGTGCTCTCCCTCCGTCACCCCAACGCATCACGACCTGGCCCGGAATGGACACCAGAATAACCTGCTATCATTTCCAGGGTCATCACAACAAGTGTGCCCTTGCATTTCTCATCCTTTTATTGCAAAAATACACTGTTCCTATGCCTGGTTCTTTCTGCCATCTGAGTCAGGAGAATGAATCATCAAAAATGCTATTGTCAAATGCTTTCTATGAATTATGTTCTGCACTGCAGTGGTTTGCTCTGCTCAGTATTCTCGATTTAGATTATTGGTATTTCTCCTCAGGATCGCTTTTAAAAACCATTGAAACAAAGTCTGATTGTCTCCAAAAGGGGGCAGCCCATTTTAAGCCATTTTAAGTCTTGTTTTTAATGGGCACGAAAATGAAAGTATAAGCCAGTTTGTTAGGAGACCAATGTGGAAAAGTAACATCACCGTAGGTAAGAACGCATTTTGTCCAGAAAACCTTATGATAAGAATGGGATATATATTACATTTAGATACTATACAACTCAACAACATCTAATCAGTGGGATACCAGTAAACTTCAGGAACATACATGTACCAATGCACGATTTTAACAAGTACCATTCCCATCAGCTATATATCTATTGCTGTATTTCTCACAGTCTAGCTTCATTTCAAGGGCAATAAGGACACAGTCTTTAGAATTTGTTATCATCAGGTACCTGAGGTACAGAAGAGAAGCAAGTGTTGCTGATCTTTGATGTATAGCTTTATCTTATTAATATTCTTTAGCAATTACAGGCAATTAAGAATTATGTGTGGGGTTTAACCTCTCCAACCATGACTGGGGTGGGAACTGAAGGTGCTGAGTGACCTAACTGAACCAAATCTGTGCTTTCTACAAACCACACAGACACCAAAAACAGACGTCCCTGCTCAATATTTTGATGTTGAATAATATAAAAGAACGAGACTGTAAAAAATGCAGAATCTAGAAAGCAAAACTAGATAGTTTCAGTCTAGAAATAAGGCATATGGTTTGAACAGTGAGAGCTTATGAAATGAGAGGTCCAGTACAGCAGAAGACAAAAGATACCTGTCAATTAATCCTTCTTCGAAGTTAGTGTCCCTTTCTAAATATTTAAACTTTTGAAAGATTTTTTTAAGGTTGCATGCATGTAACAGACAATTCATCCCACAAATAGGAAGTTATTCCAGTTATTTTCAATTGCATTGGGTTTCACCAGAATACATAGTCATCGCATTGCTCGCCAAAATCTTGTATTAGATCCACCATCATTTGCCACTGGCATATCAAAGCTAGATGACTTTCTAGCAGTACAGACAGTCAAATGCAAGAAGCCCTGGGTCTCTTTCATGCTGAAAGGCAGACGAGAGCAATACAGCGCCTTCAGTGTCTATGGGAAGTCCTCATCACTACTTTTTCTTATGCTTAACCAGCTATTAAAACTAGGTCTTAATGAAAATGGCTTCCTAAGATAATTAATTATTCCTTTAAACAGTATACCATCTTTAGCTTGTCAGGGAAGAATATAATTACCTACCAAACTCCACCAATGCTAATTTTTTTATAAAGACACTGAAACAGAAAATATATTATGAGAAAATAATTATACTAGGCCTTGGGAATGTAAAAATTGGAAAAATCAAAAATGCTAACATTTCCAGTGTAATGACTGTAAGGAGAACAGAAAGCGGCATGAAGTATATCCATTTTCATGACAAAGGCTGTAATGAGAAAAAGAAAAGTGCAAAACTAATCTTTTCCAGAAGTCTGCATTATCTGTTCTTCCATCAATTATCTATTCCAATCATGTAGACGAGTTTCTGTCTACTGAGCGAATCTACTCTGCTAGTTAATCCTGTTGTCTTGTAGTTCTCCCTGGAGACTTGAGGATTCAAAGTATTATGTCCCTGTGTAGCACTGCTCGGATATAGTCTAACAATTCCACTCATCAAATCCTTGCTGTGTGCGTATCTCCTTGAAGAATACGGAGGATGAAAATCCCGTCTCACCCATGTATCGATTTCATTCCAAGCCCATGTAGCAGGAGCCCGACTTGCAGATCTGTCTTGCTCTTTTGCAGCTACTTCTACCAACACACTCCCTGCGCAGCAGGAGGCTGAACCCACAGCTTTAACTCTTCCTCACGCTATCAGCTGCCTAGTGAAATGTTCTAGGTCATGAACATTTGCAAATTAAACAGCAAAATGGGTTGTCTGAATTACCAGATAATCAGATCACATCGCTTTTTCTGAAAACGATGTACCTCGACTGATAAAGAAATTAAAATGCAATAAGTAGGATACAATCTTTCCCACCTGTGTAGTACTGTTGGACTACGGAATTCCCTCCACTGTGTAAAGTACCTAGATTCTAATTCTTCACTGCATTTTGGGTTTATTTGTAGACTGGTGAGAACCTCTTTTTTTCTTGCAAAAAAACCTCTTTTGTGATCTTTTCCTTCATCTGCCTTTTGTCACACAGACCTTTGAGTGTGACAGTGGTTGCAATTTCTTTCCATCTTTTCTAGTTTCTTCTTTGAAATTAGCATTCCAGGTTGTAAAAATAAAAAGCACCTCATATACCAACTTCAGAGTGTCCATTTATTTATATCTAGTGTGTTTTATTCCTTCCCTACTAGGCATCTTCTTCATTTGGGCTTTCAGTTAAACAAAATTTCACCACAAGCAGAACTCTCTGTTACATGGTGTTCAGATCAAACAGTAAGCCGCAAAAGATCTTTATAGACAGAGTACACTGCATTTAATATACGTGGGATAAGAAAGATTTTGTATATAAACAGCTTTTTAGACATAAGTAATGCATTTCCAGAAATGTTTTTTTACAGAACTAATGTCTTCTCAATGTTCTACAGATCAATACACTATTTCCTTTAAAAATATGCATATCTAATTTATTATTATAATAATCTTTAACTTCAAGCCTTTCAACGCAATTAACTATTTATCTTGCCATGTCTTATAAAGAAATTTATCTGACAATGTGATTCCAAAATATAGATTTCAGACTACAGTGTTCCTTTGTGCAGAACAGATCTTCATATACTCACAGAAATACCACTTAAAGAGTTTAGGAGACATTAGGAAACATTTTCCACCCAAAGGCAATTGCATTTAAAAGAAAGAAGCGAAGTGCTTTACTGATTCTGATTCAGTTACGTGGAATTACAAAACAGCAGTAGATTTTTAGTTTGTTACAGATGGAAAAGGGCCTCTGTCATATCAGGCTGTGCAGAATAGCTATTTCTCTTCCTTTGTAATTTGTAAGTGGGCAGTAAATTGCAAGTAACTTCTCCCCGTTATCAGTCTATCCTCAATTACCACAATCAAGAATCTCACCACTTTGCTTTTTTATATCCTGCTTCTCCCTTTCTGTATCTCCTCTTCATCTTTTAAGAAGTAAGGTCTAGGCGTCAAGAAAATTCATCCTTTTGCAAGCTTTTCTGCCCTTGGCCACATGAGACTTTCAGTCCTAGACAACTTCTCCAGGAATTATCTTTTCCTCAGTTAATGATATTCATGTTAATACAACATTTAGCTATAAACATATATATGAACACACATACACATCGACCCATCTGTATTTACCTCTCTCTGAGCCAGCCTTGAGCTGGCAGCATATGCCTCCCAAACTAAGAGAGTGGGTTGGGGTTAAAGCTATGACAGCCAGCATGTTCTTAGATGTGAATTTGCATCATGGGAAGACACAGTTCAGCCTCTTTATAAAAAGCATGCAAAATGCACTTTCTTTAACACATTTCTTCAGACAAAGTGTTTGAGCAGCTGAGGAATAGCTGGAACTGAAGCTCAAATGTGTCGCAGTGTGACTGCCTGAGCTCCCGGGGCTTTGCCCGGACATAGCCTACCTGCCACGCAAGACTTCATCAGCGCAGATACTCTGTCGGTGGGGCCCACCCATGTCCCGTGGCTATCGCAGGCCTATTGTTTTCATTCAGCTGCTTACAATCAGTCATAAGTCTGTCAAGATTCATGATCACTTCTTAAATACAATTGTGGGAACAGAAGTTCAACTTCCAAGCCATTTTGCTCCATGACAAATAGTGCTGATCTTTAAAGCTTGGGAAAAAAAGAATATTTTTATGACCTCATTGCAATTCTTCAGTGCTGTGACCCTGATGTTTTTGGAAAGGGCAAAGTATCACAAACTGTACATCTTGCTAATGCTTCCGCTGCTCGTGTTTAGCAGTCATCCATAAATAGCTACTGTTCATACAAAATGCCCATGCACCTACGGCAGGGTGCTAGACCACAAGCAGAAATCTCCTAATTGATACTTCGCTCTTGGCATGTATGCCCACGCCATTGGCACGTATTTCTTTTCTATCGAGGCTGGTCATTCAGCTGTCAAATCTGCAGCAGGCACACTGCAAGCAGATGGGGCTACCAGTCAGGGACAGTCAGCCAGCTTCTCCAAAACCCTACCCCTCTGCTGCAGGGTAGGGGCAGGGGAAAGGGGGTGCACCAGCAGGGGAAGCCAGCTGGGTTTACACCACTGCATGGGAATAATGTACATTACTGCTACAATTTAGTTACTGCAGCACCACACAGTGCAGATTACATGGTATGCTCCTGTTCAGACATTAAAAAATACAAGCCTTGCTTGGGTTTGATCAACATTTAACAAAATGAGTGATAACTCCTATCAGTTTTGTTTTTCACAGTATTGGTTGTAAGCTTTAAAATAAATCTCATGTTGTTTTTAACTCCTAAGTTTAAACATAAAATAATATTTCTAAGTTTATATTTGGTGTATTTCTGTGTGCATACAATTCAGAGTAGTAACTAAAAGACAGAATTATTTTGGCAATTTTTTTTTTTCAGAAAGTATTACACTTTTCTCTGGAACCTTGACGCAGGCAGACTCTTGCCAACAGCAATGTGCCACAGAAACAGCACTTGAAGCTATTAGTCACTGATAGTCAACAGCTTCAATTTCTAGCTATTGGATGAGCTGCAAGCGTAAGACGAAACATGTTTCTCTCTTCAACACAGCAGATGTTTAATCATTTAACTAACAAGGCAAGGTTGTTGAATTACCCTGCGAAAACCTTGATTTACATTGTGGCAGGCTGGTGCAGTTATTCAAACAGAGATTAGACTGTCCTTTCTGGGGTTCTAATTAAGCTTGGTGTTAATTAAATGGGATAATATTTAACAGAACAGTTAATAGTAAATATTCATTAAATACTACTACTGTCTTTGGAAAGATACCAGTGATTCAAACTGATTCAACAACTAGATTTACAAACCTCAGCATACAAACATAAGGCTAACCTAAGCTAGTATCTTTCATACAGATGCTTAAATAACCAGAATCTTCAGAGCAGAGATGTCAGACAGGTGAACAGAAGTCCTCTCCGATGAGTTTGCAATGCCTACCATCAGGCAGGTCACTGGAATATACACACATACAGCAGGAACCCGCTTGTCTTCTCGGTGAGGAAACTGATAGTCCTGGCTACGACTGAGACAGCCAGGTTCATTCTTTCACCAAGACAGAGCAAGACAAAAAGAGATAAGGATGGTAATTTGTAGACTATAACACTTAAAGACCTGGACACCAGACTAAGAGATCATTACACCAAGTCCCATTTGAACAATAGATAGCCCTTTATCAGAGGCATCTCCAATCCAGCAGTAAGACAGGAGGGCACAGCTCAGCAAAAATTGGGGTGGGGGGGACACAAAAGAAAGCAACTTGATGTTCTTTTTAAGCCTGACAGGAAATGATCAGCTCTTACAAGAAATTCAATTGGTGCCAAAAAATTGCAGAGAAGGGATCATTTTAAGGCACGACTTCAAAGAGGAGAAAGCGATACTTTTACTGATGTTACAAACAGCTCCTACATATAAGTATTGCTGCAACTGCTGGAGAATATAGACTATGTGTGCTGTTGGCTGCTATCGAGGGTGAACTGAAGACAGGAACTGAACATGAACAAAGAGTAAGCTTTCAATGCAGTAACTGGAATAGATAAAAAATGCAAGTATTTTTATGGTCATAGAAAAAAATGTAGATTTGTGCTTGAGAACAAATATGGAGGGTCACATTTTCTGTTTATAGCTTTATAAATAAAAAAAATTCTATTTGAAAAAGACCTTATCATCACAGTTTTAAAACAACATTCTTAGTATATTCCTAAAGCAAGACCTGAAATTTGGTTATGCATTTGCACTTGGGTACTTCCCAAATTCTGTATTTAGTGGTGTCATCAGCATGGTCCAGTGGATACAAAAGCAGCTTGGGATTCACAGATACTAGTCCTGGCTCTGTTTCTAGGTGATCTGGCCACGTCATTTCAAAGTCCTCTGCAAAGCAAGCCAGCTTCATTATTTTCAATTTTAGTAGGATGGAAGGAGAAATTGTTCCAGTGGACAAAAGTGGCAGAGAAAATTTATGTATAATTACTAACTTTACTAATTTTATACAAAATACCTTGATTCAAATGAATAGCATTTTTCATTGCTGTGTTTTATTTAGCAAAAAGGTGAAAAACATGCAGGTGACCATTAACTGTTCAAGATGTAAGACTTCTCCATGCATTATTTCCAGAGCCCTGTCAGTAGAGAACAGCATAAGCAGAAAATGGACAGATAATCAAGGCTGTACTTAAACACGATGGACTTTCTACAGATCAAATGTCTAAATTTACTGATTCTTGAGAACATGGAGCAGAGCAGAACCTGCCTCTGTCCAACCGAGATCCCTCGGGCTAACCGAGATGTCTAAGCTGTAATACTGAAGTTGCTTTTGCTTTCTGTCACACACCGCTTCAACATTAAGAAATTTCAGTATAATCTCAAGCAATCACTGCCCTGCAGAGAGCCACAAAATCCTCTCAAGGGGCAAAAATATAAACACAGTCACAGGCAAACTCTCTACCAGGGTTTTGGTGAAACTTCTGTCAAAAGCAGTCCAGAATTTCATCTAGCTCAAAGTAAAAATTTCATCTTAGCCCCTTACTGCATTTGGCCAATTCAGAGAAGTTGCCTGAGCCGAGCGCTACATTCAGCCGCTCTACTTACAGGCCAAAACCAGCTGCCTCAGAAAACAGAAGGAATTTGTAAGTCAGATTCCCATTCTCTTCATCCTAGTAATTTAGGAAGTCTCAAGCAATAGGGTAAGAGCAACAGGAGAGAGGAGTGTGGCATACAGACATCTGCCAGGTTCTAATATATATACACAGGACTTTCCTTGTTTCCATTCCTGACAATAAAAACTTTAATATAAAGCCAATTCTTTCATATAAATTCTGAGCAGAGCAAGAGACTAAATTAAGTTTCATCCATGTTGAGAGGCCTGAATACAGCTTCAAAGTTCTCTAAACAATTAAACCCTTGCAGAGAGAGACCCTTGCTTCTCTTGGAAATGTCTGTATTAAGAAAAAAAAAGACTGAATTTAAGTAACATTTCTTACGTGACAGGAGCCCTCTTAGAGTTCAGATCTGAAAAACACAAGACTTTCCAGAATCACAGCTGCCTTTAAGGAGAATTTCTTTTTAAATAATGTTGGTACTGATAGTAATATTCCAACGGTCAGTTTACCTCACTGTTACAAAGGCAAACCTTGCTTGGGTCCGGTTTCGCTTTCCAGACACCGCATTTTGTTACGCCGTTGCCGGCTACACTGAAGAATCCCTTTACCCATATGATGAACCAGAATTGGTACATAAACAGAGCAAGTGATACTGAACCACCCCTCTTTGGTAAATCCAGTAGATAGTGACCTCAGAGTTCAATTTTTCCTAGTCTTTTATTGTCTTGACACTACTGAACTCCCTTTCTCCTTCCTAAAGTCAAGTTTATTTGTAGGAACCCTATTTTGCGTTTGCAAAATACTTCTCTACCCTTACTCAGTGCTGCCAAGCAGCATCCAAAAGCCACACTAGCTCACTAAAACATCATTCATGATACACTACAGCTTGCACCCACTTTACTAACACTGACAGATCTCTTTGCACCAGATAGCTATCCCCTTTCTTAAATTTCCCTTAGTCCTGTGGAAAGCCGATATTGTTACCATCTAGGTCATCAATAAAAGTGCTAAATAGTTACTGATAATAACCAGTTCTTACAGGATCCAACAGAAAGGCACATACTCAGTGAGGATTCCCCATTTACAATCATGTTTCATAGCCTGTCTGCCAGCTTTTAGTCCATTTAAGAAGCACCACATTGATTTCATTTCAGTCTAGTTACTTCATCAAAAAATCATGCCTCACAGAAGCGTATTATATATTACTTCAACACGATGGCATTGATCAAACTGTATTTGTTATCTCTCAAATAAGAGAATAAAGAAAGGAATAGAGAGTCAGGCTGATAAAATCTATTTTCCAAAAATCATGGGTGACTAGTCTTAAAGAATGATAGCAAGTTTAAATGTAGTCCAGTAGAAGAATTTCTTTTACTTTTTCCAGGCCCAGAGCCAAACTGATAGGCTTGCAATTATCCAGAAGATTCCTTTTTAAAGCATTGGTGACAAATTCCCAAGTCCTCTATAATTTCTCTGTGTTTCAAAGCATTTTGAAAAATTCAAGCTTCATAACTCACAGAACTCTCCAGTGAATTTATTAAAAACTTCTGGGTATTAGTTGTCAGGTCCAGGTGTTTAAGTAAGTCTAATAGTAACAGTTCATGCAGCAGCACAACAGTAGTTCACACAGCAACACAGCAGCACAGCACCACAGTAAAGGTGGAGGAGGGTGTTATATGCTTCATGATCACCTTCAGCAGAGCTGCAGCAGCCTGTCCTTCACTGACATGTGAAGAAGAGAAGTAATTCTATGAACACTTCATTCTAATTCTAATGGACATTTCATCTTTGGATATCTCATCCATAATTCTATTTGTCCTTGAGATTTTTTGTGTGCCTTTATCAATTTCCTGAAGTTCTTTACTTTTATTTTATAAAACCTTCAAACCCCTACCTTCTCACTTGGGGACTTCCATAGTAATAATTTTTCTTTATTGGGTTTTCTTTGCCTTTTTAGTCACCAAGTTTAACATTTTTAGACAGAAAAAAGAAAATGTTTTACCATTTTTTTGTCTTGAAACGTTCATTTTCATAAACCAGTGAGAACAAGGACTTGAATATATTTATTACAGGAAAACAGAATAAAATCATGATCACTTATCCCTACTTAGTTACTCATCAGTGATTTGCATGTCACACAGAAATAGGAGAGGAAAAGCTGTGGTATTGCTGACTACAGGTACCACGACACTCAATACAGAACCACACCATCAAGGAAAATCCCTACGTGCATCCCCCAGAGTCCCCTTCTCTGCTGTTGAAAAATTCACCTGCAAGACGCTGCTGACCAAAGGCTCATGACATAGATGGGGGCTTCTTGCTGGCCACACCACTCAGCTCCTTGAAGAGTGGCAGCACGGACCAGATGGACTCCTGGCTCACCCTGCAGCACCCCACACACAGCAGGTTTCTACAGAACATGCTTTTTAATGGTCCTCCACATACACCGCAGAGCAATTCTGCCTGTGGCCCCCTCTCCAAGGAAAGCTAACTAGATCCCCACTAAATCTAGGCATATTTTTTCAGCTCTGGCTAGCGGAGATACACACTAGATAGCAACTTGAACAGCATTTTCAATATAAGATCCCAAAACATAAATTCAAGATCAAGAAACAAAATTCAACTAATATCATATGCAGATAAAGTGAGGAGAAGAGATTTTTAACCAGAATGCACAAGATTCTCAAGTGGAAGGGCTATATTAATTATTGGCAGTTTATTATTTATACCATGTCCCAGGACTACTCTTTCTGCCGTGCAAAGATACAACAAGGCTTTTTGCTTTAGCAAAGAAAAGAATCATTCGCTAGATGTCCGTGGACTGTCTTTTCTGTTCTTCTGCAATAGCTGTTCTCTGAAGGCTTAAACTGATTGTTCTTTAACCATAATGTCATTAAAGAAATGCCAGGAAGTTTATTCGTGGTTTATTAAAACTGCAGAAGCCCCAAAGCAGCAAGATAATGTCCAGACTTCCAAAAAACAGGCTTGCCAACCATCCCTTTGGCCAGCTTCCAATTAAAGGAAGAACATGACAGCCAAGCTGCAGCTACAATGACTTCAGAAAGTGCTGAAAAAAAATAGAACGATCCAAGCCAGAGAGCCCTATTTCAATTTTATACAAACAAACAAACAAAGACCCAAACAAACAAAAAAAACACGTAACAATGCCACTTTTGCATTTCATTTGTAACATCACAAAGGTCCAGACTGGGTATCTAAGAATATTTCTTCCCCAAATGTTTTTTCAGAGTTCAGGTTAGTGTTCTGAGACCAAAAGACAAAGCCAATAACCCACTGCAGTACACTGCTTCATCCTACCACACGCTTTTTTCTCTGCAAAATATTGATAATTCTGTCATCTGGGTTCCTGTTATCTTTTTGACAAATGAGGCTACTGCCTTCCTAACTTATTAAGGCATTTATCCTCTCCTTTACATTTGAAATACTGGGAAATACGTATTTGATTTACGTAAAAATATTTCTGAAGCCCTTCACTATAAAACTATTTTGGCAAACACCAGCTGGGCTCAAGTTTGTAGTTTCTGAGATCTCCTAAATTTGCTCTCTGACATAAGAACACCTGCATTTCCTCCTTCAGGGCTGAGCATCAGATTTCCCTTTTCAAGGTTAACACTTGCAGATATACGTTGATCTCTGGAATGTCACAGGATGAAAAAGGGGTTTTAAAGTGTTAGCTTTCCCATGAAAAGTAGCTCAGCTTCTTCTGAAGGCACATTCTATTATTGAGCAGTCGCTTTGCTTTCTATGGAAATGAACGACCATACGATACATCAAAGTGTGCTATTGTATTCCTACATAGATAGAGGCTCACACCACAAAGTTCAGGCCCAGATTCCAAAGGCATTGCAAGGCTGTCCCTCGCCATGGTTTGGGGAGGTAGGGGACAGGGCACGGGACCTTCAGCAGGACAGATTTGTCCCCTTCTGAGCATTCAGGACCAAGCCTCCCTGGCTGCGCTTGCCACCAGGCAATGTCCCCTCGGTGCTTACACATCCATGTTCCAGAGATGAAAGCAGAGACACTCCAGATGTGATTACCTATCCCAGCTGTCTCAGCACTTCATAAATGAAGGAAATTCCTTTAATATAGAAGTTGCCTATGAAATGGTGGCTGCACAGTATTTCTCTTGGATGTAAATGTTTGTCACTGTTTGTCCCCCACAACATCCTGGTCTCTAAATTGGAGAGACGTGGATTTGATGGATGGACCACTCGGTGGATAAGGAACTGGCTGGATGGTCGCACTCAGAGTTGTAGTCAATGGCTCAATGTCCAAGTGGAAATAAGTGACAAGTGGCGTTCCTTGGGGGTCAGTACTGGGATAGGTACTCTTCAACATCTTTATTGGAGACACAGACAGTGGGACAGAGTGCACCCTCAGCAAGTTTGCTGATGACACCAAGCTGCGTGGCACAGGCAGCACGTTGGAGGGATGTCATGCAGAGGGACCTGGACAGGCTTTAAAGGTGGGCCCGTGCCAACCTCATGAAGTTCAACAGGGATAAGTGCAAGGTCCTGCACCTGGGTCAGGGCAACCCCAAGCACAAATACAGTGTGGGCAGAGAATGGGTTGAGAGCAGCCCTGAGGAGAACAACTTGGGGGTGCTGGTTGATGTGAAGCTCAACATGAGCCAGCAACGTGTACTTGCAACCCAGAAGGCCAACCGCATCCTGAGCTGCATCAATAGAAGCATGGCCAGCAGGCTGACCGGAGGTGATTCTCCCCCTCTACTCCGCTCTGGTTGAAACCCCACCTGGAGTACTGCATACAGCTTTGGAGTCCTCAGCACAGGAAGGACATGGACCTGTTGGAGCAAGTCCAGGGGAGAGCCATGAAGATGATCTGAGGGCTGGAACACCTCTCCTATGAGGACAGGCTGAGAGAGTTGGGGTTGTTCAGCGTGGAGAAGAGAAGGCTCCGGGAAGACTTTATAGCAGCCTTCCAGTACCTGCAGGGGGCCTGCAAGAAAGCTGGAGTGGGACTTTTTATAAGGGCGTGTAGTGAAAGGACGAGGGGTAATGGCTTCAAACTGGAAAAGGGTAGATTTAGACTGTATATTAGGAAGAAATTTTTCACTGTGAGGGTGGTGAGGCACTGGAGCAGGTTGCCCAGAGAAGTTGTGGAGGCCCCATCCCTGGAAGTGTTCAAGGTCAGGCTGGATGGGGATTTGAGCAACCTGGTCTAGTGGGAGGTGTCCTGCCCATGGCAGGGGGGTTGGAACCAGATGATCTGTAAGGTCCCTTCCAACCCAAACCATTCTATGCTTCCATGATTCTATGACATTCATGTAGCTTTTTTTCTTCTTCATAATATATGCAAGGTTAGAAATAATACATTTACTGTGGCTCCAAGTCTTGTAAACACGAGGTGTTGTTTTTTTAGAGCATTCTAAAATGTGGAACTGCTTAATTTATGCCGTGTGATTTAAATCTAAAAATTAGATTAAGGTTTCACCTGTAATCTTTTTTCTTCAAAGAAGTAAAATTGACTGTCAACTGCACAATCACAAGCAAAAATCTGGGAACCTGACAGGCAGAAGACACTCACTTTTCATGGTGCACCACTGTTCCTCACCATCTCGGCATCTGAACATTTCTGTAGAGCTGTCACAGGGGGACTGAGGTAAGGATTTCTAAGATTTATATTCAAACAGGAGTTTGGCTGTCAGGAGACAGTTATTCTTAGGTCTTCCTAATGAGGTCATGAAGAACTTTCTTTTCAAACTCAGTATTTCTGAGTTGTAAGTCTAATATTCCAGAATTATAACTGTGAAGAATCTGATGTTTTCTGGAGTGTGTTATCTTTGTATTTATTAATATAAATATTCACCTACCCATGTCTGAAGTTAGGCACTTAAAATCTATATTCAGTTATGTAAGACTGCGGGATGCCAAGTACTGGAAGATCTGTAGATATTTGCTATCATCCTGAAAAATTGGTTGATTAATTTAGAAGAGTACTTTAGTATTTGGTTTCTTCCCTGCCACCTAGCATTTCACAAAACACATTTTAACACATATTTCTAAATATTTTAAAGGTTCATTTAAGGTGTCGTCTCCCTTTGAATATGTATCCAGTATATTGGGAGGTCATCCTCCCCCTCTACTCTGCCTTGGTGAGGCCACACCTCGAGTACTGTGTCCAGTTCTGGGCTCCCCAGCTCAAGAAGGACAGGGAACTGCTGGAGAGGGTGCAGCATAGGGCTACTAAGATGATTAGGGGACTGGAACACCTCTCTTATGAGGAAAGGCTGCGGGAATTGGGTCTGTTTAGTCTGGAAAAGAAACGGCTGAGGGGTGACCTAATTAATGTGTACAAATACTTAAAGGGTGGGTGTCAGGAGGATGGGGCCAGGCTCTTTTCAATGGTGCCCGGCAATAGGACAAGAGGTAATGGGTACAAACTTGAGCATAGGAAGTTCCATCTCAACATGAGGAGGAACTTCTTTACTTTGAGGGTGGCAGAGCACTGGAAGAGGCTGCCCAGAGAGGTGGTGGAGTCTCCATCTCTGGAGCCATTCAAAACCCGCCTGGACACGTTCCTGTGTAACCTGCTCTAAGGTGGCCCTACTCTGGCAGGGGGGTTGGACTAGATGATCTCCAGAGGTCCCTTCCAACCCTATGATTCTATGATTCTATGATTCTCCTGACATCCAAGATGAAACAGTTGTTCAGTAAATTTTGTCATTTAGTTCACTGGAATTGGGATTTAATTTCAAGGTTTGGCTTGACAGAACCACGGATAACAACCTAAGAGTGCATCTAGCACTTATAAAGTGGACAACAACCTGGAGAATTAAGATCTGGTTTATTTATTCAGTGATGACCGAGGAGACAGCCACAGCAGTCTTTCCATATTCCTCTTATAATGCCCAGGGACTTTATTTTTTAAAGTACTAGTAAACAGCAGTCCTAACCAATGGAATATTACTTCATAGCGCTAAACACTAATTCACATGCTATGTATTGTGTTTTCCCCATTCTACTCTAAGCTGTTATGAAAACAAACAAACCCAAAACATTTGTTGCTGTGCTATGTATAGCTCAGCTAAGAGTCCTTTCCTCTTTTTCATTATTTGTATCTGGAACTGAGAATCTTTTCTTGAAGCAGTATTGTTTCTCCCTTGGAAAAAAAAAAAAAAAAGAAAGCAAAAGATGAAGTATTTAAAAGCCTCGCGTCTTACAGAGTACCCCTACTTATGAATATGCTATAATCGGCATGTTTGTCATTTCATGTAGAAAGAACCAGACGATGGTGGAATTCAATCCCTGCTAAGAAAGCAGGAATAGGGCTTAAAAGAATGCTTGCATCTGTCCCTAATTTGCTTGCACATAAACCCACGGTAATCTGCTTTATTGCCAAAATCATATAAAGACTTTGGGCACCAAGCAGCATAGGTAATCTCGAACTGGAGGCCCTCCAGCCTAATTAGACACCAATGCCCAGAAGGCCCGAGACTGAAATATGGCATGTAGATTTTGAAATGTATGAAGACACTGAACAGTCTCATTACCAGCCGTCCGAGTGTATGTTTAAGTCTCTGAAGTTCCTTTTTTTGACTGAGGGAAGGAGTAAGCCATGTCTATGCCTGAGGCTAAGTACAAGGAAAAGCATTCCGCTCCTTCTGGAATGGCTCCGATCTCTCAGCTCCTGCCCCAGCATGCTCCAAAGTCATACCCACAGTCAGCAAGCTGATGTAATATCAATAATGCTGGGAAAGCCAAAACATTATAAGTCATAGAAAAATAAAACAAAGCAGCAATTCTGTGGAGAGTTTAAAGAGATATTGGTTCATTATTCATTATTTAGTACATACATTTCTTAAGGAAGTTAGTATGGAGTTTTGCCAGAAGCCATAAAAAGTGATAATTTCCCTTATTTCAAACCTCTGAACGTTTTTTATTTTTCTGGCACCAAACAACTGTTGCTGGCTACTTTCTTATTACAAGCTTGTCTCTCTCTGATTACAAGCATGTATCTACTTTGTAGCACCATGCAAAATTATGAGGGAATTAAAGAAACAGGGAAGATCGTGACAATTTTAAGGCAGAATGTCTGTGGCAAAAAAGCTATGCATGACACAGAACTGACCTCCATGTTGCAGATTTCAGGCACACTGAGAGACTATCTATTTTTGGAAACATAACAACTACACTTAACCAGAGGGTGTGATAGAAATGTTTTTATCAAGTTATCTCCCTCTAAGTTATTTGGGGGAACAATGAAAAGCAACACATTATTTCCTTTTTGAATTGAGTTTTTACATTATCAGGAAATATCAGAGCGGCCACAGAATTACAAACAACTTCTGGTTTTAATAATATAAAGGGAGCTTTGTGCCTCTTTTCTTTTGCTGCAAACACAACACAAAGGAAACACAGGGACACAGCGGAGCCCAGAGATCTTGCGTGCAATAAAAGAGTGTGGATAAAGCCTTCTGTTAATTGACATTCAAGGTCAATTTGTATCTTTGTCTGTGATGCCATGGCCTATTTGCTATTGTTGTATTAGTGCCTGAGGTCACCAATCAGCTCCATTTTCTTGGTAAGTTCTGTGGGAAGACTATTTGACATTTAACTTCAGCAGCAAGCACTACTGAAGCACTACTGTTACAAAACAAATAGGCAGATTTTAAGTGGGGATAATTTTCTTAATGAACTTCTCTTAAAGATTTTTTTTATGGTTTTAGTTTTTGTAAAGGTTGGGTTTTTTTTGACAATATGTACCAGGACATTGTTCTCTTTTGCCCTTCCTTGTGCTTTAGGTGTGAGATTCAGGGAAAGAATAATGTGGTAGGAAAGGAGTTTCTTGGCCACAACATGGCAAGCTTTACTGTACAGCCCATCTCCGCCTGACCTCACCCAGCAGTAAATATCGGATGTGACGCCTGGTGCTGAAAGGCCATTTCCTCACGTGCATCCTGGGGTGCGACGAAGGCATCCCCTCTGGTAGGGGACCTGCAACCCGCCGCGGGAACAGAGCTTTGGACCGCGGGCATGTCTGTCTACGGGGGCACACGCAGACAGACATGAGCTCACCGCCCACGCAGGAGCCAGCTCCCGTCCAGGAGCCACACAGCCTCATGACAGCAAACCTGTGCCCAACCTGATGCTTCTGTGCCTGTCAGAAGCCGCCGAGAGTAACCAGCCAGCATCCATATGTACGTGCTCGGGACACTGAGGAGGAAGCCTGGCAGGCCCTAAGATGGCGCACGCAGGCTGGGCACCCCAGTGGGCTGAGTGCTGAGTGATCCCATCCATGTTGACGATGAGGGGAAAAGGCACCAGTGAGGCCGGTGACCTGCCAGCCTTCTCTGAGGGCGAGGAAGGGAATTAAGCGGGAAGCAGGCAAGCCTTTGCCCGCTGAAGCAGGCAAGAGGGGAGATGCTGCCACGCTGGGCCTAGGCCCAGGCAAAAGTAAAGGGGGCTCAGGGGGCACACGGGGGGGACGGGCTGGGCACTGGGGGGAGGCAGTGGGCACAGGCTGTGCCTGCCAGAAAAAGCCAGCCAGGTGCCCAGGGAGGC
>VYZM01017340.1:241890-355863 GCA_013398915.1 Dromas ardeola | reverse complement strand
CTTTAGGCAGATTCCTCCCAGTTTGGGCCACAATAAACCCCACTCGTTTATTAAGCCGGGGACTGTTTCGGCACGTCGTGATAGGACGAGGGGTAATTGCTTCAAACTGGAAGAGGGTAGATTTAGACTGTACATCAGGAAAGAATTTTTCACTAAGAGGGTGGTGAGGCACTGGAACAGGTTGCCCAGAGAAGCTGTGGATGCCCCATCCCTGGAAGTGTTCAAGGCCAGGCTGGATGGGGCTTTGAGCAGCCTGGGCTAGTGGGAGGTGTCCCTGCCCATGGCAGCAGGGTTGGAACTAGGTGATCTTTAAGGTCCCTTCCAACCCAAACCATTCTGTGATTCTAAGATTTGAGTAGGAATGTCCAGCCCCTGCGGCCCACGCTGGACAAGGAGCCGAAAGGACCCTTGGTATCCGGCTTTGCTGCCCAACATGCTGCGAAGCAGGTGGAAAAGTCATGAGCAGATTTTACCCGGATTAATGGATAACACGGTCTCGCTTTCTGTAGGGATTTTCTTTGTTTGGTAATAAAGGCTCTCAGACGGCGGAGAGCAGTGGCATTGCATTGACTAATTCAGCTGCAATTCTCCTATCCATTGCGTGAGGGCACGCCGGTGTCCGGGAAAAATCGCAGGAGAAATTACAATGCCACTCAAATATTGCCTCCATTCCCTTCAGCTACACAACTATTTTCCTTGGAGTTAACAACTAATCAATTCCACGAATTTGACGGAGGCTCTGTATTAAAGTAACCATGCAGCTCTCTGGGCTTGCCAGCACCCGTCCACCTTAACACTGGTCCTCTTGTGCCTGTTCCTGGCTGGTTTTGACTGAAGTATTCTCGTTTGCAGCATGTTTCCAGAAAAAAGTAGGGGTGTCTCGGTCTGGATCCTTGTGGAACTGCTTTATTTTGCAAATCCTGTAGTACTCAGGCTGTAAACTAAAATCCTGTCTTACAATAAAGGAAAAATTAATTTGACAATTTCTGATCATATATTTGTGACAGTGAATGTTTTTTTAAAGACTGCAAATTAACTTTTACTACCTAAGGAAAAGTTTGAAGTTGATTCATATGTTTCCTGCTTCAAAAAGCAAAAATGAGGTGTATATATTTTCAAAGTGTTGGTAAGCAAGAAATGTGTGTGAATTTATTGAATCTAATATATCAAGACCTGCTGACAATAACAACTTACAAATCATCACTCGCACCATTTACAACTAAAGCAGAAAGGCCGGCTCTGCTAAACCTAAAGTTTCCACGGAAACACCCCAGTTTCCAAGAGAAATTTCATCAAAAAGACCCCTTAGATCTGGCTCCAGTTTTTGTTCGAGAGAGACAAACCGATGTAGCCCCAACGTAGGCCACCAGCCCAGATGCCCAGAAGGAGACATCACTATCACGTGCCCTTCTGCCAACAGTACTGGGGAGAACCCGTACTGTTTAATCCAATAAATAATCAACAGGCACTGGGCGGCACTCCCTTATCCCAGCAAAATCACTTCAGGTTTCAGCCTGTGTGCTCACTCCTGCATATCGCTGGGCTCAAGTCTCTTCTGAAACTGCAGGCCAATCCTATCCCAACACAAAACCCACTTGTAGAGGGACAACTATCATTTGCTTAGAGGGGAAGAAATGCACTAAAATTGGAAAAGATGAGGACAATTTTTCTCCAGATATATCCTCCTGCAGCAGTTGCTATGGTTTTGCACATTCTGAGGGTTTTTTGCCTCCTCAACATTAAAAACTGTCATAAAACATCAAAGCCATCAGCTGAAGAATAGAAAACTCGATACGTGTGCTGTGTGCTTTCTCCAGGGTTTCTGTGTCAGGGTGTGTCACAGGTAGTATTTTTCAGAGTCTATTAGATCTTCAGGTCTCCAGCACATTGACCTGAAGGACAAGTTCTTATATTTTTCCCTCATTTCAGTGGGACTAAAGGGTCTCTTATGAATGATAAAAATGTGTGCTGTGTGTTGCATGTGCACTGGTAAAGTATCGGTAATTCCTTTTCCATCGCTTTTTTGAATAATTATTTCACTTCTCTCACATACAATGTGAGAGCTGAATCTACAGTGCAATATGTACCCCTGAGACAGTGAAGTGTCTTTCACTGGGTTTGGGGACAATAACAACCCATCTTCTTGGAGAATTCAAGTTGCTGTGCCAAAAAGGGGAGCACTTTATATTGTTGCCACGATTATCTTTCCAAAACATAAGACTGCCTGTCTTCTCTCTTGCAATTTACTACTGGTTGTTGTTGCTTCATAGGGTTAAAAAAAATGCAACAGGGTAGAAAAAAAGAGCTCAAAGTTTTCTCTTATTTCACTGAAATTGCAATGTGTGCTGTCCATTTGCAGAAATACCTGACATAGCTTAATTCTGAAGAATACAAAGGACATAAGGAACTTGGGGGATTTTTTTAAAACTTTTTGACCATGACTCTTGCAAAGTTCGTGCAAATTGAGGTGTCCGTGAAATGCCAGAGAAATGGTGCATTTTTAAGGTTCCACTTGGTCACCTTGCATGAACTCACAGTATAAGGCCAGGAGTAAAATGAAGATTAAAAGAAGTATGAAAAGAATTAATGGTAGTTTTTTAAGATGCTAATTTTTTGTGGCTGGTGTTCAGATGACAGGTGACCTTATAAAATCTACCCAGTGATAAAGACTTGTACCTGCCATTTTGGCTCACATACAACAAAAGCACCAAGTCTGAAGTATTTTTAATCAAGGTACCTGCAGAACATCACAGGATTTAGATATTTTAGTCGTTTATCTCATGCACTCTTTCATCTTTCTCCTACAAGAAGAATTCAATTTGCTGAGTCACAGCAAAGAAACCATGCAGAATTTTATCAGAAGGGCTACATGCAAAAACTATGTGCTACTTCACTGGAAACCAATGGCACTGGTCCAGTAAATAACATATGGTATGGCGACAGTAACACCACATGGGAGAGATGGGTTGGGCTGCGGGGTGAAAGGAAATGCTAAACAAAGTACACGGTAGACAGAGAGAGCTATTCCAGGTTTATCTTCATGGTGCTATTTTTAAGTTTTTAGATGGAATTTGAACGGCTCACCTCGATACAGCCCTTCTTTCCATAGCTTTAGAAATCAGCGCAGCACAAGCTCATGGAAAATACTTCCGAGTTACAGAGTGAACAGGCTAAGCAGGAAGGACTCACTGCAAGATTATCATCCAAATCGCCATCTGCCCAAGGGAAGGGACAGCATGTAGTTGCACTATTCCTGGAGCAAAGAAAGCACCAGGTAGTTACCAAGTTTTCCTTGCTCTCTGCAGAAAGTTATTACAACCCACCTCAGGAGGTTTGCTCTTGCGCTGGCTTTAGAAGAGACACGGGAGAATTTCTGCTTGTGTCTCTGCCTCAAAAGCTTCTTTATTGCAATCCCACCAATTTTGGGAAGGGGCGGAGGGAAGGGATGACACATCAACAAAAACAGGACCAACAATTTGGCAACCTGAATCAACAGAAGAAGGAGAAAGTAAGACAAGATTATATTTCCCCTTGTACACCTGTGACATTGTCATAACCTCCATCCTCTGAAGAGAGTCACAGGCCCATCATGTTTTGTATTGCTCACCATGAAAGCAGGTCTTTCAAGAAACAGGGTAGTTAGGATTGAAGGTGAGGCCTGAACTATGGTAAAAGTAGTCTGAATATCTATTCTTTAGATAAACAAAGGCTTTAGTATAAATTATTTGGCTATTCAACAGTGGAACTGGACCATCAGAGAAAAGTCAGCTCCTGCAGCCTTTTCTCTCAAATGAATGATCTGTCTACAAAGAAGAGTTCACAGAGCAAACCATAAGATGGCAGAAGGGAAAGATTGTTCAGACACTCAGTGCAGTCTCTACCGTAAACTCTGTCCCAGACCACAGCTGTAAAATAACAGAGCACCTAGTTTGAAACAATCCGTAAGGTAATTTGTAAACAGATAAAAAGCTAAATCTGTAATTAAAACTGCTGCCATTTGTTAGCTGTTCCCAGGGTAGGTGAAGGGGTAGGGAAAGTCAAGAAAATGTGGTTATATTACTCACTTTGCCTCCTTCAGGCTCTGAGCTGCCGTTATACCAGAATGGTCAGATCCTAGAGGCTATCCAGTTTCTTATCATGTTAAGAAGCTGGCCTAGCTGGCATGGACAGGTAAATTATTCCAGTGAAGCCCCTTCATCTCCATCGTGTTCCTCACACTAGCTTGCTTTCATGGGGACAGAGAGCAGCTCCTACGGACTCAAGCGAACAGGATTCCACTTTGCCATGAAGCAGAAAGTGGGAGGCAGCCAGTTAGACCAGCATTACTCTCATTCCCTGCTGTCACAGAGGCATGACGAGCTCGTGCGGAAGCTGACCGCTGGGTCTGACACTTACAAAGTAAGAGCAAAGCTAGCTGCAATGCCTACAAGCATAAAACTTTCATTCACAGTTTCTAAATGTTCTGCTTCACAGAAGTCAGGAGCTCCCAGTAGTCCCTCAGGAGCTTTCCTGGGATCAGGAAATAATTTTATCTAGCACAGAAGACAGCTCGACATTACCATGATCAGGTTCGGCAAGTTCCCAGGGATGGATAGCCCATTGGACAATATTACCATTATGTTGGATTTGCTGCTGTGCTATGTGGATGTATAATTTGAGACAGTGAGATGAAACTTAGCACACAGCATTCTAGTTACTTTATTCCTAGCTGAACAATTACAGTCAGTCAGTCATTTTATATCTGTATATAGCACTTAATCCATATTGCAATAATTCAGTGTTACACTGCTGCACTGAGCCTCTGCCAGTTTCAGATCAGTCACCTGTGTCAAGTCCCATAGGATATGAAGGCCTGTAAGACCTATTTGATACCATTTTCCACCCTGGATGGCCACATGTGATGTGGCTTCCATCACCAGCCAGGTGCCAGGGGAAGAGCAACTGATCTGGAGAAAGGCTGTTGGAAACAGTATTCCTCCCTCTGTCATACCAGCTGCTGAACTTATGCTGTATTGTTATCTGAATCTGCACTTGCAGTGGCCTCCTGGACAGCCTCTTACTTTAATTGCAATTACTTTCAATGACACTAAACTGGGGGAGGGGACTTAGAGTTAAAGCAGCATATTTTATGTTTATAGAAATGATAATCATGTTCAGAGAGCAGATTAACAGGGCTCTCCTAATGATGGCAGGGAAGGCAGAAGATAGAGCTTTCATTTCCATAAAGCATCAAGCAAGCCCTTCTTTACTGCCACCACAATCTGCTGCTGGCTCTAACTATTTATGTTTATTTTTATGTATTTATTATGAGTTTGTCCCCTGCTGTCAAGGAGACAGGGTTCTGCTCCTTACCTTTCAGGAATGCATTAATCCCAGTGATCAGTTAATGTACAGGGAGGGAACAAAGCAAGGGGAAAAGAAGCTGCAGCAACCTAGTGCAGTGTAAACCCTGGGAAAAAACTGAGCCAGAGGAGCTGGAATCCAGGAACCATTCTTAATCCTGACAATTGCAAGCAACGAGAAAGCACAGAACCCAAAATTACACTTCTAGATAATAACAGACTTTTTTTTTTTTCCCCCTCCAAGTGGGAGTTTAATTTATGTATCCAAAGTTGGGCTTTCGAAACTACAAAACCCAAGTTGTTGCAGAGTTAATTCTCATTTCTGCTACTGGCCCCAAAAAGCAGGTGTCGTCGTTGGCTGCCTCCTCTTGTGCACAGGGGACAATGATTAGAACAGCATGAAAAGCCTGGTGAAGCCACCAAGTGCTGGCACGTGGCAGTCTGCCCAAGAGGAGAGCAGTGGGGGAAATAGTCTCTTGATGGGTGATATCACTGTAAATAAGCTTTAGATTAGCACAAAGAGAAATTCATCTGTTAAAACCTTACTTTTTTTTCCTATTCGCTTGGTTGCCAAATTTCCTGCAACTCCACTAGCTGTATGACTAATCGTCCCTGTCAGCATTTTTTCCCCCTTGTGATGAACCTAAGTGAAGTTACATTCAGATAACTCATTACAAACCCAAAAGCAGTGAAGTTGAAAACAAAGGGAATTCCTACATTCTGAAATTTCCTTTTCCTGGCCAATCTGACTTTTATCTTCTTCTAAGGCTTATGAATGCTTTAGCTTTATAACAGCATTTAACGACGTGATAGTTTAATCCTTGCCTTGCTGGTTTGTCATAGGGGCACAAGTGATAAAATCAGCTGTTTGGGGAAGTGAACGGATCAGGTACACGAACAAGCTCTAGTAATTGCAATTGAAATGTCTCCCCCACTCCACACCTCCTCTCCACAGCTTCCATAGCAACCATGTTTGCAAAGGTTCTCAAAAATTCAGTCTTCAGGGATAAGGAAACTCCTAAAACCACACAAAAAATCTGAAACAAGAAAACCAGAGAATTCCTGCAGAAGGCACAAGAGGAAACACCATGAAATCTGAACTTCCGAATCACACATCAATTCCAATTTTGCAGCTGACAACCAGTTTTCAGCATCAGTATAGCTCTGTGATGCCTTTAAAAACTAGGAGGGGGGGCGGGCTTTTCAATGCAGCTCCACTGAAACCTGCGTCTAATGATAATTTAAAGTGATTTATAACCCATAAAGCACTCACAGCAAGGCCAGTATCACAGCATCTACTGATATTTATGAGTTTGCAGGGACCAGTTCTATTAATAGGAATAATATGTAGATTATTAATGAGATAAAAGAGTCTTTATTGTTCATCTTTCATTAAAAATACTAAGGGAGCGATCTGCCACTTACTGACATCAGGAATTATGGTTTGTGTAATCTGCAGACTTTGCTTCATTTGCACAGAATGGGTCAAACCATAAGTGGTTTATGGTGCTCTTTAACATACAGCTATGGCATAAATAGGCTGAAAAGAGAGATGCTAGGCAGGTCAGCAGTTTACCTATTTGACATTCACTGTTTGGAAAGTTGACACAACTGTCCTGAAAAAAAAGAAATCTGAGTTCCCACTGAACCAGATGAGTGCTTGTGTCTGAAAGGAGAAAGGGCACTGTTGTCACATGAGAAGCGGCATTATAGCAGAGAAAATGCCCAGGGGGTAAATATAAAATTCTCTACTTTCGAAAGCAGCGTTTATGCAAAATGTATGTATGTAAAAGTACTTTGTGAACATTGTTTCATTGCCTTTCATTTAAGGAAAAATGTAACGTTACAGAAAAGCAAGCTTCAGATTTTCTTTAAAAATAAATTATAGTACCAAGCCTAAGTTAGTAAATCTTCAAGTGCTCTGTGATGTCTTCCTGACCCTAAATGTGTTTTATAAAAGCTCTTTTATACAGAAAGCACAACATGGATTAATGCAAGAAGTGAGGAAGGTTATTTGGAGTAAGGCTCTTAGACCATTCAAAGAGGTGTTGCATTTTAAACCAGGTCTGTCTATACCAGGTAAATAATAACATCACTAAAGCATCACCAAAGCCAATGTGAAGGCACACTTCCTGCATTTATCTTCTCTCTTTTTAGAAATACAGCAGCAACACTTTGACTCTATTTCACTGGATTGTCATTCCTGGTATTGTACACCGTCCAGTTCCTCTGCTGGCATTTTGCTTTGGATCTCTCTAGATCCACACCACAGTGGCAGCAGCATTACCCTGATAATATAGTGCTGCAATCCCTACAACTGTGTATCATTAGCCGGAAATCATTTTAATGCGCTTGTAAACACCATCAGAGAGCCGGGAGACTATTTGTATTTGTTTTACTGTCACAGACTAAACTGCCTTATTCCAACCCTGTCCATCAAATTAAGTGTTGGACTGGGTTCAAAGTACTCTAAACCTGCCAACTCCAGGCTCTAATAGAACCAGGCAACCACTTTCTAGCACAGACACTGCAAGCATATCTGTTGCGAATAGGTGCATTGATAAAGTGCCCTTTCTCCATCATACAGAAGACCGCAATCCCCATGTTGGAGGCACGACGCATTGCTCCAAAGGCTTTATACTTCATATTGGCAGAACATTGCAGGTAGCTTATTTTCCCCACATGGAGAAAATGTAGCTGTATAAAATACTGGATAATCTTCTTTAATAAAACATCTTACATTTTTATGTAAAAATACTGAATCTCTTTAGTGCAAAGTCTTCCCCTCTGAGGTAGCTCTTGTTTTTGACACAGGAAGAATAAGAAATCTTGGCAGAGTGTTGAAAGAGAGATTTTCTGTCCCAATCGTTGGAAGAGAAGGTATGATTTTTAGGAAAAAGTCATCTTTTTCTTTCAGAAAGACAAAATATTCAGTTCAGGCCACCACAGCTAGCTATTAAACACAAAATTGTCAACCAAAACATGGTTGCTGAGAGGGGTTTTCAAGCCTTATCTGGATGTGAGGAACAGGAGGCGACGCAGGAGCACAACTAGCCAGGGAGCAGGAAACACCAGCCTACAGAGCCACCAGGCTGAAGTTTCTTCCGCAAAGTGGGGTGGCACTGGTGGCCACAGAGCATCCAGGAGGGTGTACTGCAGAGGAGGTGTACCCCCATCTACACTTGTAGCTCTACCTTTGGGCACTGCTGCTGGAAGTTAAGAAGGAAGCTTCACCTGCCCAGTTGAAGGCCAGGTTTATATTAAAAATATTTGCCGGAGAGAGCTGCAGTGGCAGGGAACAGGAAGGCACAGAGGTAATTAATGCATTTTCGCAGTGCTGAAAAAAATGCCTGTGGGCAGTCTCCAGAAGCAACGCCAGTAACAAGAGAAATTCTGAATGACTGCACACTCAAGCACATTTCTTTAAGCTTTCACTCGTGATCTTTTGTGTTCGATTTCTGTAAACAGCAAAGTGTTCAAAGCTAAGCTCCACTGCTCACGGAAAGCAAGATGTTAGCTTGCCTCTCAGCTGCAATCAAGATTTGAATTGTACGTTTAATAAATTGCGGGTGCGATGGTTAATTACAAGAGCTAACAAAAGTACCTCCCAGGATTTGCATAGCAATCCTATACAGGAGGAGCTTCAAAGTACAACCATCAAATATTCACAAGTGCTTGTAACCTATTCACTTGCGTCCAGATGCTCTCTCCCATACCATGCTGTGCAGGAACTGCCACTAAAATCACCACGATTCCCCACAGAAAATGTTACTCGACTTGAGTAAAGGTGACAGAATTGAGCCCATGGGAGGGGCATGAGAAAACCCAGTATTAGTTTGAATAATGAATGTATCTGAGAATATCCTAATCTCCTTATGAAGAGAGAGGCAAAATCTAAATACATTATTCATGATGAATTATTCAGTCAGCTGTGTGTGAATTATCCTGGGAATATTTCGCTGGCTTTTAAAACTTCTCCCTTAAAACGGATAAATCTAGCTTGGGAAAAACATCCCCTTCAGTGGCCAACCACGTTTTGAAACTAGTCTGTCAGCCAAAGACAAATTTAAACCATTTTTTTTTTAGCATGTATTCCTTTTGTAGCAACATCTAGGAATCCCAACAATAGATTAGCATTATTGTAGCAGCATGTAGGAATCCCAATAATAGCTTCTCATTATCTTTAGTGCTGTACAGACAAAGATGTGACAATAGTGCTGTTAGACTCAAAGTATAAAACATACCCTAACAATATGAGATTTTATAAGCCTGAGTCTAAAACTCCGGAAAGAACTAATGTTTGACTAAGCATACAATTATATATGTATAACTTCGAGAGCATCTCCATGAAAAGCAGTGTATTTTCAACGTCACACCTGCCACAGGAAGTGAGACAGAATTGTTTCCTAGGACTCCTTCAGGAAGCCCTACTGCCAAAACCTGAGAAGTTCAAGGGAAGGATGCGTCTATGAATAAACAAGATAGCTGGATTTCATTTTCTGAGCTCTGAAATCCCTTGAGTATAATATACTTACTAAAACTTTTTTTTTAGAGAGATTTGTACAGTTAAACTTACTGGGGTGCGAGAGGTTTAATACATACATGCATAAAGAAACAAGCGCACTCCAAAGTCATCACAGAAGACCAATATTGTCAGACCAGGCAACTTAAGTTTCTCCATTCTTTACTTCCCTCCACTTTTTGCTTTGGTATGACAAATTACAGAAAATATTTATGCCCCTAGGATAACACAGCAGACGTAGCTGCTTCTCCTTCACTTGCTGTAATGCAATGAAAGGGCTGTGAGATGGACTAGTGGGAATGGCAGGTGTTTAAAACTCTTATAAAAAAATCCCCAACAGCAAAACCTTAGCACCACAACACCACAAGAAAAGAAATAAAATGTACTGAGTCGGAAGAAGAGACAAATTGGAAAAAAATATCTCTTAGCCTTGCAAGCCAAGACAGAAGAAGGGAAAAGTGCGCATAAGAATTGCCATCACAGCTGGAAAATGGAAAACAGCTATGGCAGGTCTTTTCTCAAGCTTCAGTGAGGAACTCTGGTCTGTCTCTGCAGGCAGAGAATCACATTTGTGATTCTTACTTCACTTACATGAGGTCTATTTTGCTTTAAATCCTGTGCTCATTCCTGGTTATTTCCTGTCTCTTAATTAAACCTTCATATCAGACTTTTTATTAAGAGAGGCAAAGCATATACCTTCCTCATTCTCTCAAGGTTATCTTCTGAAATAGGATTGAATTCTTTTAGTGGAGAGAGAGAGAGTGGAGAGTACTGCTAAATCTATGGGAAAGTGGTAATTCCACAATTATTTCTAAAAATACAAAAGATTGTTGTATCTTGTATCTGGACAATCCAATTAGCTCAATGTCTGGGAATTAAGCAGGCTGCTGATTGTGTTGAAGAACTGACCTATTTCAACCGAAAACTGTTGTCTTTGCATAGCAGTTTCACTGTGGCTCAGTAGCCAAGTCTCCAAAAATCAGTCTGAAATTAAAAATGGGCCCATGACTGCTGGAAGCAGGGATGGTAACTGGTTCTTGAAAAGCAGAGCTGTGACAACTCCCAGCGCAGGGCTGGTCAGTGTGCCATGCAGAGTCTGCGCAGGGCTTGTCAGCAGTGTGTAGCTTCTAAGCAGGGACAAAAAGAACATTGGAACTAATATTTCACACACATTTAAAGTGGCAAAAAGTCAATATTTGAACTTTTGAAACCAGTTGGCCAGTGCAAAAGTTTCCATCAGCAATGCAATGCAGAAGGTTAGGACCCAGGCGTGTGTGGAGAGCACGTCCGTGTCAAGACTAGGACACAGGCACCCATCACGTACAGCCCTGGAAAGGCCAGTCCAGGACAACTGAGAAGTAGGTCTGTACCTCCTTACCGGTGGCTTTTGTTCCTGGGGAGACATAAGGGGAAAGGTGTAAAAGTGGCTATACAATACCTGTTCACTGACTGGTATGCAACGCAAAAGTCAATATGGCCATATTTTCATATGGGTGTCCCCAGTTGCTGAATTCACAGCTTTGTTTTCTAAACAAGCAATTAGCTAAACAGAGACTCAGATCCATGAAATATTTAGAAAGTTTTTCCATTTCCGAGTTTGAAAAGAGGTCTTGCTGGCTTGAAATTTTTCAAAAGTAAATTTCCCTCCCCTTTTTCCCCTCTTTTTTCATCCTTGAATGAGATAGAGTGACTGACCTCTGCGATTCTGTTTTGGAGGGTTGTTGGGTTTTTTTTCCCCCTGTAATTGGTTCACTGCAGTAGTCCTCTCCCCACTTTGGAGTGTTTCCAGCTGCCTGGAGAGCAGAACTGCGCAGAGCTGCTCCCTCTCCATTGCCCATTGCAAGTGCCTTTCCTGCTAGGGACAATGCCAGGGCTTTGGGCTCCCTGGGGTACCATGTACCTCCATGGCCACCTACCTCAGCCATCAAAACTTAGGGAAGGGAAAAAGAGCCGAACAAATCCTCCTGGGGAAAACTATTGGCTGTGCTGGGAGGGCACTGTGCTAGGCATAGGGGCTCTCTTACAAAGGCACATCATTCTCTCCATCCTTTCTTAGATGTGGATTATGACTTAAAATATTAGTATTTGCATTCACAAGCTCTCCTGATACTATTTTCATCAGTAACAACACAAGTGGAAATTATAGAGAAGTAAATAATCCATCAACAAGAATTAGTTAAATGTTTGGTAAAGGGCAGGTCCACAGTTGCAGAGTTGTGAATGTTTTTGTGGCCTTCACGTTCTATTTTCCCCTAATTTTCATTCTTAAACTTTGTGTTTGTCTCCTTCTAGGCAAGATAATTACCTTATTCTACAGAAGACCTTTTTAAGTCCCAGAGCGATACATGCTTTAAAAGAAAAAGAAAGAAAAAAGGGAGTAAAATGGCAAGAATTCAGAGAAGAGCAACAGAAGTAAGAGGTGTTTGTAAAACAAGACCTATAGCAATATATTAAGAGCCTAGTCATTCAATCTAAAGGTAATAAAAGCAATGTAACTGCCAGAAATACATAAAGAAAGTTAATAAATAAAAATCAATATCAGTTTCTTATGTGGCACTCTTCATAAATAGATCTCGAAGAGCTCCGTATAGGAGGTCACTCTCATTAGATGAGGACAAAGACAAGTTATTTTCAATAGTAAAAAAATACCATTTAGAAATTCAACCCAGAAGGTGATACATCTCCTCTAAAAGGACTTGTTTTCTGAAATCTCCTCTACAGCACTGTAGAAAGCTTTTATTAAAAATGACAATTTTGTTAATTAAGAACAGTAATGGATTTTTTCCTGGCACTGTTTTCTGCCTTTTGAGCACAGATGTATTCATATATATATATGTTCTTATATATATGTACCTCCCACTCATTTATTAGGAAACAGCAAGAAAAAATTGGATGAAAAGCAGTAAGGCAAGGAAACAAATTGTCTACTGGCCTCACATGAGATGCCACAACTATTTCTCTTCCTTGACTATTCTAGCAGTCCTGAGCAGAAGGCAGTCTATTTGCTCATGACTTCCATGATGTTAAATATCTTAGAGCATAGAAGGTGATCTCTCATTTCCTCCCTAAAATAGCGGACTCTATCATAGAGTTTTTGCAGGGACAAGTATATCAGAGGATTACTGCCTATTTGGATTCCTCATCAGGGCCTGATGTTTAAAAGAACTATGAGGAATTAAAAAATAGTGTCCAGATGCACTAGCAAGAAAAAGTCAGGACTCTAAAACGTGATGTTTCCCCATAGTCCGTGCTTGCAAAAAGGTCCCCAAACCCTTTCCTTCATCCAGTGGAAATTGCTCAGCTCTTGAACCCACTTGTGCGGCAGTAGGCAATAAAACTCTCACAGGTGGAGAACTACCTCTGCCATTGAGAGCGGTACCCTTCTTATTTATCTCAGCTGGCCCTATCTCTGCTTTGAACAGTTCGCTTGATAGATAGTTCAGCAAATCAGCAAGTTACCTCTTAAGTGATTTTATTCACACTAAGTCAGAACTGTACTGCAGGATGAAAACAAAGCCTAGGGAAGCCGCCTGATCCAGCCGGGCACGGCCGGCTCCTGCGTTGTTCTTCTGCTGCCGGCCGTCATTGCAGAGCTTGATGCGATCAATACCCACATCCCGCCAAATGCCAGCATTTGTCATCTTAATGAAAAGTGCCACATTTCAGAAATTACGGCTTTAGAAGGAAATTCGTACAGCAACCAATGGATACCCATCACTGAAAATAAAATCGTATTACAACCAGTGACTAAGTAGCCCAGTGCCCACACACTCTGGGTTTGAAGGAAGCGTTATAATTAGACAATCAGTATTTAGTGAGGTGGGCGGTAGCTGTAACAGGCTTCAGTCCTGAGGGTAGCCATGTCATCCTGGATGTTGCATGAGTATCTAGGAAGGTCTGAGCTCTTTGTAAGCTTTTGATCATTTCAGAGTTTGTCGTAGACTGAACTTACTGTCTCTGCCTTCTGTTTTGCTTTTCTCCGCAAGTTCTTTGATTAAACTGAGACGCTTTTGCTGCAGCTGAAGTCAATGGGAGTTTCACCCTTGATTTCATGAGGCCCTGGCCTTGCCAATATAAAGGAATTAGCCTTTTCTGATGAGGGTAGTTAGCTGCTAATGGGTATAAAACAAGGTAAAGGCAAAGGTCGTGGAAAGGAGGACTTGTATCTCCCATACAAAGATTAGATAAAGCAGAACGGAAAGGGGGAACAAATAGGCACTGATAAATGCCAACACTACAAAGCCATCAGGTAAAGCCAGACGATGAGTGGGAAAATGATCAAGCAAAAACATTTCAGGCCACCATCACAAGAGATGTTATGCTGCTACATGTCGATGGGGTCTGGTAGTGGTGGGGGTGCTGCTGCCCAAACTTGGATCCCCTGCATCTCCTGGGAGGGGAGAGGCTGCCTACATCTTTGACTCTGTTGCTTTCGTGCCACAATATCCATGGACCCTACGTACTTATACAAGCAGCTCTGTTTTCAGCTACTCACAGGTCCTAACCAGCTGCATAAAACATCCTAGAGTTTTTGTTTGCCACTGTGCTCCACCCTGTTCATCTGATGGTTTTGCGGTTGTGTCCAAGAAGTGAAAGCAGCCCTCAGAAGGGCACCCTTGCATTAGCAGCCTGTCTGCATCCCCCTTCTCTCACCACAGTGCTTGCCACTTTTACTGTGAAGGATGTCCAAAAAGAGAGACATGATTTACAGAATGGAAAAGGATTTTTTATCGATAAACAATGAGTCATTCATATTCCCTCCGAGACAGAGGCAGATCTCAGCAGCAGTAGGAAGGAACAAAAATGCCAGTGGAGGGAGGTTGGAGGGAACCTTAAAATGCATGTTTGAGCCTCCAAACATGACCCTTTGGGGCAGTACCTGGCTACCAAGGATTTTAGGTCTCAATCCTTAAGCTCATATTCAAACAAAATTAGGAAATGAGCAAGCACAGCCATAAAAGCAAGAAACCAGTGCAGCACAGAATGCATTTTGTTCATAGCAATGAAGCTCAGTTTCATATTATATTGAGACTTTATTATTTTCTGGTAAGTGTTTTCTGACACATTTTGTAACAAAATTATGATACTGTTGCAAGTAGATAGCTCACATTCTTGCTATGCATTTGGACATTTATTGGGGAGTGAAGTCCCTTTTGGGGGGTATTAATTGTCACAGGTGGATACCGATCAGTGAGGTATAAGACCATTTATTTGTCTGATAGACTGTAAAAGCATCAAGTAAATTTTTCCTAGTATTGTAGTGCTGAGAGATACAAAATGCAGAGGATGCAAGGAAAAAGGAGAGGGAGCAGTACAAGGAGAGCTGGAGATGGGGAATATAGAGAGGGTTTCTTCCCATCCTTAAACTGACCCAAGGTGGTGAGGACCACATACAAGTGCTTTGGTCCAGACACTGTTTCTGTTTGGAATGCAAAACAAACCTGTGCGTGCCTGCACTTTAATCTGCAGCTTGCAATACAAAAAATACTCCTACTAAGTGGCAGAAGCATTTACTTAGTGGTTTCTCAGACAAATCTTCTCTTTGCGTGATGACAGATCCCCTTGTAACAACAGTCTAGAGATTTGCTTGGTTGACTTATTGATTATTGAAAACAGTGCTTTACTGCTGACTTTCCCAGAAGACTATGCAGCATGTTTGATTTTTAACTCTCCCTTGGTATTAGTAAGTGCAAATATTCATTTTCAGAATTTAAGCTTATTAGGCACGTATCTACAAAAGAGTAATGGTTCATGTGAGACTAAAGTAACTGGGGATTTTGTCAGATGAGATCCAATAAGAAAATTAATGTTATAAGCTGTTTGTCTCCATCTGCCATCAAGCAAAATGAGCTTAAAATATCTGCATAGAATTAACCTGGGACCATTTAGGCAACATATTCTCTATGGAACAAGGTCCACTTCCTGCAAAGACAGGCATATCCACCCACAGAGGGATTCTCACATCATGCAGTTGGATCACTTGTATGATGTGCGGACATGTAAGTATTTACAGAACCAAGCCTTAAACATACCACGGACCCATAGAACTGCTGCCATGCCAGTGATTAAACTAATGGTTACAAATATATTTTTTTCTCTTGCTCTCTGACTGAGAATTATTTTTAAAGTGAAAAAGGGGAATAAAATTATTTGCAAGCTTTTTTTATACAGCTGTTGTGAATGCCTCTTCATGCTAGCAGTCCCTATCAGGAGAAAGGCTCAGAGTGCAGCGCTGCCAGGGCAGCGGGCAGGGGTGCAACAGGGCAGGTCAGGGCAGGGACCTCTCCCCATGGCTCTGTCCCACCACCCCAGAGGCCGCCAGCAGAGCTGGGCTGGGGACTGTGACTGCAGCCATGGGGACGGAGCAGCTCCAGGGCCAAGCTGGGGGTCAGGATCGGCGAAGGATGTGGGCAGGCATGGGCAGAGTACCTTAGGCAGGGACCAGGGGTGAGGGCTGGAGCTGAAATGCCACTTGAGCCCATGGAGGCCTCCCTGCCCCAAGAAGGTTTCCTGCAGCCCTTTCTCACACAGCTCTGACCCCCAAGCCCAGGCAGGGTTATTCGACTGCACCCTGTGGCACCAACCTTGGGCACACATCTCAAAACTTTTTTGGGTCGTGTGGTTTATTCAAGACCCTATCAGAAAATCACACCATTTTATATATTTTAGAAGGCACTTTTTCCTGGGTATTTTTTTTTTTTAAAAAGTGATCATGAACAATAGTTTATGTTTTTGGTGATCATGAACAATATTTTTCTTTTTGTTTTCTTCTGAGCTGCGGAGGTGATTTCTGGTGTGCTTTTTGCCTGTTTTTAAAGGAGGCCTTTAAAATCTTCAGTTCTTGTATTTCTTTTAACTCCAAATAGTGAACAGTATTGAATTGCTGCCATAAAATACAAGTCCCCTAAGGTGACAGACATGATTACAATATTAATATTCCGTGTAGCAACAAATATATGAAGTGGTAACTCATTGCTTTGGGAAGAAATACACTCCCATGATTAAAGAAACACATCTGGGAGCAAGGCTGATGTTCCCACCTCTGTGAGTGACTTGACATACAGCATGCAACAAATCACTCGAGGGTGCAAAAGTTGTCTGAATGAGTGCAGACCACAAGTGTGAAATTATGCAACCCCGTCCTCGTAGTGTATTCAGTAATAAGAATGACCATAAATGTCCTTCGTCTGATATTTGTATTCACACTAGCTATGAAAAGCATAACATAGTGGCTTAAACAGAAATAAATTTTAAAAAAATCTTTCTCCTTGAGAACGGGCTTCATGAGTGACCATATACCCCGTTTCATGAGTGATGGGATTTTGTGGACAGATGTCTTAAATATTTTGTCCTTCTTGGCTCTTTGACCACAGACTTGCATCCGTTCCTCCCATTCTTGGTACACTGTTGCCCATCCTATATAAGCATTCAGCGATCCCTTATTGCAGTCTCAGAGCTATTTACTAACAGGGATTTCAGTTCTGCTCTGCCAGGTTGCTGTTGTGCAGCCAGCGAAAGCACATCACTCCTTCCTCACCCCACAGCAGTATTGCCTGAGCCCACCTTCCCACCCCGGCACTGCCCTTTCCCACTCCCGGCGGGCTCCCACAACCCGCCCTGAGATCAGACAAACTCAGGTACGTCCCCTCTTGCCACCACGCTGCTCTGAAGGAAGCCTCTAACCTGCCGACAGCCCAGCTGTAGGCAGCGCTGCTGGCATGCTCAGCACAAAGGGAGCACCACTGAGGCGCTCCTTATATGTTAGGTATCTTCTAATGAGCATGTTTCAAAAGACTTTAGATTCAAAACTCAGAGGCACTAAATGCCTATAACACCCCTCAATGGAGAGGTGTTTGTGCCTGACAGCCCTCCATCTCCTTTCTCAATTAGTAGACTAAACGTAGCCAGGACTATTTCATATCAGGCTTCTAAATTTGGTGCCCACAAAGGGAATTGCTAAACTGAAATACCTAGAAGTTATTACAGTGAAGGAAACCTCCTTCTCTCTGAATGCCTCTTGACATAAATATATGAAATATATATGAAATGTTTTTCAAAATGGCTATAAGCCAGCATCCAGGAAGCCTCTGATAAGGCTTTGAGTTGTGTAGTCACACACTTCACAGAAAAAAGGTTTCTGTATGTGTTTTTACCTGCTACATTTCCAGAGTGACATTTTAAAATCTTAAAAGATTAAAGACACTTGAAAAGGACCACCATCTCCTGACTGAGTGGTATCTTAGCTAACAATACGTACACTTTTCTACCAAAGTTAGGAGTCTGAGTGTTATTCTGTGACTTCGGAGCTTCCCACCATGTCTGTCACGCTAACTAGCAGATTGTTTTGTTGAGAAGAGGGTGAATTCACCTGTTCTCGGCGTCATAGTGCCTAGGGAAAGACCACATAGGCTAAAATTACAGCAAGAAAGGTTTGGACTGGGTAATAGAGGAAGAGCTATTCTAACAGTAAGGCTCTTAAGGCACTGCAATGGTAATTCAGGAGGCTGTGGACCCTCACTTGCTGGAGATTTTGAAGAACTGAGTAGACATTTGTCAGGAAGCATCTAAGTATGTCTGGGAGGGGACAGACTAAGGGTGGTTTCTCAAGGTTCTGGTTGTCTGTGATTCTCTGAGACAAAATATGTCTTTAAGTATTAGGCCAAAATAGAAGAGCAATTTTCCTTTTTGGCCAATCCCAGAAGAAAAGCAATATTCTTATGCTACTGCACTGAACCCAGCTGTGAAAGCTGTCATAACAGCATTCATCCAACTGTGCATACAAAAGGCACACTCAGTTACCATAACCCTCGTATGACTAAATGTGTGTTTACCTACAGCCATTACTTGCCTAGCCTTGCATTTTTCTGCAGGCATTGACTGATACATGCAATTACGGTGACTCCATACATAATTCAATGCACGAAGACTAGGCCAGGTCCATAATGTTTTTTTCCAAGGAAGCATCAATCTTCTCCTTAGGAAGAAAAAAAAACAAAGAAAGACTGGTTAATAAAAATAGCAAGCAAGCAAGCAAGTTAGCACCAGTAGCCTAAGTGTGTCAATTATAATTCATTCCATTTCAGCTGCAACGTTCAAAACATATCATGAGCATCACGCACCGATGCGTATATTCCTACACTAGCTGAGAGTGGATCATACAGCAATATAACATATACTGCAATCACTACCTGGATTTTGAGTCTCCATTCCTTTGTAAAGACATACCAATTTTACCAATTTCTATGGAGTTAATCTAGATTTACTTTGGCAGAAAAGTAAAGGAATGTATTGCAGAAATGTCTGTTTCACTCACAGTCATTTAGTGAGAAGTTCTTAGAGAGAAAGGTTTGGGTAAAAACAGCATAGAAATCTAAAGATTAAAAGTGCATTGGAAAAAAACAGAGCAACCCATCATAACCAAGGAAGAGATTTTCAATGACTAATGCCATAACTTGTTGTTAGTCATGATTTTACCAGGGAGCTTGGGAGTGTATCTGAACAAGAGGCTTGACTCACAAATAAACCTCTTAGAGCAATGTCATATTCATAGGCCAAGATGCATAGCCTGAATTTATTCATGCTAAATGCCAGGCAGTTGGTGAGTTAAAAAAAGAATAGGCATTTCCTACTGAGCCATTAAAAACAGATCGGTTTAGTGCAAACGGAAACATCCACTATTAATATTTGAATTACAAATTTTTCTAATTTTTTTTTCATTAGGCATCTGGATTGCCCAATCATGCCACATTGTGGAGCCTTGAATGGCTGTTTCACTGGCTTGCCCTTCCCGCGGTGCTTCTGAAAAAGACATATTCCTATCCTTATTTAAATGGAAAGCTTACTAGAAAATGGGGCGCTTACTCTGAAACAATTGTTTCTGGGTGGTTTTATTGATATTACAGAATCTTAGCTGAAAGTTTTCATCAGTCTTCTCCAGAGATGATGCATAATCAGCTAAAAAGAAAGAGAACACAGATAAGACTAAATCACCCTTCCCGGTGTTATTGGATTTATCACTTAATGTAAAAGCAAACCCTTTTTGGTCTCCTCTTTCCCTAAATACAAACTCTTCAGAACAGTCATAACTCTCCTGCTCCTTATATTTTATATGTAATTCAACTGCCTTTTTGGACTTCATCAAAATACCGATCCATTGTGAACTAGGACAAATTTCACATCATCCAGGAATATATCAGTTCCTATCCTACCTTAGCATTGACTCTGGCTCTGATACACCTCTCTGAAATAAAAAAGTAAGAAGCAGAAAGGGAGACCCTCTGCAGAGATGATTTGAGCTGATGACAGAAAGGAGTGACCTTAAATAGGCTCAGCCCCACCCAACACCTCATAAGATTTTTTCGATGTCAACAGACCGGTGATACACGGAGTGACACAGAAGGTTTCCACTCACATGCTCTGGATTTAGTGCTGAGTCCCTTAATGTGCGGTATCACGTCTTGACCCTTGACAGAGTGACCAGCGATGATCCTGCGGAGCAGGGTATTGATAATCTCCTTGTTGTTGCTGCAAATGCCAACAGAAGCTTTGTTGCTTGTACGGTTTGGTCCTGAGACAGCCACGCTCTTGAACTCATCTTTAAAGGCTGTACTTACAGGAGCGCTTGGCTGAATGGCTCAGGGTCTGTTATCTGGACTCTTAACACCTGCAGATCACCTTCATCAGCTGGTATTACTTTAAGCCTTCATCTAGCTGAACTTGTTGACTGATTATTGGATGAATGCAGACTTGGGGAAAGGGGCACTGCAACATTTGAAATGCCCTTAATTCTACATTTGAACTGGAAATTTAGTTTTTCCCAAAGCAATTCTGTCCAATTTGGCAAGACTTACTTCATCAACATGCATGCATTTTCCAGAGTTAGCAAAAATTAAGCTTCCGTGTACGTGTGCCAGAACAGGATCTATATATGTCCACACTTGAAAGAAACGGTGAGAACGTGTGTTTGTGTGTGTAAAAGTACCTGATGTATTGAATTTATCAACTGTGTGACACATACGTTATCGATCTATTGAATGCATCAGAATTCCCAGCCGTATTTCAACTAGTTTTCACAATTGGTACTTTTTGGGCTAAATTCTCCTCACCAAAAAAAACTTTCTAGAATGACTCATGGGTAGCAGAGTCTTTAGTACTGTGTTCACCTCTCATTGTCATGTTGCGACATGAACATGAACTCTAATTGCAGACTTTTGCTTTATCAGGTCTATCAAGAAGCAGCTTGGAAAATGGAAGACTTATTTTAAGGCATACTGGGGTTTTTAACTAGCACCCAGTGATGACAGCACAATGAATACCTGTCAGAAATTGATATCCAGTGGCTGTTGTTCTTCTACACATCCTACCCTTTGTTCCAGCCAAGATTCAAGTTACTATTTTTTGGCCTCCAGAGGCGAGACAGGGAAGACCAGATCCCAGCAGCAGTTGGCTGAGGGATAAGGAGGACCGAGGAAGCCCAGTGGCAGGAGCCCAGCACGTGCACAGCAGATATTTTCTCATAGCAGGGTTGGGAACTGGAAGTTGCCAACATGGTAGTGAAGGGGAATGTGTGACAGAGGAAAGTTTGCATATGAAGAGTATCAAACAGAGCTACCACATGATTCTGAGGGGAAAATTGAATCTAAGGGCCACCCTTTCTTACTGTACATCATGGCATCACGATTCTTGCTCAAACTTACATACACACATATAAATACTATATATACTTGCAAATGCACCCACACCCAGGCACACAGCTCATCTCAAGATCCATAATCGATTGCTAGTAGGGGAAAAGGAGCAAAAAAATAACTTCCAGGTATGACTAAAACTGTTTAAACCCTCAAGTAAAAACTCTCATCAGCATACAATACTCCTTATACTCCACATAGCTCTATTGAATATTTCAATTCAAAAATTATCCACATAATTTATTGCATACATCCCCCGCAGTCTGAGTCTGGGCCCACCAAATGAGGCACTTTCCTGAAGCTTGAAAGCTGTTTAATCTTCTTTTCTGGCCCCTCTGAGATAACTTCTGAATGGACTCTCTAAGCTCCTTATACTAAAAGGTGATCATAGTGCAAGGCCAGAAGTTCCCAAGTTCCCTTAGAGGGAGGATGCATGTTGGGCTTGACCAGTTATTGGTAAACACCAATAGATTTCAACCTTTTGTACAAAAAAAAAAGGTCTGTGTATACTGGAGCAAATATACATATAGTAGAAATTTCCTCCTGACAATAAGAAATCACTAGGAAATTACCAGGAGGGAGAAAAAGACAAATATTTTTAAACGAATGGTCTGAACATTTCCCTTTGTGACTGATTGAAATGAGTGTTATGAGGGTTGGATTCAGCCTTTTATTATGAGACGCTGAGGTTCTGTGGTATATTTTTTCCTTTCTTTAATTTAGATCTGTGCAAAAAAAATTGGCATGAAATATAAATAAATGACAAAGCACTGAGAATTAGGCCATTTGTCTGTAAAACCAGATATAAACCCCAAAATAGCAAAACACAGAAAAATGTATCAAAATGTATTAGAGATGACAGGCCATATATTACACAGGCTATTTATGCAACTATAGATCACATAATGGTACCAGTGAGTCACAGAAGCCTAACATTAAATGTAAGAGGCATCATACAGATTAATATTAATTAAAATAACAATTACTGTTAAGTACAGCACTCTGCTAGAAACAGTGACAGATAAAAGACCAGTGAGGTGTTCACAATAATGAGCAACATAAACATTTCCACCCTGGAATATGTACATATATACACACATATGTATATATTGCTAGTAGGTAAGAGCTGTGGAAATATATAAATCTCCATGAATACATCATTTTAAATGCTACAATAATCTTCCTTTTTTCAAAATCTCTCTACTGGGACTCTAAGTTTATTTTAAAACCCCATAGCTGTTGCCTTACACAGACACTATAGAACTTAAGAGCCAGTGTTTAGCCTTTGGATTTACCCAGTTCATATGGGTTTTCATTCACTGTTTCAACCTAATTTCATCTGGCTTCAATTACCTCTAAATACCTATTGTCAGGGCAGAGTGAGGCTGGGGTGGGCAGTGGTGGGGCCGTGGGGCAGCCTGGGACAGGGACTTCCCCCAGCATCCCCGTCCCCCACACCCAGAGGTGGCCAGCAGAGCCAGGCTGGGGACGGCCATGGGGACAGGGCACCTCTGGGGCCAAGTCGGGGAGGCAAGGGTGGGATCAGCAAAGGAGATCAGTAGGGATGACTGCAGCTGCAGCATAGCTTAGGCAGGTCCCATCACGAGGGCTGGAGCGGAAATGTGGCCCCCAAGCCTGGGGATGAGTCTTCCCGCAGCTCCTTCTGGCTTTGTCGCCGCTTTCCCAGCAGTGTTACCCCAGATTGCATGGTAACCAGATATCAGAGGTGACCTCGAGCACAGCAGTCAAACCACCAGGGTTGGAAAGGACGTGGCAGAGTCTGTCCATGCCATCGGGGAACCTAATGTTTCCTGCTGGAAGTATCCAGATCTCCAGTTTTACCTGGACAATAAAAAACATGAAACATGGTAAAATAGGACTGATGGGTGTGGCCCTTAACCCCAATTTCAGAGGGCCACCAAAGAAAGAAGCCATGCCACAAATCTAACACAGTGACAGTTTTCTTTCCAGTACACCTCTGGCATCTTTTCATGAAGCACAACTTGTTTTAGACAGATTTACAATACTGCATCCTCTCCACCTTTAAATACATATGTAGGAGGTTGACATCCTCACGCTGATTCTGCACTGAGTTCCTACTAAGGTACCTGAGCATGAGAGGTCAGACCCACTCTTCTGATCACTTCCATCTAGGAAACAGTGAGCATGCTTCTTTGAAGCTCAAAATCTTGGGTCTTACTGGCATAACTCTGCTGCAATGTCTGGAAACTTGCAGAAAATCTTTACAAATAGGAAATGAGGAACTGCTGCATGTGCTGCTTTCATCAGCGAGGATGTGAAATAAGGTATTTCCTCATGAGAGTTTGAGGGGATTTTTGTATCGCATGAGTTTTGCGAGTAGATCGCCACAGCTTTCGCCTGGTGATACGTGTAGGCAGGGCTGTAGATCAGAGCACAGACCTGGCAGGGAATGCACATGCCACACGGCGTCTAAGGAAGGTCCATAGAGTCACCTGAACTGAGTCAAGCAGGAACTTTCGAAAAGCATCTCCACATCACCCAATGTCAGGCCATCCACTTGACCTTTGAAATTTCAGATCAATATAGTAATTGTCTGAGTAATCATGGTATTGTTTGCCAAGGTGGCATTCATTTCCCACTAAAAGATTTCTGTCCTCATAGATTAGAGGTACTCTGGTCTGTCTTGGAGCGGAAAGGGTTGTACCCTTTCTGGATAACATTTGTAGCTTGAAGAGGAAAAGGTCATTCATAATTATTTTTCTGGTGTACTGGCTTAGCTACTCATTTGATTTATCACGTGTCCTTTCTCACACAACATGAAATAATAAGAGGGCTAGATTGTCTTTAGGGAAAACAGGCATCCAGCTCACAGAATACATCAGTTTCAATAACACACTTCAAAGGAATCCAGCTCCTTTCAATATATTCGGGGATTTGTTCACCAGTTTGGGTTGAGCTGCTTGCAAAATAGATAGAAGAAACCTCTTTGTATGATATAACCAGATGCCATTTGCAGAGCCTGTGACATATGGTCCTTCAGACATGGAGATAATCACAGAGGATAATTCTTGAGAGCCCGTTAGGATTCCAGAGTAGCTGTCTCTGCCATGTGGTGCTTGCTGATGTCTAAATATGATAAATTCACTCACTTTATTTTCAAAAACACAGCTGAAAGACTTTTAAAAGGAGTAGCATGAAAGCAGGAAAGTATCAACCCTAACTACTCAATCAAAGTGAGAAATATATTCCTGATTCCATCCAACTTCAAGGCAAATTAATGAACTAAATAGAAATCTGCAGCTGAAACTCACTGATACGAGAATAATCTAATTTTCCACAATGAATGCAATGAGGATTTCAAGGGAGCCTACAGAAGCTTTTGTTCAATACAGGACTTGGGCCGACAGTGGGTACTCAGTCTTTAACATTCCCACCCCCCCCTGCAAAAAACCAAAACCAAAACCCTCAACCCTTGTATTCAGTGTAAGATGCACAAAACATGAGTCTTACGTTGTTATCACAAAAAGCATTTCAAAACTATATCTTAATACAGAGGCTCTAAAGTACTGGCTTCTCCAGCTGTGCATGTGGGGTCCAGGCTGGTATTTGCTCACATGCCACTCCCACTCTGGTGTTGGCCCTCAGCATCGACAAAGATAATTCTCTGGGAGGAAAAATGACGGTAGGTGGTTGGGATTGTCCAAAACACCACTGATGCCTGCACTGCACACCTTTACTCTACACAAAAAAGGACCAGAGCTTACGCGCTGAACCCTTCCTGGTTCATGTGGATCTTTCCACTAGCTGCCACCACCATGCTTGGGAAAGGTGCTGGGGATGCGTATGCCAAGGACTGGTCCCAAAGGGAGCGTGGACAAGAGTACGTCAGCATTGGCTTGACACCCTCTCAGCAGGCTGTGCGCCTACAGGGGCCACCACATGCCTTCATGCACTGTGCGTGCCGTCGGACGCGCGCAGCCACATTTTGTGCCGTGAAGCCACTGATGGGCTGGCCTGCCGCACAAACCTTACGGAGGAGATCAGATCTCAGACATTTTGAAACGAAGCACATGGAATAACACCAATAGTTTAAGGCTACAGGCTCACCTGAAGGCCAGAGGCTGCGCAATGCAAATGCAGCCTGTCTGCTCTGCAGGGAACTTGCCCGAAACAGCATGGATGCAAAGCAGTTTGTGCCCCTTAATTCCGAGGCCAGAGTTCAATTCCCTGCCATGTTAGCGATATGGGCATAACCTGTAAATCCCTCCGCCGCTCTGAGATACCTAATGAAAAATGCAGCTGCACGGACCAGGATCCATGGATCTAGAGGTTTCTTCAGACAGCAGTCTACTCCCGAAGCAATCTAGGAAGGTAGGAAGGGACAGGGTGTCACCACTTGAAACACTGAAATAAAGATTTCAGTGGCTGTCGGCACAATAGCTGAAGGATGTGAAAGAAATTTCTACAGACTTCCTACAAAGTCTGTAGGAAGATGCAGCACCTTGTATTAAGTCAGCTGATGAATCTGTATTTCATATAATGTATTTGTTGTCTTATAGTTGGTCTTCTGACACAAGGAATCTTTCTACGTTTCTTTCTCAGTGCGGTGCAAGGCACACTGGGTGAAATAGCATCTTTTACTGTGCAGAGGGTGAAAGCCCTTCTGGCCCTATAGACCCATGAAAGAAATACGTGCGAAAGCAGTAGCAAAGTCTCCCATAGATGTTTTTAAATTGATACAGTTTGAAAACTGCTTAGTACCTTGATAATACCCACCTTCGCTGGGTAAAGGAGACTAAAATACCCTTGCTGGAGCTAGAATGGGGTCAGCTGTTGGCAAACATGCCTAAACTCTAGGGCACGCTCCATTTGTAGCGCC
The DNA here is from genome assembly GCA_013398915.1 of Dromas ardeola. Classification (NCBI taxonomy): domain Eukaryota; kingdom Metazoa; phylum Chordata; class Aves; order Charadriiformes; family Dromadidae; genus Dromas; species Dromas ardeola. The sequence continues at coordinate 329,451 of VYZM01017340.1, read as the reverse complement.
TGGCTACACATTTGCTATGGAGAGTAATTGCCCAGCTCAGCTGTGCGGATAGCAACCAGCAGACCTCTTCATGTCTTTTAGATCCAGCATATCAGACTTCTCTATCCACTCAAGCAGAAGAGTCCAAGAAAATCAGTTGCGTCTTCAATCTTTTATACATGGATTACCTGAGAGGACAATCAGCTATTTTGTGTGAATTGTATAAAGCTTCATGTGCAGCTTCTGGAAACCTGTGCCTGAAGACATCAGCAGGTAAATGGGGGAGAAAAGACTGTTTCCGATTCACTTGTAAGTTTTTAACTGCTCCATAGCTCATCTATGACACAAGGCAGCAGCAGCAAATTTGCATTATGAGCCTTGGGAATGTGAATTTTTTGCATCCCAGAGTAACAGAACATCCTCTGACTCGAGGAAGAAAATAATACGAGCTGTTAACTTCTCATATTTGTCATGCCTTGCATTTTAAGAAATGAAAGTACTTCAAGTGCTTTCATTAAACTTATTTAACAACATCGGAACTAGAACAAAGACATGGTATTTCCATGCTGCATGAGATGCTGATCACTCTGGATTTGTTTCCAACAAAAATGACACAGAAATGGAAGGAGCAGAAGTTTTGCACAACTGTGATTCAGGCATTTTGGAACTTTTGGATTAAAATGAAGCATTTCTTGGCATTCCAAAACCAAAGCTTTTCTCTTTGATTCTGTAGCCTGAAATGAAACTTTTTGTTTTGGTCTGAGTCAGCATTAATATCTGTGCCCACTCCAGCCCAAAAGCCTTTTGGGAGTTGTCTCCCCTCATCCTCTTGTTCTCCCAGATGGGCACGGTTCCCTGGCCAGACTGTATTTCCCGTGGCCTCTCTGCAGAGTGGAGGCCTAGGAGCATCCTGGGATGTATCACACTGACTCAGCCACAAGGAAAAACAGCCATTGTTTTTCATTTTTCACGGGCACAATTTCATCAAAGTCTTTTTTCCTGTGGCAAATTTCTATTTTGATGAAACCACTGTTTCTCATAGAAAAATACGTAATTTTTTTCTATGGGCTATTAAACATCCCTCAGAAAATGGATCTGAAGACAGAATGAATGAAGGTTTATACCACTGAAGGCAGATTTTTCCCTGTGAAGAAAACAAAAAATAATATTTGAATTAATTTGGTGGCTAACTCTTCTAAAATGGTGGAGGTTTATCATGCACTTATTTGTATATTTAGCACTCAAAGACAGAGTAACATGATCTGAATTTAATAAACCTTTATGTTCACATAACACCAATGACTTATTCAATTTTATATGACATGCCTTGTGTTTTATAGAATTGGTATATATTTATTAAGGCAGTGGTTTAGGTAAAAAGTACAGTATGAATATCAAACTTTGCAATCTGTTCTATTGTGCTTCTTGTTTCTAAGGGGCAAATTCAATTCAATTCACATATTTTTCCAATTTAGACGTATAGGAAGAAAAACACTTTTAATCCCCATGGCAAACTAAATTATTTAAAACTTCACATTCCTCACAAATTCCAGTCCTCTTTCTGTCTAGTAATTATACACTCATGAATCTCAATTATCATAAAATATTGTGTTATTGATAACTTGCTGTCCAAAAAGTCAACAACAATATTCAGAGCTTCTCTTAATTTGCTCATTTCCCCTAGTTATTGATAATCCTGGTGGATCGTAACTGGCTGTCTGAGTCGGATGAGATTGATTTTGTGACCCGGTTGGATGACATCCAGTTTGAATGAGAGGAAGAACAGGTAACAAATGATGGAGAATTAGAAATGCCAAATGTATTTATTTTTGATAGTCACAGACAATTTCAATGACTCCCTCCAACCATTCGGGTATGAGAACAAATCTGATAACACGATCTCAGAATCGCAGCTGGTTTTGTCAGATCTATACACGGGCATGCCAGGGTATTCCTGTCTTCAGTAAGCTCCTGTGCTAACGCACTGTGTAGGAGGCTGGAAACTGGATCTTGTGTTTCCCTGACAAACTTTAGAAAGAAACCCTGGAGACAATATAGACTTGGGATATATACTGTCCCAGACAAACAAGAGTAATTTAGAAATCGAGATTTCATTGGTGCCCTCCCAGAGGTGTCTGATGAAAAGAAAGATGAAGAAGGTAAAGTCTCCTCCTTACTATCCACAACAGTTCTCCAGCGCTGCACTGACAAGGTGTGGGGAAGGAAAAGCTTCATGCCCAGTTTGGAGACCCAGAGCTGTAAAGTGAAATAGCAAAGATGTATTTATACAAATTAAAAACATACTTCAGGCTCCCCTGGCCTGTCAGGATGGACACCTAGAGGCTTAGGCCACATGGCTATGGGGGGCTCCTTGGGTCAGAGACCCAGCAAACACATCTTCCCCGCTGGGGTGATCTGCTCCGGGGAGCAGCAGGCTGCAGCCAGCCCCAGCACCGTCTCCTCGGCACGGCGGGGGATCACGCGAAGCGAAGGAAGAATCTCCTCCCTTCAGCTTTAGCAGCTGAATTCCCTCGCCGCCACGCTGGGAGCTGGCGAGGAGGACGGCCTGTGCGAGGGCTGTCGTTACCGATGTAAATTAAACAGTTACCACCGCAGGGTGACTCTCTGCTCTTTTCCCTGAGCAGACAGCTGCTCCAGAAAACACATGCTCAGGCTGCTCAGGCTGAAAGGAAGAACCGCAGAGATTTTATTTATAGATGCAATAGGCAGGTGTTCAGCTCTTAATGTCTGCCCAGTAAGAGCTGGAATTGTCTCTTTGCCCACAACGGCTACGTACTTGATTACTTTCTGTGTACATAATGCATTATATATACTCTACATCTCTCCCTTCCCATTTGGATTCAGTGCACAACCTCCATACAGCTGCGTTGCCCTCTCTCCTGCAGCAAAACATTTACTGATCTTATCAAGAAAGAAAGAAAAAGTACCACAGACTGTGGAAAACTAAACTTTAATGGAGGAGTTCACGCTGCGGTGTGCCTGGTGTGTTTCTGGACGGCGGGAGAGTGTCGTGCAATGAACTTGTGTCCGTCACTTCAGTACGAAACGTCTCATCAAGGTTTGGAAAGCCATGTATGAAATATTAATTAATTACCCCTAAGTCTCACTATACCGTTGTGAAACTGGCACAGTGCAGTTTTGTGCAGCTTGTTTTCAGAAATTGTTGCCTTTTATTTCAGCTACATGATCATAGCACTCTGCATAATTTATACGTCTAAGAGCCTTTTGTAGGGCACGTTGGTGAAAGAACTCATAAGTATCACTGAAGCTGGGATCTTGTCGAGATTAACAAGGATTTTTTTGGGGTTGGCAAACAAACACAACGAAAGCAGTTCCTGTTCTCGTGCCATCCATGATTTTGGTAGCGGCAGGTTTGCTACAATGACTTGTGACAAAGCAGTAAGAGAGCAAAACTAAGCTCTCCAAAATCCAAAATGAAACAAAAAGGACACCTTGCTGTAAATGCAAGATGCCAGCCGTACTACAGCAGAAATGCATATTGAAAGTATATGAAAATGAACTTTAAAATTTGAACTCAGGAAGAGGGCGGATCCTTTTGGGAATGCAGCGCTGAGCAGCAGTCACCAGCAATGCAGAGCGCAGGAACGCAGGCGACTCCCCTGTGGACTGCCACTCACAAAATCAGGAAACACTTTTTCCGCATCTCTCACTCGGAATAAATATCCTGACATGCCATTTTTACATTAGTGAAATGCATCAGCAGAGTGAAGGAAGAGGTATTTGGAAATATCTCTTTTGTGTTCTGAAAAATATCCGTGGGTGTTGTGGTTCAACCCCAGCCAGCAGCTAGGACCACCAGCCACTCGTTCACCCTCCCCCCTTCACCCCCCGCCCCCCAAAGGGTGGGGGAAAAAGGAGAAAAAAAAGGTGGAAAGGGAGGAAAAAACCCTCATGGGTTGAGATAAAGACACTTTAATAGAAACAATAACAGAAAAGGAAAAATAACAATAATAATAACAATAATAATAATAATGATATGGGTCACTCTCACTGCTCATTGAATTGGCACCGTCCTGAGCAGTGATTGTGGATCCTTAAACCCCAGCCAACCCTCATTTATATATTGAACGTGACGTCTATGGCATGGAATATTTTATTGGCTATTCCACTGTTCTGTCTATGCTTCTTTGGGAAGCTGAAAAAAAGTTTTTGAATAGTGTAAATATCACTTGGCAACAACTAAAAAAAATCGGTATTATTGACATTCCTTTCACAGCCATCACTAGAAAGAAAAATTAATTCTTTCTCAACTGACACCAGGACAATGGGACAGAGTGGAGAGTGGTGGGGGCCGGGGGGGTCCTCAGGGGCTACCTGAGAGGCCGTTAGTGTCAATGAGAATTTAAGTCCACCACCTGGGGAGCAGACCTCAGCTGAGATACGTCAGGAAGCACCACCTCAATGCACAAGCAGGTAAGCAGCAGTGATGCACAAGTTGGGCACGACGGTATTGCTCCGGACGCACGGGTGCAAGGGGGACATTAATCCCACCCGGTCCACCTACCTAAAGGCTCAGTGCCTATCCTAAACCAGGTATCCGGACTCCCTTGACCTGCAGAGGGCACCTGCCTCTCCTCCTGGGCTGCGGAGGGAGCCTCAGTGATAAGCTTGGGTTGGACTCCCCACCTTTTGCACAGCTACAGCCGGGTGAGGGGGATGCGAGGGACATGCCAGGACTGAGAATAAAGCTCTCAACTCTTTGCTTTCCAGCTCTACAATTAAACTGCTAAAGCATGTTGACAGTATGTCTGAATCTTGTTAGAACATCTATGACAGAAAAACAGTATGCCTGCGCCTGGAATTACTTATAATTAGAACGTGTAATTAGGATGTGGACAAACAGCCGGGCTCAAATGCACACAGAGGCCTGTCCCTGTGATGGCAAAATTTTAGGAATGATCAAATAACAATAATCATGTTTTCTAGGCACTAATTTTTATAGCTTGGTGAAGAAACATATACAATAACCAGCCAAAGAATTCTGGCCTGTTTACAGGTCTGCACCCCTAAAAGGCAGACTGTAATCAAGACATTTTGAGAAAACCCATGTGCTGTTTCACTTGCTCGACAAGGTCTATGCAGTGTGGAGCATCACCCTGGTCTGCACTGTGCACAGGGCTGTGCCGTTCTGGTCCCCCACCCTTGAAAAAGTGATGGCAACCCCACGTAAGCAACGGCCTCCAGAGCCATAGCACAGATCAAGCCAAAGGGGCTCCGGCCCCACATATCTCGTTGGATATGGGTGCAAGGACGTGTGGTGGATGTGGTCTTCCACTGCTGTGGTGGCTTGGGCAAAGGGACGCAGCAGCAGAGGTCAGCAGGAGCCTGGGGACATTGGTGGAAGACAGCCCTTGAGCCAACACAGCATCTCTCCCTGCCTCTGACTGCCCTCCCTCGATACTCCAGGCCCACGTGCCTCCTCCTTGGCACATATGGACAGAGAGATAACTGTATGTAAGAACAGAGACATAGGGCAAGCTGGGCTAGAAGACAGAAGACCACATGGAGAAACAGGCCATCTGGGGGACACGTGCCACAGACCATGCTGAGACAGCCCGTCCAGGCTCTGCTGGAGCCCTCCACCTTGCTGCCATCTGTGATCTCCCCTGTCCCCCCAAACATGGACTGTGAATCCAAACGCAGAGCGCTACTGATATAGAATCATAGAATCACAGAATGGTTCAGGTTGGAAAGGACCTTAAAGATCATCTAGTTCCAACCCCCTGCCGTGGGCAGGGACATCTACCCGAGAGGAGCTTTAAGTGGAAGTGACACGCTTTGCCACTTCTCCTTCCCCATTTCACTGGTGAGGGAGCAGTTCTCCAGAAAATGAAAAGTATCCAAGGAGTTATTCATGAACAGCACACTGCCACAGCATCTCCCATGTCCCACCAAAGCAGTGATGCTGAGGCAACTCTTCTGTCCTAACCCTTATGGCACAGTTGAAGGGCTGAAAAGGTGGGGGGCAAGGACTGAAAAGAACTAAATAAATAATTGACACAACAGCCCCAGGGAAGGAATTCAGTGGATATTTCTGCCTGGTACATAATGAGGCTCCTTCTCTGTCACTGGTGGTTTTGCTCTCCGCAGGTTCCCTACAGAAATGTAGGCAGGAACCAAGCCTGCTCAGCCTACAGGAAAGAAACAACTGGTGTCTTGCAAATACAGCCAAAACCTCAGACAAAAATAAGCTTCACTCAGGATTCACTCCAATGGGAAGAGGAGGCACAGGTCTATCACTTGTAGGCGAGCTCCTAGGGAACTGGAAACACGTCTGAGAAAGCACAGCTTACCTGAGAGGCAGCATTCAAGAGAGGGAGCTCCTGATTTTCTCCATGCACTCTGTATCAAAAGCTTTGCAGGGAAGCTAAAGCAAGGGGAGAGGAGGAGGCAAATTTTGGCAAGCAACATCCCCTGCTGTGCAAGAGAACTGAGGCTGCACAAATATTTCCAATCAAAAAATCTAAACTGAAGCCCAAAATCCAAATACGTGTTCAGAGACATGTATTTCCCCCTGATTTTTACTTTTCAGAAGTACATTTCCAGATGGAGAGTAAAAATTATTTAAAACCCCTGAAAGCCACATAAGCACCTTTACATTGACAGGAGCACAGCAGACGGGCTAGTTGTTTAACTTCCACAGTTTCGGTCGAGACAGGCTACCAAGTCTACTGACTCGGCCCGATGCCCTCCGGTTGTAGAGCTGAGGATTTGTTCCTACTCTGCTTATTTACTTTGCCGTAATTAGTTTCTACATCGCAACAGACTTGGCCTCTCACCTGCCAGTGCGGCATTTTATCAGTGGCTACTCCGAAGTTCATGTGTGCCATCTCACCCTTACCTACCACATCGTCAATTCCGCTAAGTAATTTGGAAGAAGACAGATTTTGCCTGTGGTGATAATTTAAGCATCATACACGTCCCTAATAATTTTCCTTATTAATTTAACTAGTAATGAGGTAAAGTTGCTTTTTTCTTTTTAATAAGGGAACTATGACTTTGGCAACATTCCAGTCCTCCTTTATGGTAGCTGGCTTTAACGATAGTTCATGTACTTTTGCTGACAGATGAACCACTCTTAAATTCTTTCAAAACTCCTAGATGAATACCATCTGGCCCTAGTGATTAATTGCACTTTTAAATTGTTCCACATCTTTGTTACCTACAAAAAAGAGAAGCTCTAAAGCGGGTATTTCCCCCTTGTCCTCTGTGATGAAGATAAATGCAAGGAATTTTTTTCATTTTGCTGCAATTTCCTTATTATCCTCAACTGTTCTTTTTCAAAACAGACAGTGTCATCTGACTGACACATTGGATGGAATGCACTTGCTTCTCTCACTGTATAATTTATGCAATTAGTAGCTTCTTTTACTTTTCCAACCAGCTCTGTGGCTGGCCAGCTATCTCTTGACTGCGTAAGCAGCAAAGAATAGCACTGAACAAATTATTTGATTTTTCCATCCATTGATGCTTTTTCTAGCCAATTGCTACTGCTAGGCTGTTGAAACTATTGCCCCCTTCACAGACTCCTAATTCTGAGGTTCTTGGGAAGATTTTTGCTTTCTTCCCCCTTGCTCCTAATTACATCCCTCCATACAGTGCACATTCCTTCCCACTGACTTTACGTGATCTTACCATTTATTTTTTTCTTCCTTTACTTGCTTAAGAATACGAAACACGCTTTAAAAACATACAATCTAGCACCTTGCAAATGTTTTAGCACACCTTTATAGCAGGAATTTTAAAAAATTACTATTCCAGGGAGTTCATGCACCGAAACCCACTGTTGCTTCTCTTGACGTAAAAGCTAAGCCTGCGGGTCCCAGGCAATTCACAATATGCTACAGAGACGCAGACGAGAAAGACAACCTTGGCCTCAGCCAGCAATGAAAATGCAGGTATACACTATGCAGCACCTTTTCAAGAATTAAACACTTACCAGACTCTACCATACTTCATGTAGCAGAAGATAATCTAATTTATAATAATACCGTCACAAACGAAACTAATAAGTATATCTTTAATCTCTGCACAGCCACATTTGGAGAAATGTCACTGTGGGCACAGTAGGAGTAACATGTAATAAATGTTTCACTGGCTCCCACAGGTAATATTTTTGCCAAGGAAACTGGAGAAACTGCAAGTTTACTGGCCATCATATTGAAGCTCAGCATCTATTTGGGCAAAACAGCTGAGGACTATGTACAAATTTACATCATAAAAATAATAAAAAGCCTCACTCTCAGTGATATACTTAGCTCAGGCAGTATTACTTTATTGTTGTTGCTGTTTTTACTAACAATGACATCGGTATTACAGCATTCAAAGCATGGTAGGCTTCAAAGTTACGTATACAGAAAAAAAGCTATTAGCCAGAAGCATGATTGGACTCGGAATTCACCAGAGCTGGAAATCCCAACCATTGCATCCATTTAAAAATAATTACAAAAATCTCTTTTATGACAGACTTTTTCCCAGTTGCAGTAGATTGGGATGTGCATAACACTGGGATGAAAGAAGGTAGTAAAAGACAGTATATCCACTAAGAGTAGGCACCTAACTGTAATGTTGGCTTCCAGATAAGTTGAACTGGCTTTTCAGTGCTGACCGTACTGAGCAGAATTATTTCCAATGACTCCAAAGATTTCCCAGGGTTTCTGAAAAATCAGGCTACTTAATTACCACCCGTTGCTCTCATACATCTCTGTCCCTATCCTCACCTACGAGAGACACTTGATGGAGGGATAAGCGTCCATGACACCACCCCATCCTTGGCCTTTCATTTTCTAAAGGTGCCCCTCACTCAGGGGACAAGGGTCCAGTCTTTTTTCCTGGCCTGAGTAGACCCATCAAACCTGTACTTAGGGGACACTCATTGCTAATGTCAGTGAGGTAGGAAAAAGTGCGGACATCAGCTCTTCCAGGAGGCCAGCAACATTTCCAAGAGTCTGACTTTGTTAACATCTTCCGTCCTCACCAAGACACGGAAACCAGAGCTGGAGCTGCAACCCCAGTGTTTCTGCTGCGGGCTTTTCACATAACCCAGTGCCAAACTCATTCCCAGAGCACCCCATTGTCTCTGATAACACACACAGGGAAGATGCGTGAGGAGCCAGGAGACTGCGGAGTATTCTCCCACTTGCTTTTTTTCCTCGTGGAGGAAGGACCGTGTAGTCAGAAAGGTATTTCAACCCTTTCATTGTAGGCACCTGACTTCAGGCATTTATCTTAAAAAAATATTGTCCACGGCTCCCAGTAGCCACAAAAAGAAAACCTGTATTGAACATTCACCCCTTTCATCTTCAATGCACATATAAACAAGAGCGATTTATAGCAAGACTGGACTATTTGAGTTTGTCTTGTTGTTGCATTAAAAAATATTAATAAGGAAGATATTAGGTTATAGTGTTCCCTTTTCCTGCAATGGTAATTCTGATGGAAAGCAATATGGACAGCTTATACTGTCCCTGGGCAAATATTAAATAAACAAAAGGCTCAAATACAATAAGCATTAATATTTCATGAAGTTGGGAAGAGCATCAAGAAAGCTTTTCTTGGTCACTTTACCTAGCGCTCTCCCAGCGGGATTGAAAAGAGCATTAATGAGAAGCAGAAAGAAATATCTCAAGCAGCAAAAGTACACAGTGAGTATGAAAATGAACTCCTTTTTGGATCTCTCAGAGGAGCAGGGCTGTGCAGGAGACAATATTTCAGATGTCTTAGCAGGATATTTTGAAAAGTCAGGCAACCGAGTTCTGTTTTGCTTGTTATTTTATTTGCTGCTGCCCACAGACCTTTCCAAGAGCCTGCTCAATCAAAACACTTTACAGATGTTGTTTGAGAATGGCAACATCTACTCAGGGACTGGAATAAGCTGCCCAGAGAGGTGGTTGAGTCTCCATCTCTGGAGACATTCTCTGGACTAGATGATCTCCAGAGGTCCCTTCCAACCCTATGATTCTATGATTCTATGATTCTATGGGACCATTTGGGCCAGCAGATAGCTCTCGACATCGTGCAACCCAAAAGCACTGTGCAGTACCCGCAGTGGTTTACTCATCACCTGAAGAGGTGCAGGAAGCCCCTTACTCTTTCACTGCAGGTTGGAAGGGGTCCTGGGAACCTCAAGAGTGGGCTGGACCTCCTCAAGCAGGCAGTCCCACGGTCATGGGTGCCCACGGGGTTTTGCACTGCAAACTTAGAGTGGAAAGTGAGGAAACATTGCCACTGGTGCTAGGGGAAGGGGAGTCCCAGCTGACTATGCAGGCATATGTGCTAGAGCAGCAGAGCGAGAGGCTTTTGGAAGTGTGCCATGGCAAGAGTGCGCATGGTGTTAATTTGTGTCACCTCACATGGGATTCGTTTTGCTTGATCTTAGACAATTATAGCACAGACGTCTTCATCTGAGCTGGTTGTCTAACTCTCTTTATAGTCAAGGAGAAATAGGTGCTCCCGGGGCATAATTCGTCTCCTCCTCGGATAGATGTCTGAAATAGAGCAGATGAATCATTCTCTAGAAGCGTCTCCAGACTCTCTGTTGTCTCCACAGTCATAAAGGAGGCCAGACAACCAGTTCAGATGTAGACTTATGCTTTGTGGACATATAAAATTAAGTGAGACGAGTCTCACCTTTTGTGGCTGAATTGCATTAGACTTGTATATGATTCAATGTGAATGCAATGAAGGATACAATCACCTTCAGGTAAAACAAAGGAAATAAACTATAATTTTCATCAGCCTACTTTCTATTGAGCTGCGCCACAAATAGTTCCAAGTCCACTTACAAGGAAAATGCCAGATACCCACTCTTCCTGAACAACTCACAGGATCATGTACATCTGGTTTCCCAGAGCGTGCATTATTCCCTTTGCAGTTCCTCATGCCCCAGCTTGGAGCTCTGATGTTCAGATTGCATGTGCTCCTGTAGCCAGTTTGTTTCTTTTTCTTTCTGAAAATCAGTCCTTTAACAGATGTGGAGGGTCTATTTTAGCCAAGGCCATTTATAATTATAATAAAATCACAGTTTTATGGTGACCCTATCTTCTTTAATTACATGTACTCCCCATAGATCTTTCTGATTTCTAGTGCTCCATGCATCTAAATGGTGGTTGATGACTATTGCACTATTCCAGTAGCAAGCCACACCATAAAAATGTCTTCAGTCTGCAGCAGAAATTATATTCTGTAGTGCTCTTTTATTTTAATTCAGCTCGGCATTGCACAGTGATTCTGTTCCAGGAAAGGGAAGAGTTGGCAATCAATATGTTTAGACTATCTGTAGGCTTTACCCTGAGTTAATTACCAATTAACTCAATGTACTTAACACATTTGTAAAGCCTACAATGGACACGCTACATATTTATTTCTGGTTACGAATTTCTGTTTCTTATCCAAAGCGGATCTTCTAATCTTTTATGTAAATAACCATTTTTTTATTGTTTTGATAAAATGGAAATGGGTATCCATAGCAGACTTTACTAAATGTGTTAAATACTCACTGCTAATTGCCTATTAATAACCCAGAGCACTAAAAGTCTACAGTAGAGGTATCTGCTCTGATTTCTGTGGCAAAAGCATTTTTTCATTAATCATCACACAGTACTGTGGTTAGCTCCAGACACTGCTCTTCAAGCAAGATCATGGCATGGACGTATAGAGCTCTTATTCTTCTACATCAGGATTTAAGTGGCACAGACCCGAAGTTGCTCGCTGTGCTTGCGTGTCCGAAGGTACCTGTGAAAAGTCATAAGAGCTCCAGCTGTGTCCCAGCTTTCCTGCATTTTCTGGGCCTCTCTTAACCGTTCAGAAACAAAACGCATTTGAAGACCACTGTGAAGCAAAATGGAAAGATTTCAAAAAATGAAATGAATGTTGGGATGCTCTGACATACCACAGTAATTCATAAAACTTCCAGGTAATTCAGAAAGTGGTTGCAAGAACACGTTTCCCACATGCTAATCACATACATCAGCTCCCAGCGAAGACTTTTGTATGTCATCTTTCACCACAGAAACATTTTCAAACTAATTCAATCTCCTCTGTATTTTATACTAGAAATAGGAATTCACTTAGAACAGACTACTGAATAAGCTTTAATACACTCATTATACCATAACTTGGCCTTTCCTTGATTTTAGCATTTTAAATTCACATTCTCCTGTAAGAACACTTTACCTGAGGAAAGAAAGAAATTTTAGGGAAAGTATCTGGAAAGAAAAAAAACGAGTTTAATTAAATAGCCATTTGCGGGTCTTTGTGGTTTATATCCGAAGAGCAGATTCTTTCCTAAGCACTAAAAGTGCACATTGTTACATTAATTTAACTAATAGGCGTTAGTTATGACAGCCTGCCTGGTAAAGGTTCTGAGCCAGTGTCATTCCTATAGATTTATACACTTGGAAATGTGCAATTTAAGTGAGAATCTTGCCAGTGTCAAAATTAAATTAAACTGAATTAAATCATGTGCCCAATCACAAAGACCTGAGATTCTTTTCAGAATCAGGTCCAAATTACAATTGTAACTCTAGCCCGACTACTGAAGAAAATTAAAAGGCAGTTCCAATGTCATTACGCCCTACTGAAGTTGCTGGCTATATAAACACAGGGCTAAATCCTTACCTGAACAAAGTGACTGGTCCTGGAGCGCCTCCGGGAAAATTGTGCCCACCCTCACAACCTGAAAAGCTCTCACAGCCATGATGCCCTGTGGAGAATGGCTCCTCCAGGGACTATGATCATCATGGGGTCGAGTGTTCACAATGAGATGAGCATATAAGACCAAACTTCAGGTTCACCAAGTCCCCACTCCCAGGGGTCAAACTCCAGACCCAGAAGGATCTAGTAGTGAAGTGCGCTCAGTATTTGTCTGTCAATGTCAACACACAAAGGTGTTGATGGGTTGATGTCTACCTTGTCTGAAGTACTATCGTGCATTATAGGCTGTCATGTCTTGCCTCAGAGCACACCAGTCATAGTAGGCTTGACAGAAAGTGGAGTAAGTGGTGGCTCTACATGCTTTAATCCAGTAGTCCAGTGGTTTACAGCACTTAGGTGTGGCATAGCTGTGGTAAGTATACAATGATAGCTAGAAAAGTCTTTTCCTAAAGGAGGGAAGATGCTGCTGCTAACTCATTGATGCCTTACTGCCTTGGAGTAAGCCAGCATCCATCAGCCCTGCTGAATTTGGATTCCTGTAGGAGTCAGGAGCCGGGATCCAGTGCCTCTCAAAGATTGTCCTTTTGCATTTACGTGTCTTCCACCTGCACTGGCCGAGACCAGCCTACCTGCTGCTTATCCATGCCAAGGGCCCTCACCCTACCTTTAAGCTACTGGAAACAGCAAGGCATGGGCAAGAAAGTGCAACATCTGCAATACAATGTATACTGGGAGTTTTCTCAGCAAGCATCATCTCTCAGCTGTGCCACACAGAACCACAGACCCTCCTGCAGACAAGCAAATGCCCCAAGAACTCTACACATCTAGCACAAGTCATAGCAAGCGTACTAGTCTCACAAAATCAGAAAGGTAGCACCATTTCCTTATGCACATTGCGAATGTAGGCTTAGGCCCCAGCTCTGTCAGACTCTCATCAGTCAGAAATTGGACCACGGCAAGAAAGTTTGGTTCTCATTATTGATCACGATTGATTTCAGGCCTTCAATCAATATGGCATTGGTTAAGTGGGGGATGGAAGGTCTGAAGAACATGAATGTCAAAGTTGCACCACGAAGCATCACTTCAGCCGTGTCTATCTTTGCTGGCTAGACCAAACACAGTGCTGCAGCAGCTTGTAAGAAATGGTGTTAGAAGTTAACATGAGTGAGATGAGGGCTTACACTTTGGTGAAAATAAATCCTATCATGTGTATCTCTGCCTTAAGGATACGTGGCTCATCTCAGGGTGAGATTTAGGGACTCTCTCCTCATACAGCTGGATCACAGTCGTCACAACCAATCTATAAGCCCACAAAGTATCTGTCATTAATAAGCCTCAGTGGTCAAGGGAACAGCCCTAACCTGCCCCTTTGATGTCACAACATTAAAAAAAAAAAGAGGGCACAAACAAAAGGGGACACAACGCACACATCCCCAGATATCACTGAGCTAGCATACCCCATCCCCTTCCATCCACAGGGGCTGTTGGGACTGGGGATGGTAGACACACTGTGTCGGTGGCAGACCACCCTCTACCAACCCACAGCTGCCCTGGGGGTGAGAACTGCGCTCTACAGCTATTGCAGGGTGTGATTCTGAGAGATACTCTGGACACCGAGCTTGTCCCTAGCTTCCTCCAGCTTCCCAAACCCTGTGTAGCTCAGCAGTCCCGAGGATCAGCCCACTGGCTTTCCACTCCTCTCTCTTGCCTGCGCAGAAAGCAAAGTACTGATTTCCAACAGATATCTGCTACAATCAGGAGCCACCTGTGCCCAAAAGCCACCTCTTGTCAGCCAGCCTCAGAAGGCTCTTTGAAGGCTGGTTTATTGGCTGCCTATGAGAAAATTGAGGCAGAGCAAGTTTTTCCTTTTCTTTCTATTTTCTTTTAAAGAACTTTTCTTTCTAAGTGATGCTCAAAGGAACGCCTACTCCTCCATGCAACATTGTCTATGGGATGGGAAAATACAACAGTTCAGTGTACTGTAGAGAAAACTCAATTCTTTTAGCAAAATGCAACTTGTACTACTGTGCTTCCAAAACACATACCAAAAATAATGTACATATAGCATACCTTTATTTAGAAACAAAGTCTAACATTCCAGTTTTCCCGGATGCTGAGGGTTTCCTCACACATTTTAGTGCAAGCAAGGTATATCAGTATAGCTATCCTGTCTCACTTTTCATTTTCCTGGGTAACTTTGAAAACCGTCTTCCCTGGCAATGCTTCCATGCACATCTGCATTTGAAATGAGATCATCTGTGCCCTTCTTCAGGGAAGGGACGGGGTGAAGGGATCGAGGGGTGATACAATAGCTGTCCTGCCAGCACTCAGCAGGGTAACACAAACAAAATCAGCAGCCCACTTAATTCTCTGAAATGAAGAAGCACATTCCTGCGGCAGAGCGCCTTATAAGTACTATCCGGCAGGGATCTCGCCCATCTGTGCACACTAAAGGGCCACAGCTTGAATAACAGAAGTATTACAATGCTGATTGCGTAGCATAATCTCTCTACCTGTGCAGTACCAGGCAGGATTAAGCCACAGAAGCAGCTGCAGTGACTTACTAAAGTGATCTGGACTGCTTAGGCAACCCTTGATGATACGGTTGCACCATCTGTGTAGAAAGTAGGAGCAGCCACTCCTAAATTCCTGAGATAAACCCCGCATGGTCCAAAATAAAGTCTTGCCATCTGCACCGGGACACTGGTGAAAAGCTAAACCTCTGCTACTTCTGCCAACAGTAGCTGAACTGTCCCACAGGCTTCCTTGGTCCCTAATGAGTGATCATTAATCACTGGGTGTTCTCTCAGCACACTTTAGAATTTCAATAAATGCCAAATAACAAATTAACAAGGAAAATGTGTTCCTTGATTTGGGATCACTGCAGCAGGAAGGCTCAAAGCCAGATAAACAAGGTACTGTAATTCCCAGCTTTTTCTGTGTTCCTGCACGTTCTTCCACTGGTTGCTCGTAAGGAGGAAAGCAGACCCATATTCCCACACCTGTGTTGTTACAGAAGAAATCTGACTTGTCATTGGTCCCCCAGGGGGAGAAGGGAAATGAGGGGATACAGGTTCCTGACCCAATTTAAGGCAGTGCAAGACCCTCAGCTCACTCACGGACAATTGTGGGTGTCAGCAAGAGAGTCCTTTAGTGGAAGGAAGCCACAGGAGAGAGATGGTTAGATTAAAGGCACAAAGCACATACCTGTTTTAAAAACTCTAATGAAACAGCCCCTTCTCCACCTCAACTTGCAGGTAGTTCCTCTTCTCCCAGTCACCTCCTGCCTGCTCCAGCTTGAACCAGGAGTCCCTGCTCTGTGGGGAGAGGGCGGTACACCAAATCCCGTACTAATTTACTCCCTGTCCTGTCTCTCCCACCATGGCTGTGCTTTACGGACAAACAGGCCGTAGGCAGAAATGGAGCACAGTTTCAACAACCCATTACATGTGCACAGTGAAAAACCCTAAGAAATGTACAATTTAACTTGAGACAAAACATAACCACCACACATGCCAAGCAAGAAGAAGGTAATGACAGTAACGTTGCCCAATCACAACAGTTGGCTGCTGCACGGGCTGATGGCATTATAAATGCACGCTAGGAAAAAAACATCAAGCTGAGCTGAAACCATCTGGACCCAGTTAGGCAACAGCGGCTGGCTGGGGAGTGTGGAGCGTGGTTTGAAGGGGAATAATGCAATCACTGGTTTCTTTCTTGATGGCAATTCTCTAAACCACTCTACCCTCTCTTCCCACCAGGAGTCAGTGCCAGCCTATGCTACCCAGGGCAAAGTGCAATTGAAGAAGCAGTCTTTTGCTATGTAACTTGCACTCTGTCTAGAAAATAAAAGGGTAATGACTGGATCTACCAAATCAATGGCAGAAGGGGAGTACAAAAAAAATGCTGTAGCAGAGGCAGTCACCACCCAGCCAGTGCCCAAGAAGCATCCCAGCATCATGGCAGGGCTTCACAGCTTTGAGTACCTACAATCTGCCAGGTGTTTAGTGATCCCAAAACCTAAGATGAGCCTTCTTCTCACTGTGGACCTGACTGACCCCAACTCAGATGAGTGCATATGAGCCTGACCAGAGAGGAACTTGATTTGTCAAGGCCCACTTACATTGCAGAGTTTTGACACAGAATCAGGCAAGTCACTTAAACCGGATTGCATTCTCCCTAATGGTGAGTTTTTTCACCCCTTGCTGATGTGACACGACACCCCCGGGCCCAACACATGCAAGTGTCACAGACAAAGCCAGTGACACTGACCCATGCAGAATGTGCTGGCAGCTAGATGTTCATAACAGTCACGCATTTGCCACACTGAATTCATGGAGATCTGTGATTTCTTTTCTCCAGTCAGGTCCTGATTCCTTCCCTACATGCTAGACTGCCTGATCACCTGTCCTGGACTTACCAGGCTCCCATTGTATCTCAATCCCCCTTTCGGTTCTTTGCCTTCATCTCCTGCCCTATCTCAGCTCACCGTTCCCATCAGTTGCCATGCCCCCACGCAGCCCAGGCCCTGGTGGGAACCCTCCTCCCTCCCCTTTCCCAGGCTCTGTCCCCTCCTGAGGTCCACCAAAGCCCCTGCACCTGCCTGAAGCCTCAATGAAGTCTCCTGGGGTTGAAGCCCCTCTCCTTGCCTCATGGGTCTCTCTGCTTCCTCTCTTCCTCAGCAGACACTCCCAGCACCTGCCCTGGCCCAAGTTGCAGCCTTCCAGTCTCTGGATGGTGGTTTTTTAACCTTTTCTTTTTGCTGAGTTTCTCAGTTTTTTTTCCTTTTCCTTTTCTTCTCTGTTTTTCTGTCCCCAGTCTCTTTCCCTCCCTCCTTGCTAGCTTTCATCATCTTCAGACTCCAGCCAAAGAGAATGTCTTCTGCCTTCCCCGGGCTGGGCACTGGGAGATACCCCACCTCATGCCAGGAGCCCATCTACACCCTCCTTTAGGGGAGCTGGGGCTTCACAGCAGCCTTACAGACTTACAGACTATGATGTATTCAGTCGCACAAACTTCCTTTGTTTAGTGTATGAAGTCTCACCAACTGATGTGCATGTCCATTTACAAATTACTCAGCCCAGCCCTGCAATTAGTTGCAGTAGAAAGTGGAGAAAAACTTCAGAAGTGTAAAATTGCATTAGCATTTTTTAAACAAAACTGGTTGCTTCAGAAAATTTCATGGTCAAACTGAAAGAGTTTCCTTAAATGCATGTTGCCAAAAAGAAAAAAGAATTGTATTTTGGGTCAGACCACAAGAATTTCTCCATATTTGGGGGGTTGGTTATGAAAGCAAAAACTCCATTATCATTGTTCTGATGAAGTGCACCTTTTGAAGTCATACAGGTGTAACAATTGTTTCAGATGCATAGGTAGAGATCTTATTTTTAAATATGATCTAATGTGTGAAAGGCTGCACCTCCATTTTATTCCATGTAGTAGTTAAAATGAAATCAGTCCAAAATGTATCACTTGTATAGTATGTGTTTATGTATGACTCTCCCCCCACTATATATCACATAAAGCCTGCAAAGTCTTTAAAATGGATTTTGAAAATGCAGAAGCCTCAGAAAAGAACCGCAAAAATTATTCCAGGGCTGGAGATAACACTGCACCACAAGGCATTTTAAAAGCTTGCCAAGAAGAAGACTCAGACGTCACCGGATTACAGTATCTAAAGACTTCTGGGGGAAGCTCTTCCAGGTGGGAGAGGACTGTTTAATCTACCAGAAAAAAAGTATGTCAAGAAATAATGGTTGGAAGCTGAGGCTGATCAGGAATTAGGCACATGGTTTTAATAGTGACGATAAGTGGGTTAAGTCAGGGGGTGTGTGCCAGATCCTCTGTTTCTAGAGGTCTTTGAATCAAGACTGGATGCTTCTCTGGAGACATGATTTAGCCAAACATACATTATCAGGATCACTGTAGAAGTATCAAGGTGAGATACACAGACCTGTGAGTCCCAGTCATTTTAGCAGATTATGTCAAGGTCCCCCCTAAATGCGTAACATCCATGTATTTCTTCTTCGTCAGTATTAAAAACACTGTAGACAGATTTAGTTCCCAGGATGCACCTAGATATGTTGAAATGTGGCAAGGATTACAAGATATTCCACGTTTTACACAATGAGCCATGGGATCTCTAATACCTACAGATGGTCTGACCAGCAGCTTTACACCTTGTTCAGCAGCACTGTATCCTGATATCGTGCTGAGGGACAAGTATTACACTGTCTCTGACCAGAATATCATCAACTGAATTCCTAATATCATTTACTGCAGCACCAGAGACATTCATGGAACAGTTTGATCCATCAACTTGTCAGTTACACCGGGCATCTGTCTACCTCATGAGATCTTGACGGAGTCATGGACAAGGTGCCATGGAAGTCACTTTATCTTTTTTGTTATTCCACCCATATTTGAGGAAAAGGAGATGTTCCCCTCCTGAGTGGAGGGCAGAAGGAAAAGAGGTACTGAAAGGGAAAATCCTGGGATAGAGCTGGATTTTCCATCATCACTTACAGTATTCCAACACCTTCATGCCCCATCCACACTGTCAGCTGCAGACCTCACCAAGCATGTGGATGTGGCACTTCCACATCAACGCTGTCATTAGATGAGGACAACAGAGCACAGCTCCGCGGCAGCTGGCAGAGCCATTTTGATTTGGCCCTCCAGCCCCATGTTCAGGGGAAGAGAGCTGGCTGACGTCTCTGGACTGGATACAAAGAGAGACCCCCACCTCCAGGGGCTTTCTGCCCCAAAGAGCCTCTGTTCTAAGAAGTTAATAAAGGCGCCGATAAAGTTAAAAAACATTATTTGTACGTTTTATGCTGCCAGTTCTCCCTGATTGCTCCTGATGTGCAATTCATGAATATTCACCCACTTTTTTTATTGGGTTACCACCCAAGCTGGTGGTACCATTTTTGTCAGCCATTTTATTTAAGAAAAAATGTTCATTGTTTTATTAAAGGGTCATTTATTTCTCTGAAAACACAGTTTTCTACATTACATATTCCCTCCTGTGATTCAATAAGATGGAAATAAACACCCTGTAGTTGTCCAGAGACAAACTGCCTTCTAGAGATGAACTTCCCCACAACATTTCATTCAGGCAGTCAGTAGTTTAATACTAAACCAATTAAAACCAATATACAGCTACATGAATAGGATATTAATTTCCTCATCAGAAGTGGAAATGAGTGGGTGCTTAGATTCCCACAGGGGAGGCAACTCCACCAACCAGCAGCATAATCTACAAAGGCTGCAGCACCAAACGAGGGATTCACTGTGCACAACCGGATCATTACACTGTGTGGATATTAATGTTACAGCCAAAGCCTCATCCGCTCTGTAGCAGCCCCAGGTTATATTGAGAAAATAAAGCAAGGTGATCCCCTTACGAAAAAAAAAAAAGAAACCCACACTTTTCCCCTTGTAGCTTATGAGATTGTTATGAATGCGAACATTACCATGCCAAAATCTCTCTCGCTTAAATTGTCATTCCAAATCAATTCCGAGTATGAAAGACGCACTTCCACTGAACTGATCTGCTCAAAACCTTATTTCCTATTGCAGCCAATAGCGAAAAATGACATTTCATCCACTTTCAGCAACTTTTTTGATTGAGGATTCTCCACAGGAAAGTGAGACAATGATTTTACTTATCTCTATGCATTGGGACGGCACATGATTGTACCCATGCAGGGTTAGAAGCAAATTCAGCTGAAGTCAGCTGAAAAAGTTCCTGCAGTCTGAAGTGGGACTGGACCATCTATGGATGCAAGGTAGAGGGGCAGAAGCCATTTCCTATCCACCACTTGTACCCCTGGTGAGGTGGCCCAGCCAAGAAGAGAAGGATGGCGTGGAGTCATTGGCACACCAGCCCTCCTGCAGATGCACTAATGAATACTTCCACACATTGAGAACTAAACTTACTTTAATTAGCATGAGAAACAGATCTACAACACATAAAGCACAAAGAATGGCACAAAATACAAGGTAACAAAGTGCAGAAGCAATAACACTGATGGGAAACTTTGCCAGAGTTTTATAATTTTAATTGGTTCTTCAGATGCTGCACATTCCAGGCAGCCAAGATTCCTATTTAGAGCGTTGTATATCAAAATTGAGCAAGGACACTCAGAGAGAGGCTTTAATTTATTTTTAAGTTGCAATCATCTAGCCCTCATAGAACAATTTGTCATATGTCACCAAATAAAGAACATTGCGGGGCACTTAAGTCTCTTAAAACCACAGTGGCAGCTTTCACAGGTGTTCCTAGATCTCTGCACGTTATTATAGTGGTCTTCAACAAGTTCAAGAGTTCCCAATGAGGTTTTGTGTCATTTTTATATTCATACAATATGAAATATTATCAACACACATTGTCAACTTCAATATGTCAACAACTAACTCTAGCATTAAACCTTCCACCCAAGCAAGATCGGACCAGATGAGGAGTTCAGAAGATTTGTCAAGGGGAAAGAGAGAGAGAGATTCCACCCAGCCAAGGATCCCCAAGCTTTCCCAGCCCCATCATGTCCCACTTTCCCCCAGAACTCTCAACAAAACTCAGTTTTACCAATGGCAGCGGTACATTACTTTGTTCCTCATGGATTAAATACTAACCTCAATTTTTGCCTTCAAACACCTTGAACCACCTCCCTCCTGCTGGTGAAAGCTCAGCACTGCAGGGTGAAAGGAGAGGCAAAATCACAGAATCACAGAATCACAGGGTTGGAAGGGACCTCAGGAGATCATCTAGTCCAACCCCCCTGCTAGAGCAGGGTCACCTCTGAGCAGGTTGCACAGGAATGCGTCCAGGCGGGTTTTGAATGTCTCCAGAGATGGAGACTCCACCGCCTCTCTGGGCAGCCTGTTCCAGTGCTCTGCCACCCTCAAAGTAAAGAAGTTCCTCCTCGTGTTTAAGTGGAACTTCCTATACTCAAGTTTGTACCCATTACCTCTTGTCCTATTGCTGGGCACCATTGAAAAGAGCCTGGCCCCATCCTCCTGACACCCACCCTTTAAGGATTTGTAAGCATTAATAAGGTCACCCCTCAGCCGTCTTTTTTCCAGACTAAACAGACCCAATGCCCTCAGTCTTTCCTCATAAGGGAGGAGTTCCAGTCCCCTAATCATCTTGGTAGCCCTGGCTTTCATTTCAGCTGTAAACCTATGAAGTCTCTCCTTTGGCTTCTGGGAGATTTCTTTTCTTCATAGGTCCACTAGCTGTTTCTTTCGATACTCAGTCAAGCAAAAAGGATCATTTATATCGCTCATAAGGCCAGCTTAAACAGCTCACCGCGAACATACCTGCCGTTTTCTGTTTTCAAATTGTCCGGCAGCATACCACAATATCCGCGGTGTAAAGTAGTCATAATAGCCTCTGTGGGTAATTTTTATCTCTAGCTGATCAGCAAAATGTATCTTGCAAGTTTTGAGCATGTTCAACTAAAAGCATTTTGTTTTATGGAATAATCAAACGATATGTTTTCGTTCTGTGACTATGAATGTAATTCATGGCTTTCCTTGCAAGCCCTGCTGTGGATCTGAAAAAAGAAATCTACCATCATTTTCAATATTTGCTGTTTTTCAATTTCCACGAATACTGTTGCCAACAAACCACTTTACAAAAACATTTGTATAAACAAAACAGGGAGTAAGTGTGAGTACAGTCAAAGAGAAGTTCCTTAAAGATGTGAATGAATATTCACCCCTTCCCTTGTAGTTTCCAGGGTCCTATCGGTTTAGCACTGTTGTAAATACTACCCTGAAAGCAACTTGCTGGCTAGAGACAGATATTGATTCAAACCAGTGCACTTTCACATCGTCATCTTGTTATATTAGCTGGTGGAATCTCACTCATCACAATGGGAGAGGAAAGGAAAGAAAATCCAAAGCAGATAGAAGCATCCTTAAAGTGTTTATCAGTAGGGTTTTAAACTAACTTCTTCCCCCAACATACACACAGATTTTCTAGGTTCATTTTCCCTGGAAGTTTCCACTCCACAGAGCAAATCCAGTCCCATCAAAAGCCAGTGTCTAACCATCTCAATGCAGAAGCCTCTGGAAGTGCTGAGTGCTCTTTAGCTCCCTCCACCATCCTGCAATAGTCCACGTTGTCACCCATCTGCCTGCCACTGAAAATACACCCAGCATCATTTCCCACAACAAAACTGTGAAGACAGACAGGGTCTCGCTCAACTATCTTAATTAATGAAAAGCTATTAGTTTGATTGCAGGTTGGTAATTGTTCTAGCCCTGCAGTAAATGCCATTAAAATCATTTTTACAGAACTCTTCTAATAACTAGCTATTCTTGTAGTGCAATTGCTTTTAAATCTCATGAGGGTAATGTGTAATACATGACTGTTCCAGTTCACAGCTCTCAGCACTCAGAGGGCATATATCAGGCTTCAAGTTGTTAATTTGTTATGGTAATCAATACCTTATTCTTTTTAACCACAGAGACAAACTCATTTGCCTTTTTCAGTTTGATATTGGATTATGAATGATTTACATCCATAACTACTGTAGATGCCACATGACACTTAACAGCATCAGCTAGGGATTTATAACTTGCTTTTCAGTGGGTTTTCAGCAGAATTTGTCTGCAAGTTGCCAGATGACAGAGGTGGAGCATCAGCAGCATTTGATGGTTTGGCATCAATGTTCGAAGACGATCCCAGAGATGATGTTATATTCATAAACATTCACATTTTTAAAAAAAACACTGATATTGAATCAGTCAGTCATTTACATTTTACCAGCTAGCATCCATGCGTGCTACAAGAGCAACAAGCAGCTCTTCGGAGCTTAGCAGCTGTATTACATCTATCAACACCTTTCAGTTGTGCAGGAACATAAGTAAATCTGATAAACAAGCGCCTGCTAAATAGATTTGTGTCAGCTATAAACAGGCTTTTCAGAGTATAATTTCTTGAAGGATTTCCCGGGTGTTATCCTCGGTTATAAATTACACGTAATCCAAAGTGTAATCCATAAGGAAATGAGGATCTGGAAATTTCAGCGTTCTTCTCCCCGTGGTTGTAACTTGATCTCACATCATCTCTTAGGTCCTCCTTAGGCCACCAAATCAATGCTTTGCATGTTGAAAGAGCATCCTGAAGACAGACATGAAGGCCCATGAATATAGATTTGTTTACAGGGTTGGTTTTTGATGATATTTCAGGTATATTAATTTTTTAATATTTTAAAAGGTTAGAATGGCATTTCTCCCTTCAAGTATTTCCTTGAGTTTCTCTGTCATTCCTTGGAAGCTTAATTCCTTCTTGTGATTCCTCTTTTATATATAGTTTTTAATTGCTTTTATTTCCTCAGCACCACAGGTTTCCCCACCCATTCCTTTTAAATGATAGTTTATTACCAAGTGCCGTGGTCACACTTCAATATTTCATCTGGGTGACACTAAACTGAAGTGGCTTAGTTTATAGGCCATGAAATTTTGATGAGTCTTAGTTAATTTTGCATGAAGATCAAGAAGCCGGGGCAGCAAAAGTCATTCATGGGAAGTGCTTTCTCTGTGGAAGAACGCTTGTAAGATGAACTTGTTCCTTGATTGAAACTCTTTCTAATTACATTAACCGTATTGTCCCTCTAAGCTCCCACCATTACTAAGATTGTTATTTCATTTCCTGAGGCCCACGTGCTTTCTGACTGATGGATCCCATATTATGGCTGTATCTAACTCCAGCATATTTCAGCCTCATGTCTTTAACTAGACCATAGATATTGAAACATATGAACCTTTTATTTTGCTAATAGTCCAAAAGAGAGTGCTTTGGCGTAAGATCAGTCAGTACGTGTCTAATGTAAATGGCCCTCATAAAGCACTGATCCAGGCATTTATTTTAAAAATTCTCTATTGCTGTTTTGTTTGTGATAAGTATGTACTCAGAGCATTTCCAGAACAACTTGACATGCACCAAAATATAAAAGCGTTTGTGAGAGTTCAATCAGCCTACACTTGGAACATGAAAAACCTCAAGGGAGCAGACTTTGCCTTATGCCTTAAGAGTGAGCTCTGAGTTGTGTTAGAGCACAGCAAGAAGAGTTTCTACTGTAAGAGCTATAGACCACTGACACTTCAAACGCTGAATCCCAGCCTTCAAACCTGAACTGAAATGTCCCTTATTTCTTCTGTTAAATTGGAAAAAAGAGAGGGAGGCCTCGTCTAGAAGCACCAATACTCTAATCACCTTCAGCATCAAATCAGTACACTGAATGATGTCTTAAAGTTATCTGGAAGGGGGGTCTCTCTAAGCAGAATCAATGTAAAAAGCTCCTACCTGACTCTTATCACTGAACAAAGCTAGCTGGATTTAAAGAAATATGATTCATAAATGTATTTGCACACTTAGCCCTTCAGTTCAGCTAGCTATTTCTAGGTCTTGCTCAACAGTAGCCTTCTCAAATCCAATAGAAATTCAAAGCCTTTTCCAGCTCACTCCTTCCCTACTATCTCTGCATCACTCGCCGTATCTTACTACCACCCAGTCCAAGATAGTAGTTTTATTTTCCCCTTAGATTTTCAAGTAAGTGCCTTTTATGCTTTCTATTGCTGCTAGGAAAAAAGCCAACAAAAGACACTGATCATATGCCTCCTTGAAGCCCTCTCTTGCCTGATGTCTACAAAATATTTCAACAGTTGAGCGCTTGGTGTGCTGAGATCACTGCATCATGCTGAGCTACTTTGCCTCCCTGTGCTCCCGTATATACTATCGGCATCAGTTGTCTCCCATCTTAGCCTTGGATTGTAAATTCCTTCTTCCAGTTGCAAGCTCCTTCTTGCAAATTTGTGCAATACCTAGCAGAGCGGGTCTTGGCCTATGACTTAATGTCAGTAGCAGCATCAGTAACTAAAACTCTAGGGTTTTCACAGGCTTCACTACAAATTAATATTTAACAAAAAATTCATACAGACAATTCAGTGTTCACAACAGAAAAACTATGCTTAGGGAAAAGAGCAAACACACCAACACAGTCTTATTCTGAAGGGCAGATCTTCAGATTACATAGAATAACATAACAACATTGGTGTCAGTGGAGTTATGACGATTGATACGAAGGATGGATCTGTCAGTCTTTGGGTAAAACTTACACGATGCATAGGTCTTTTTCATAAGTATTTATTGAGCTCAATATGTTATTAACAGTTTTCACAGGGCTTTCATTTCATAGCTTTTAAACCAGCAAGATCTCAGTAATCCCATGAGGGAAATAAAATGTTGTCATATGACCTAAGCACCCAGTAAAATTTTTTAAAATGAAGCGTTCCTAAACAATCTCACAAGTCAAAGTTATTCATCCCAACTAATCCATGAGGAAATGCAGATGCCAAATCTGTTCTGAACCAATCTGAGCAGTACTCACATAAGTCTACCACCCACATCCTGCTTAGTCAAATCTTCTAAGCTTTCTTCAGTGCTAACGGTGGTGTTGTCCAATTTTTTTGAAGATTACTGATGTATGGCTAAATATAGAAAAGGAAAAAAACCAAACAGTTGTGAGTTCATGTATCAACAGGGAGACTTGCAACTACCTCTGGCTGTGTCTGGAAACAGCAAACAGTCCCACAGAGAAAGGAGGGCTCCAAACTACATCAACAGAAAGACCAGAAATTTTCTGCCCTTTCTATGTCTCTTACTGCTTCTAGGAATCTATCGACATCCCTAATGATTTTATGAACTCCTACCCATCAGAAAGGTGAGAAATACACCTGCCAGCCAGAGCACAGAGAATTTTGCTTTCTCTAACAGCCTTCAAATACGTGGGAATGGCAAATAAAAAATTCAGGTCAAAAAACCCATTTGCTTCAGATTATTTTTTGTGAGGTTGCAAGGACACAAGGAAGCAATGGAGTAACCGAAGCAGAGAATTATCTACCCCTATCAGAGCCACCAGGAACCCAGCATGGATTTGCGGTCCATCATATTTAATGTTGTTGAGTGATCCAAATGAATTAGTATCGATTTTTCTATATATTTGTCCCTCGCCAAGATGTAATCACTTATTAATAATACCAGCATTGCTATTCAAAGAGGTATTGTGTCTCCAATTTTTTAATTTTTTTTTTTTACTTCTCATATGTGTCTCTTTTTAACATCTTATTATCAGGCTCAAAGTTCTAAGAGCATGTGTGTTCTAAAACTTTCTGCAGCAAGGAATTATATCCATACCTAGCTAATCAGATAACCTGTCTCTCCACCTTTTCCCAAATCATGGCTTCATTAGCCAATGTATAGGATCACTTCTGACAAATAAGTAACACCTACTTTGTACAGAATGGTCTGCATGGCACATCAGACTGTTTCTACCCACGTTCATTTTTTGATCTCTGAGGAACATATTATTTTTCCAGTGCCTTCCATATACAACACTATTTTTTTTACATTAGTTATTTGTTAAGGAAAATACTACTACTATTGCAGAGATATTGCATAGTCTCATTACAGTAAGGCAAAGTGCAAAGCTCGTGCATTGACACCAGCTGTCAGCCCAGCACTTAGTGAAAATGTTAAGAGACAGAGCCAAGGATGAATTTGAAAGCATAATCTCATATATATCATGATGAATCACATCTTGAAACTTCTTACCTTAACTAGCCTGGAAGGGTGATTGTGAGTGAGTTGTAAGCAAGATGTCTCTCCCATTTTGGAAAGTAACTACATAGCACATGGCAGATTTATGTGCTGGAAGAGTCAAAATTTACTAGCAGCTCTTAAAGATGGTGTGAACATACACTAATTAGTAAAGTTATAGTGGTATCATCAGTAAATTTCTATTTACAGAACTAGGGATATAGTGGAGATATAGTACTGTAGGAAGCCATGTAGACATAAGTAAGAAAACCAGATAAAAACTCTACTGGTGATCAGGATTTCTGGTTTAAGTTCAGAACAATATTTTTGCTTCCTAAAAGGTCCAGACTGAAATCCCAAAGATACCTTTTTGGCCATAAATGTCAGTAATGCCAGGATAATGCCGTAAAGGTACCAGATCCAGCATTGTCATAAAGCGTAAGACTTACTTGCAAGCTCCAAATGGCATCAAGGCATGCGTGTATATGATTGGACCACTTTAGATTTGAATAAAATATATCCCCTAAAATTAGCATCACTGGAGAGAGGTAATTGTTCCATGTCCCCATACCCCTTGCATCTGTGTTATACCTAGTATTCATAAAAGGTTAGTGTATTGGGGTTGTGTGGCAAGGTTTTGGTAGTGGGGGGGCTATAGGGGGACTTCTGTGAGAAGCTGCTAGAAGCTTCCCCCATGTCCAATAGAGCCAATGCCAGCCGGCTCCAAGACAGGTCAGCCGCTGGCCAAGGCCAAGCTCAAGCCCATCAGCAACGGTGGTAGCACAACTGTGATAAAGTATTTAAGAAGGGGGAAAAAAAACCCTGCATGACTGCAACCAGGAGAGAGAAGTGAGAGAAACAACTATGTAGAAACCAAGGTCAGTGAAGAAGGAGGCGGAGGAGCTGCTGCAGGTGCCAGAGCAGAGATTCCTCTGCAGCCCATGGTCAAGACCATGGTGAGGCAGGCGGTCACCCTGGAAGGCAGGCCCATGGAGGTCCATGGTGGAGCAGATATCCACCTGCAGCCCATGGAGGACCCCGTGCCAGAGTAGGTGGATGCCCAAAGGAGGCTGTGACCCCATGGGAAGCTCATGCTGCAGCAGGCTCCTGGCAGGACCTGTGGATCTGTGGAGAGAGGAGTCCATATTGGAACAGGTTTGCTGGCAGGACTTGTGACCTCACAGGGGACCCAGGCTGGAGTAGTCTGTTCTTGAAGGACTGCACACTGTGGAAGGGACCCATGCTGAAGCAGTTCATGGAGAACTGTCTCCCGTGGTTGGGACCCCATGCTTGAGCAGAGGAAGAGTGTGAGGAGTCCTCCCAATGAGGAGGAAGGAGCGGCAGAAACTGACCACAACCCCCATTTCCAGCTCCTTGTGCCACTCAGGGTCAGGAGGTAGAGAAAATGGGGAGTGAAGTTGAGCCTGGGAAGAAGGAAGGGCTGGGGGGAAGGTGTTTTAAGATTTAGTTTTTATTTCTCATTACCCTACTCTGATTGGATTGGTAATAAATTAAATTAATTTTCCCCAAGTCGAGTCTGTTTGGCCTGTGACGGTAATTGCTGAGTGATCTCCCTGTCCTTATCTCAATCCACGAGCCGTTCATTGTATTTTCTCTCTCCCTGTCCAGCTGAGGAGCGCAGTGAAAGAGCACTTTGGTGGGCGCCTGGCATCCAGTCAGGATCAACGCACCACAGTTACCAAAAAAAAAAAAAAGCAATCTAAACTTCTTTTCCAAAAAAAACCTTTATGACAAGCTTTATGAAAAATGTTACATCATAGATGCACGGCTACATTGCAATTGTGGAAGAAGAAAGTATGAAAAGATTCTCTACAGATCTTAAATTAAGCTAAAAGGCAGATCAGAAGAGAAAAAAATAGAGGGTGGATGAGGGTTAGAAGTTTCTGGAAATTATTTGCCCCCGCGCCTGTATTCAGCAGCAGAGACAATTCGCCTGCACTGTAACAGGGAAGGGACACGGAGAAGCCCCATCTGAGGTGCAGTTCTGAAACGGGGCTCAGGGACAGAAATGTGTCTTCGGCTTCCACAAAGAAATCCTGTGTGACAGAGGGAGCAATCTGTAGCTGAGAAGTATATTTGAAGTTTGCGTTTATTTATTTATTTATTTATTCATTCATTCATATTTCTGTGCTGTAACTTTGTTGCCAGTAAATAACCAAGAACTTAGCCCTTTGCTTTACTAATTTTTCTCTGAAAGCATGTCTAGTGCTCAAAGGGACTCAGATGATTCTGAAAAAAAAAAAAAAAATGGGGTGTTTTTACTTCCATGGAGATAACATACCTAAGCAAAGCAGTCTTCCAGATATCTAAGAGCCAAGACAACTTCCAGGAGTTGCTCTGTTTCCAACCACCACGCGAGTTGATACTGTGAAATAGCAGGATGGAAGAAGTGACCTCCCTTGGGGGTATTATCCTGACACAACCCCCCTTGCAAAGCGGCAGGTGGTAAAAAGACAAGGCACGCTTTCAAGAAATTCCATGTCATCGCTGAGTGTTATAACTATCTCCTGGTAGTTCTGTGAGTGAGAGGCATCCTGTCCTTTTCATATCTTAGTCCGTATGTTGCCTTTTCAAATCTTTTTAACTTCATGTCAACAAGCTCCTTTCCCTGTCTCCCTTGCTTTAGATAGGACTGCAAGAGTCCGTACTCCCGCCTCTGCTCTCTTACCCCTTCCTGAGGAGGTGAGCAAGGCGATAGGACCAGATGCCTCCAGGCCTGCAGCTCTATACAGCAGCAGAAAAGCAGTATGGTTTGTTCTCCATCGCAATTCAGAAGAATTCAGTGAATAGATTGTACCTGAGTTATTAATAATGTATTTATGCGATACTGAGATAGAAAACCTTAAAATCTAACAGAAAAGAAAAAGAAAAAAAAACAGCAACCCAACCACACGGGCAGGTGCAATAAAGGCAGTAAGAACTCACCCTGCTAAACACTGAGCATCTACAACTCGCCCCCTTCCCTACAAGCTTAGGACAATCGGCATTTTGCACACTCAGGTTCTGAAAGACTTGGTTCCTCCCGTTAGGTTGGGAAATTCAGGTTCTAGGCACAGCAGAGGTTTGTGGCACAAGGATGAAGACTGACTTGTGTGGGAAATGACATTTTCTTTCAGTTTGGTTTGATGTGCAAGTAGGAGCTTGGAGACCTTCAGCCCTGGCAGACATAAGCAAATTAGGCTCCTACTGCAAGGTGCAATTCTGCAGTTGTCATTTTTCCTTTCCCTAAATAAACACCAAGTGACAGGTACGTTTAGAATAAAAGGGGGAAAAGCCTACTGTCATTTAGAAACTGAACAGCTCGAGCAATCCACCCTGGGGGAAGAGAGGATAAGAGTAAGAACAAACTTCCAGTAACAAGTGTTAGTTCGGTGTTAGTAAACAGTGTACATTCAACATACTTCTGGAAAACACTCCCTTATTACATCCTGACACCAGGAAATAGGGTAGGGTAGGGCAGGACAAGTTAGGGTAGGAATAGGACAGAAGAGGACAGGACAGGATAGAGTAATTTCCTGTTGAGAAAGCAGATAATTATCTTCCCTTCTAAAGTTTTAGATTATTAACATTATCTGAGACTTGGGAAAGTCTATTAGAAAGCTCACTCAAGTTTAAAAAATGGGGAATGAGTAATTTTTCTTGGCTGCATGTATTTGAAAGATCTTCTTTGGGCTCGCAGACAAATCTGAGGTCATATTCATTTAAGAATGTTAATTACACAGTGCATCTAAAGCCATATTATAAAACTATATTCAAAATGGTGAGGATCTCAGTTCAATATTAAGGGTTAAATTTACGGTTTTCACAACTAAAAGATAACCATGAGGTTCAAACAAGAATACCAATATAATATTAAGTGTTTCTAATTAGAAAGAAGAATTATTTTTTAAAAACTGATTAACAGTTGTTAAATGAACTGTTAAATTAACTAATAAAATTACAAAACTTAGCTTTTTTCCATGGCTAAACCAATTCTTTCTACTTTGCCATATCCATCTGGGCCCCTGCTGGGAAATGTCATTAATGTTTCAGACCCCACTGAGTAGCAATAGTGCTACTTGCTGAACAGAGAAAATTGAAACAGGGACAGGTATTTCTAAAAGTGTTCGCAGAATTCCTCAGAGACACACGTAGAAATCTGGTAAATATTATTTAGCTTCCTACAGAAACTGCTGCAGTAGGAGGGGAGATACCGGTGCTGCTGCTGCTTTGTTTCTGGAGTACGACACAATACTTCTGTTTTCTACCAGGGTTCCAAGGCTTAGTCAAAGGCCAAAGATTCTCTTGTTTGCACCCTGAAAGACACTCAACCTTCTGAAGAAGGAAAGCAATTTTACAAAAAAGAAACATATATTATTTATTCAGCTGCTCTCTCTTTCCAAAGAGAGTGTCCTTGATCCCGCTGATGTGTACGAGCTCTCTGGTGTAACAATCTCCTGGCCGGCATCTCTGAAAGCAGTAACTCAATAACCGGTGTCTGAAAAACAGCAATTTGGGAGAATGCTGACATCCAGTATCAGAGCAGCCGGCACGGCCGGGATCACCATACGTTTGCTACTACAAGTTGATCACAGAGCCTCACCTCACCATGGCAAGTGAACCCCAACTGCTTCCAGCTAGGGTACAGTCTGATTTCAGAGCATATTGGGTGTTTCAGGGTAAATGTGCATGCAAATTGTCTTCCCCTGTGGCAAAGGTGGGATGCACCTCTGTGTCCAAAAGAGGTATAGTTAGTTCACAAGGGTAAGAGCACACATACTGTTTATCACACGGGGTCCTGCTCACACGTCAATGCCACAAAGGTAATGGGAAGTATATTAAAAAGCAGAGTTCAAATGGAAGAGTCGTCTACAAAGAGGAGAGTATTTTCTATCAGGCATCTTATTTAGATAGTCAGTACTTGTCATTTTCACAAGGCTCTGAAGAACCCGGCCAAGTGCAAGGTCCTGCACCTGGGTCGGGGCAATCCCAAGCACAAATACAGGCTGGGCAGAGAATGGATTGAGAACAGCCCTGAGGAGAAGGACTTGGGGGTGTTGGTGGATGAGAAGCTCAACATGAGCCAGCAAGGTATGCTTGCAGCCCAGAAAGCCAACCGTATCCTGAGCTGCATCAATAGAAGCATGGCCAGCAGGCTGCGGGAGGTGATTGTCCCCCTCTACTCCACTCTGATTGAAACCCCACCTGGAGTACTGCGTCCAGCTCTGGAACCCTCAGCACAAGAAGGACATGGACCTGTTGGAGCGGGTCCCGAGGAGGGCCACGAAGCTGATCCGAGGGCTGGAGCACCTCTCCTATATGGACAGGCTGAGAGAGTTGGAGTTGTTCAGCCTGGAGAAGAGAAGGCTCCGGGGAGACGTTATTACAGCCTTCCAGTACCTAAAGGGGGCCTACAGGAGAGATGAGGAGGAACTCTTTATCAGGGAGTGTAATGATAGGACAAGGGGTAACAGTTTTAAAGTGGAAGAGGGAAAATTTAGATTAGATATTAGGAAGAAATTCTTTCCTGTGAGGGTGGTGAGCCACTGGAACAGGTTGCCCAGGGAAGCTGTGGATGCCCCATCCCTGGAAGCGTTTAAGGCCAGGCTGGATGGGGCTTTGCGCAGCCTGGTCTAGTGGGAGGTGTCCCTGCCCATGGCAGGGGGGTTGGAACTAGGTGATCTTTAAGGTCCCTTCCAACCCGAACCATTCTATGATTCTATGCAAAGCAGGTGCAGGAGTTATGGAGCTTTCCAAAGACTGAAGAATATACACGGCGGTGTATATATTCTTTTTGGAAACCCGCTCCTGAGAACAGCCAGCATGTCCACCTGTTGCCAGCAAGCCTTTATGGCAGACCCTCTTCAACAGGAGGCCAATTCTGAGGAACATAGGTGCAGTCAACCTTCCATCTCTCTGAGCCGTAGCTCCATCTCCCTTGTTTATGAGAGACTATTTTCCTATTTTGTGAATATACATCAGCATCCTCAGTCTGTGAGGCATTATAAGCTGCAAACGACTTGCACACACATGCACTCCAGCTACATAGTACAGGAAGGCACAAATAATTTTTAATTGACTGAAGCAGATGTTGACTAAAGGGGTGAGCAAGTCTGCGCTACACCACGGAGGGGCTAGGGAACGGTGTTGCCTGACTGTCTCATGACAGCGCCGGTGAGAGGTTTGCAGAGAAAGCCCCAGCAGAAAGGTTGGTTTTTTTACACTGCAGGTGGTTTCCAAATGACTAACTCCAGCACTGGAAACAGCTTGGGCACAGCGGCAGAGAGCTGTGAAGCCCGGTTTGTCCTGCTTCACAGCAGCTTCCGGCATAAACAAGCTCTTTCTTTCACACATCTTTTTACTCTTCCCAAATCCCGTCACATTGCAATGCAAAGGAGGCTGAGTTCTGGATATTTATTTTTACCAAAACTGTTCTCATTTCTCCTTAGGTATTTCCACTGAAAATATCCCAGCCGGGTGTAGTGACAGCATCTGAAAAGTGATAAGACATCAGAGACATGAAAGAGATCAGCACTTAGCCTACTTGGAGGGGGCGGAGAGGGGGGCGTGTTTTTTATCTCTTCCCTGACATGATGTGGCTGGGTGAAGTGAGAAGCTTTGCAGGCCTGGGGGGGTGTCCCAGCTTTCAGGAGCCAGAACCGCAGGCTCTTCTTGCAGCCTTGGGCTGTTTGAGGCTGAGACACCCCACCAAGGGCTCTGGCTGGGGCTGTGCACCCACAAGCACCGGCCAGGGCACCTTCAGCCCTCTGAAAGCCATGGCCAGCCCCAGCACATTGCGTGGAGGCATGGCGGTAGAGACTGATAATCACTTCCAAGTCTTCCAGTTCCTCTCCTCCTGACAGGGGCTTGAAATCATAGAATCATAGAATGTGTTGTGTTGGAAGGGACCTTTAAAGATCATCTAGTCTAACCCCCCTGCAGTAAGCAGGGACATCTTCAACTGGATCAGGTTGCTCAGAGCCTCATCAAGCCTGGCCTTGAATGTCTGCAGGCATGGGGCCTCCAGCACCTCTCTGGGCAACGTGTTCCAGTGTCTCACCACCCTCATTGTAAAGAACTTCTTCCTAATGCCTAATCTAAACCTGCCCTGCTCCAGTTTAAAACCATTGCCCCTCGTCCTATCGCTACATGCCCTTGCAAACAGCCCCTCCCCAGCTTTCTTATAGGCCCCCTTCAGGTAGTTATAGAAAGTTATAGAATGCTTCACTTCACTTCACAAAGTTATAGAAATGCTTCACTGCATTTCATCATAGAATCATAGAATCATAGAATCACAGGGTTGGAAGGGACCTCTGGAGATCATCTAGTCCAACCCCCCTGCCAGAGCAGGGTCACCTTAGAGCAGGTTGCACAGGAACGCGTCCAGGCGGGTTTTGAATGTCTCCAGAGATGGAGACCCCACCACCTCCCTGGGCAGCCTGTTCCAGCGCTCTGCCACCCCCAAAGTAAAGAAGTTCCTCCTCATGTTGAGATGGAACTTCCTACACTCGAGTTTGTACCCATTACCTCTTGTCCTGTTGCCGGGCACCATTGAAAAGAGCCTGGCCCCAGGCCAGGGTGGCCTCCTGACACCCACCCTTTAAGTATTTGTATGCATTAATAAGGTCACTCCTCAGCTGTCTCTTTTCCAGACTAAACAGACCCAATTCCCTCAGCCTTTCCTCATAAGAGAGGTGTTCCAGTCCCCTAATCATCTTGGTAGCCCTATGCTGCACCCTCTCCAGCAGTTCCCTGTCCTTCTTGAGCTGGGGAGCCCAGAACTGGACACAGTACTCCAGGTGTGGCCTCACCAAGGCAGAGTAGAGGGGGAGGATGACCTCCCTCGACCTGCTGGCCACACTCTTCTTGATGCACCCCAGGATGCCATTGGCCTTCTTGGCCACAAGGGCACATTGCTGGCTCATGGTCATCCTGTTGTCCACCAGGACTCCCAGGTCTCTTTCCACCGAGCTGCTCTCCAGCAGGTCGGCCCCCAACCTGTACTGGTGCAGGGGGTTATTCCTCCCCGGGTGCAGCACCCTACACTTGCCCTTATTGAATTTCATAAGGTTTCTCTCCGCCCAACTCTCCAGCCTGTCCAGGTCTCTCTGTATGGCGGCACAGCCTTCTGGTGTGTCAGCCACCCCCCCCCGCTTTGTGTCATCAGCAAACTTGCTGAGGGTGCTCTCTATCCCCTCATCCCAGTCGTTGATGAATATATTGAAGAGGACTGGGCCCAGTACTGACCCCTGGGGAACACCACTCGTCACTGATCTCCAACTAGACTCTGTGCCCCTGACCACGACCCTCTGAGCTCTGTCTTGCAGCCAGTTTTCTATCCACCTTACTGTCCATTCATCTAACCCACTCTTCCTAACCTTCCCTATGAGGATGCTGTGGGAGACCGTGTCGAACGCCTCGCTGAATTTCACTTGGATTTCACCCAAAGCTGACATTACTGTGACTAATTCCACTCTTCTCTCCCCTCCCCCCTTCATACCCTCAAAGACGGCTAATTTTAGCAAGAAAGTCATGCTCCTTGGTCGCAGCAAGGCTCTCTGAAGTTTTTTTAATGATTATGCCACTCATGCACTGTGTCAGAGTTAGTCCCAGAGAAAATCACACAGGTCTGCAAACCTAAATATGATATGACATGATATGCTCCTGGGTTCCCACTTAAAGCGAACAGCTGTATCCCACAGCTGAACTACAGTATTAGTTGACTCCAACACCCTCGACAGCCTGAAGTTTACTTTACAACCTAAATGCGAGCTAACCTCACTTAACATAGACACAGAAGTCAGGATACATTTCTTGGCAGCAGATGGGACAACTGTATTTCCGCAATGATTTGTTTGGGGATTCTCATCCCCTCACGTGAACCACATTTTAAAAGAATCCCCTGGCTGTTATAGCAGCTTTAGTAATGGTATGGCGCTAAGCAAAAATTGTGTAGTCACCTATTGTGGGGGAATTGGCTAGAAAGAGCTAGTTAATTCTTTGCTCAAAATAGATGTGCATTATCTCTACTTACATGCCCTTTACTTAGACTCCATCTTTAAATAAAACTGAGAAGTGTCTAGAACCCAAAAAACAATTAAATTGTAAAGTACCATAGGGCTTTACTATGTCTTTGAACTGTGCCTTCTAAAGAGAGGCCAAGGAAGTGAGCTTCACCAAAATTTCAGATTGCAGCATTTTCTGGTCAAAGAAGGCATTGTTTAAAAATTGATATTCCATAAAATATGTTCATTTTTATGTGTATTCCCATGCAATATTTTAAAATGAAACATTTCAAATTGTAGTTGAAAAGTATATTATACATTTTCAGTCCCACATTGCTACCCTTGTGATAAGTTATCGCTAGGCAAAAAGGTAAACAGAACAGAATATTTATACTGTTATATTACAGTAAATTAACAGCATCAGTACATATGGCTTGAGTGTCACTGTTGGCAGGTCACAAAATAGTGAAAATTATCGGAACAAAATACAAGTGAAAGCACAAAATAGAAAAACACATTCCTGGGCTTTGAAATTAAAATTCTGGAAAATTTACCCCCCAAAAAAATTCTTGGAAAGGTGACATTTTGAAAAAAACTGCATTTTGTTCTGAAGCCAAACAAAAATGAATTTCAAAAGGTGCATATTTTGAAAATGGATAACAAGGCGTTTTCCCTGAAAGCAGTAGCTTCTTCTACATCATCAGTGAGAACGGATGTGAGATTCAGAGAGCTTGGAGACAGGCAAGTTTTAATCAAGATGACTTCTTCAACTTAAAGTGAAATTCTGAGACTTTTTGGCAGACTTCAGACACTGTCAGATGACAAAGGCAGGGGAATCCATATTCTCTTTTTCAGTAACATAATTTGCACTTGTCTTGCAAAACTAGGCTGAAATGGCTTCACATCTTATAAGAGGAATTGCCCACACAGAGAAGCAAAAAAACTTATCATCTACGGGCAGAAGAATCCCAGAGAGCAGAAATAAAGGGAATAGGCTAGAGATTTCAGTTTTGTCCCCAGAGGAACTGGATCGGAGGGCATCAAAGAGCCCGCAGAACTTTTCGAAATACATTTGAATATTGTCTTTGAAATAGGAAGAATGGGAAGACATGAAAAGCGATACGAGAACCCCTGATGTACATCACTCTGTTCACTGTGTGGGTAGCACATCATGGTCCCAAAACTTTCAGGCCCTACTGCCTGCCACCCGGCTCTGAGGAGGCACCAGAATAACTGGCCCTGTTTTTAATGGCTCATGACAGGGAGCAGCAACTCAGTCACTCTCCAAATTGTGCCAGTTACTTGCAGGTTTCCCCCTCCTACTCTGATATGGCTGTAAGTGCCTCATGTCGGGTGGATCTCCTGCCTTCAGATCTCACCACTGAGAAGTACTAGAGGGTCAAAGTCGACTGATCTGAATGAAAAGAGGAGAAAGTAAAAATATTGGTGTCTTCTATTTACCAGCCATTCCCGGTGAATGCATTCCCTTCCAGTGAAGGAAGAATCATCTTACCCATTTCAACATTTTATCTATTTTTTTTACAAAGAGATTCTCTTTGAACTGTTCCCCCACACTTGACTTGAAGACTTGATGAACATATGGTGCGACCTGACCAGAGTAAACCTTGCTCAGCTGTAAGGCTCACGGTGAGATTTCACAAGGTGGCTCTTCCCTCACACATAAAAGCAGCAGAAAATATCTTTTTCTGTTTTTTTTTTTATAAGCCAGTATAGAAAGCCAAACCAATTCACCAACAGGCCAGGTGAGAGTCAGGGCCTGGGCAGGTGAAGTGGGAAGGCTGCTTGTTTGAGAAAGGAAAGGACAAAAGAGGTCCTCTATCTTTTGCCACTTGCAAACCTTTTCTCAGACTCAAGTATATGGTCAAACCTCACCCCTAAGAAGCGCACCACCAAAATAAAGACTATGGGCATTCCTGCCATCCTTGCTTTTGTTTAGATACCACTACAAAGGAAGGGCCTTACGCACCTTTGTCACCTGGGGTTGGCTTCTTCAGGGGTAGAGCCGGAGCAAGAAGTCCTCTGTGGTGCAGACAGTGTATGAACCGTGAAAGCCCTGGCCCAGCAGGCTTTTCCAGTTCTGCTCATTCTTGCCATCCACGATGGCATCAAGACTGGGAATTAAGCTTGCTGTAGCACAAGGTTAATGACAAGAATTGCACCTGTTTACACACAAGCAAGGGCCAGCCATAATCTGGTCTGCATGGATAAGTGGTTTATAGGGAGAAAAAACTCTAAAACACAGAAAACAAGAAACTGAAACCAAGCGTGGCCCAAAGTTGTTTTGTTTTAGATCAAATGACACATACACAGTTTTTGAACCATAGAATTTATGTGCTTTCTTAGTGATTAATATTTAAAAAGATTGTTTGGCACTGGACATTCAGTACATGTCTTGCAAGGACTTGGCACAGAAAAGAGGTAAGTAATCAGAAATGTGCCAAAGACTTGTCAAGGCAAAACTTACGCTCAATACTAATCAAGCTCAACTCTGTGCCAGTCCTCCCACTCATCCTTTCATAGGAGAGCTAAGTCTTTCAGCGTGAGTCTGCCCATGCTGCTTCAGAGACAACCAACACCTTTCACAGTCAGTTGACAAAAATGAAAGTTTGGGAGGCTGAAAACAGCAAAAAAAATACAACTCACCTTCTGCTCTGCAGCAAGGATGGCTGCTGGGCACAGAGTCGTGTCTGTTCTGCTCAGGGGACTTCCAAGAGTAAAAGACTTAATTTGCAAGTCTGTGGCGCTAAGAGATGAATTTCAGCCTGTCCCCTACCCGGCATATTTCTGTCCCCAGTGCCGGCACCGCTGCAGCTTGACAGCAGCTACCATCTTTTTCTGCTGCAGCAGAGACACCGGACTCATTAGCGTTGTCCCTCTGCGGATGAGAGATGCAGCTGCAGAGCAAAGTCATCTCTTCCCTTGGCACCTCGCATGCATCGCGCTAAGGGGCTCCCCCAGGATACTACCCATGCCCAGCAGTGGTGTGGGGTAGGGACTCACGGACAGGTTGTCTGGCTTGACAATCTGTGTTTTCCTACTCTTTTTAGCAGAAAGCCTCACATGGGACAGCTGCAGCCACCACCTCCCGGAGTCAAGGTCCTCCCTGCTTGCCAGCTGAGCTTACACACATCCCTCCTGGGCCCAGCGCTCACAGATTGCGCTCGTCACCTCCCTTAATAGGGGAGAAATCAAGCGGCTGTCTACTGTAAAAATATTTCCTCTTCTCCTCCGCCTTTCCTCCCAGGGCCTGAGGGTGTGATGCCAGTATTAACGAGCACAGCTCACAAAAGCCCTGCAAAGCCCATCTCCAGGATGGAGATGGGGAGGTTAATTTGCTTCCCGGGGGGGGCGGGAAGCCCTTGTCGGAGCCACCGGTGCTGTTAGTACTCCCGTCATTTATTTACATGGCAACAACCATTTTCTGGAATTAAACCAGGGAGGGCTATTCACACCACCTCATTTTTTCACACCTAAATTAGAAGGCTAGTCTCCCAAAGTGCCTAAATTAAAGAAGTGCTTTGAATCATCTCTGGAGTAATATCTCTATCTCCAGCGACTTTAGAGAGACCCTAGAGATACAAGTCTCTGTCTGAATGTAGATGATTATAGTTAGCTGGTGTGTACTCCTGTTTGCTGTATGGTTTATGTAGCCTGCTTTCATTTAAGCTTAAAACCAGTATGCATCAACAACCTTCTGAGGACCAAAACCAGTTTACCCATCTGCAATTGCATGTGCACAGAAAGTTTCACTGGCTTCAGGAGCATGGTCTGAAAATATTTTTAAAGATATCAAAATGTTTGTTGATGTCACATGCACTGTTCGCACACAGGGTACACATGTGTTTAAACATCTGCAGGGTCAGAACTGCATTTGGCTGGGAATCTGAACAAAATCCACTTTTTAAATGTTGCCATTAAAAAAAAATATGTATTTATCACTGCACTGAGATAAGAGCTTTTCCAAAAAAACTGAACACAAAGCAGCAGCCAGGTTCTCCCAGAAGACATGTGCTCTCCTACCTGCCGCAGTTAAATGGTATTCCAGAGTTGCACACATCACTCTTAATATAATCAAAGATGCTGCATGCACAGCAAATGCTAAGAAACTGGGCTACACAGGCTCCTGTGCCCCTGAAACACAGGAGAAAAGACAGGCACAATTTGTGTCACCCTGGCAAACAGCATTAGAGAAAGAAATTTAATCTCCCAGCTTAGCAAGCACATTGCAAACATTACAAGGGAACACAGATATATTTTGAGGGCAGTCATTTTCCTTCCTGTTGCACTCCCTTTTCTTTCTCTCCCTAGCCCACATTTCGAAATGTTTAAAAAAATAGCACTTCCACGTCATTTCTACAGTGTTCATTTCCTGCCAGGGAAAGTCAATGTTTCGATCGGCAAATGTGATGGTCACAGTGCCAATCACCAGCTCGAAGTCGATTATTTTTCCAAACTGACTGGAGCAGGTGCCTCATCCCGGCAGTGGGAGATACCCCACAGCCTGACGGTAGGCACCAAAGGGAGGTGGGTGGAAGGGGACGGTGCAGCGGAGGTGCCCGCCCTAACTATTTGATTTAGCAACGCACAGCTCAGAAACAATAGAAATCTTCTGGCTCTAATCTCCAGCTTGAAAAATATTAAGGTCGAAAAAAGCTCTGAAGGAGCCGCTAACATTTAAATATTGCAATTGTTCAGGGACATTAGCAGGAAAAAGGAAATGTAGCCACTCTCGCTGGCACGTCTGATTTGATCTCTCTCCTCTCTCTTAGCGAGGGTTCACAGGCATACTCAGAAGTCTGCAAGCCAGAGTGACCCTTGCTGCTTCTCTTGCTGAAGTCCAGAGTAGGGAAACACCAGCGTTCATCAGAAAACAGGATCTCTCGATCCAGGACTGGCAGGGGTGAGACCAGATTGCTGAGCTCCGGTGATGCTGTTTTGCGTTCTCCGACCACTGGATGGAGAAAGCATGGTCAGGCTACTACAGAGAAAAGGATTGCTGTCCCCAGCTTGCAATGTCGTAGTGCTTGGTCTCTCCTTCTGCTCCAGCAAGGAATTCTGCAGGATGCAATGGCATATTCAAAATTGTTCCCTTCCCCGTTGCTAGATGAATATTCCAGCAGATGGCCGTGAGAATAAAGGTCCTGTGTTGGCGGTGGCTTCAGGTGTAAACCATGACCTCAGAAACAAATATTTGTCCAAGGGCAAAGACAGAACTGTACAGAATTAAAAACTTTTTATCACAACTTTAATTTTAGCGTAACTTTCAGCCTCATGATCTGGACAATAACTTTGATCACTTTTAGATTCTCTCTGCTTTCTCCCTCTAAAATAAAAATCTTTGTAAATTATCATTGTTGTTGTTATTAATCACACTTTCTACAGTGGGACCTACAGCACCAAGGATTAATGAGCATGTAGCCAAGCATTAATGTAGATAAATGGGATCTACCTACCTCTGCTTTGAGCACTTACCTCCTCATGGTCCCCACTGGAACAAACAGGTCAGATAATGTATATTTCTATGTATCCCTACAGCACTAACATAAAAGCCAACCCTACCAAATACCTACAGAGTAGCAGGACCCCAGGGAGTTTGCAGTCTAAGTAGGTAAGACAGAAGCAGGAGAAGGGAAGTGGTGGGGCAAAAGAGCAGCATGTGATACGAGGGGTAAGGGAAAGGCATATCAGTTTGGAGAGTGGGACCATTTAGGAGAGAACAGGAAAACACTGGATAGAGAGAAGACAAAAAGGCACTGACAGGGACAGGACGAAGCAGAGGCAGTAGGAGGGGCAGGCGGAGAATGAAGATAGGTGACACGACTTCTCAGGCAGGGAGGGAGCCAACACATCTGCATAGGGCAGAAGATTAGTCACAGCTGCTCTTCCTTGGCCCAAGAGACTCTGGGCTTGTCCCCAACAGCTGGGCACTGTCCCCTTGTGCACCAAGAGACTTTGGTGGCACTGCCCCCTCAGTGCACTGCCAGGCATTGGTGGCACTATGCCATCAAAGTGACACTCCAGACATGGGACCAGATATACCTCCCTAGGAAGCCTTGTCCTCAGCTCCTGGATCAAAGGGCCAGAAAAGGCACGTGGAGCAACTGTGCTCAGCCCATTCGTAACACAAGCCACAGTGTGATGCAGTTAGACCCACACAGAGCCAACCAACCCATCTTTGATTACCATTCGGAAGGCATTCAGACTGGCTATGAAGATATCAAGGGATGGTGAATCCATCATTCCCTTGGGTCATTGATTCCTCTAGCTAATCCTCTTTACTGAAAAAAAAAAAATCAAAAAATTGGGCTTCACATCTGAGTTCCTTATAATCTGTCACCCTCAGAAATATGAAATTGCACTCCTGGAAGCTAGACGTTCAGGATGGTTCTGTGACAAAAAGTCTTGCAAAAAAGATACATTCTCTTGGACAAGCAGCAAGCATTTTGACATCTGACCAACTAGCCACATCTGGATGAGAAAATTAATTTGAGTGATATGGGCATATTATTTTGGGCCAACTCTTGTGCCAACATCGTGCAACTGTATTATGTACCTCACATTCAAAAAAGAGACAGTGCTGCTTCGTCACAGAACTTTGCAAGGGGGAGCTAGGACTGCCCAGCCAGAATCAAAGATATGTCCTCACACACAAAAAGGCAAGGGGTTTGGTTGAAGTCTCTGCTTTGTAGGAATTTCCAGAGAAAAATAAAGGTTTTTTTTCCATGTAGAGCCAAGAATGCCATTTTCTGCCCAGTTGCCTTGTTTCAGGGAACGTCAACTAAATCTGTCTATTTAGTAGACATACTCAGGCATAACGACCAGTACATGAACAGAAAAGGACTGCTTATTTTGCTTTAAAGGGTCATAAATCAAATTTGTCCTTACACATAAATGTTGTGCAACAAAGCTTATAAGAGTTTAGGCCAGCAGGAATTTCAAGGAAATAATTGTATTTTAAAAAGTCAACCATGGTGCTTGACCATGGTAGCAATGAAAACGCATGCAAAAATAACTAGAATAACTACCCAAACACAGAAAAATGTTTTATTTTTAACTGTTTATTAAAGATACCTTGGAGCATCAAAAGTCAATGCAGTTTTTAAAA
Source organism: Dromas ardeola (assembly GCA_013398915.1). Classification (NCBI taxonomy): domain Eukaryota; kingdom Metazoa; phylum Chordata; class Aves; order Charadriiformes; family Dromadidae; genus Dromas; species Dromas ardeola. Next base: position 286,037 of record VYZM01017340.1, on the reverse strand, counting down.
ACATTAATACTTTCATTTAAAGTATTGTAAGAATAACCATATACCCAATGCTTTGCTAAGTCTCCTTGGTCTTTGCTTTTCGATAGCCTTGAGATGCCAGGGCAGTTCACCAGTTGGTATAAATAGATTGTAGCAATTATCTGATAAGTTTTCATTCACTTCCAGTCAAAATATTCCTCCAACTGAAACATGTATTTTGTTTCAGTTGAACTTTAAAATTCCCTTGTAGCCATCAGGCCTGGGGACTTTCTGAATATCACCAATAGTAACAACAATAAAAATTCTCTGGCAATAATCTAACCTTTTAGACGAGTTTCTTACTGTTCCCAATACTGGAGGGAGGATCAAAATTAAGCTATCAGTGAAATGCCACAATTCCATACAGGAGATGAGAGACCAGACATGAGCTGTAGACCAGAGCATACTGGATTTGTGGCTAGGAAAAAGAAATGCAATGTTTGTGTTTTTCAAATGTATTTCACTGAGGGCATTTTTAAAAAGAATTAATGATAGTCAGAACTCAAAACTTATCTCCCTAAAGGGCAAGAACTCTTCTACAGAGAAGAGGAGATGCTTTCAGCTTAATCGCAGAGTTAAGTAAATAACTATGTTTTTGGCCAGGCTGAATACCAAAGATTTGCAAGAATTTGAATTATATTTGAAATTATCTTTGACTTTAAATGAAGATGTCTCTAGAAATAATGCTGGGTATTATCTTCCACCTGGAACTGAAAGTGAAATTGGCTTCTCTACACAGAAGGTCTCTTCTGCAGTACAATAAATTGTATTAATCCATTAGCAGAAATGTCAAGTTCAGCTGATAATTATCAACCGGCTTTGCAAAAACACTGGCCATTAAATTTATGTAAGAGATGTAACTAGCAAGTCCATTCTAAGATGTCTGATGATCTTTCGCTTAATGTAACAATGCTCTTGCAGCATGAGACTGACTTTCCTGCAAAATGGACCGTGACTTCAAGGCTCCACAGTTTCACACCAGGCAGAGTGGGCTCGGGACATCTCACCAGTACGGGCAAAACTGCATTACACCATCCCTGAGAAAAAGGATGCATCATGATCTTACTCCTACCAAGGACAGTCTGGGAGGTACGAAGTGGCTGTAGGCCAGGCAGAGGACCCTGAGAGCTGGGGTCTTGTAGATCACAGGGGAGCAACAGTGTTCAGTGTTGATACGGATGCTCCTGGGAGGTAACAGCTTCCCTTGTACACCCACGGGCCCTCTCCAAAGCAGCAGGAGCCACAGGAGCCAGGCTGGCTGGCAGACAACCCAAAGCCATGGGCTTCTTGGCATGCAGAGTGGTCTACTGAAGTCATCAACCTTCTAGCCCTACATCTGGGTTTGGCAGTAAAGTTGGAACAGAGGAAGATGGGTCAGACTCTTCTTCGTTTCTGTCAGGGCACAACCACTGCATCTGCGGGGGTGGGGGTACCTGAGGTAAATTCATGGCTCTGCTGAACACAGTGGTGGATTTCCCAGTCGTTCCAGCAGGGCTGGTATTTAGAAAAACATGTGGCAAAGGGCTGTACAAAACAACATTGGCTTGCTGGTGAAAGAGGGATGAGCAAGGGAGGTTGTTTTGGTTTTCTCCAACCCACTCTGCTTTATTCTTAATAGAAAAAATTATGCAAACAACCCAGAGAAATATGTATCAAACAACTCAGAAGAAGGGATATTTTTAAAATGAAATGGCACTTCGATAAAATTTTGCCAGTTCTGCTGAAAAAAAAAAAAAAAATCTGTTCTAATTCTGCGCAATCCTAACACGATATTTACCATAAGGGCTATACAGATATCCAGATGAATTCTGAGGATTTGTACATCGGGGCAACGCTATTTATGGCACGCTCTCGGCAAATGCAAGGAGGGAGAAGCCTAAAGGCTTAATCTGTTCCCTCTGGAAACGAGAGCGCTGCCCTGATGAGGCAGGACTAGGCTGCCTGTTCTATAACAATATGTATAATGGATGAGACTTTCAGGGGGTGGGTGTTCAGGTGCCAAAAACTGATGCACACAGAATCATTAGTCACTTCTGAAAAGTCTTTGGCAGGATCTCTAACTATATGGAACCAATCCATAGCTATACAGCTCGCAAGCAGGATGCTACAGAATTAATGGTCTGTTCTCGAACAGATATATAGTTTGTTTTTGTTGAGTTATTGAGTTTGTTGATGGCTTCTTGGAGCAGAATGGGACTGAATGAAAAAGGGAAGGTGATTCACAGAAAAAAATGGCTTAGTTGACCAAAATACAACTCCTCTGCTCTATGTTGCTGGCTGCCACTGTCAGCTCCCACTACAGATAGCTTGGAAACGTATTTCCTTCCTTTCTTTTTATCTCTCACCTCACAACAGCATGAGTGTGTGCCCTTCTTCACGATGACCGATGAAGGCCTGAAAGCATTTTAGGAGCAACAGGGTAAGAAAAGAGGATAAGGAATAAGCCTGGTCCTAGTTCTGCCAGAGCAGTTCAGGATAAGAACTATTGCAGATACATCAACCCAAAAGGGAAGAGGTGGCAGCACTGAGCCTTTAACCAATTTGTTCTCTCAGCAGCAGACATTGGTCACCAGGACAAAATGGATACGAAATGAATGAAGAGTTTGAAATGGGCTTGGCTAACATTTCCTCCTGGCAGTCTCTTCACTCTCATCAAGTCAACAACTTACCAGCTGTAGTCAATACTACCTCTTTTCTTTTACATGATTACCAGAAAAGATTAAAAAAGGAAGTGTCTGTTGTTTTTTTCCTGCCACTTACTTTTAGACCCATCTATGAGGCTCAGCTCCAAATCAAAAAAAAAGATGTCCAAACATAACGGGCAGCAGAGAGCAAAGATGCATACAAGAACAGCTCCTTCAACCACTCAGTGTTTTGGCTCCATTAAACAAGACACCCTCCTGGCATTCAGGCCAGAGGCATTGTGGCAATAATATCATCTCAAAACTGAGACACCACCATACGTCATGGCAGACACCTCGCTGAGCCAAGAGGAGACACTGGAGACACGCTGATAGGAATACGTAAAGCAGAATGGCAAGCTCGGAGCCAAAGACACACAGCAGGGATTTACCCACTGCATGGAGATAGCAAGAGGGTACATCAGGCCAGCAGAAAGCTGCCTATGACAGCAGTGAGGTGCCTTACCTGAGCTGACAGCAATGCCCCCCCTGCACGCTGCAGAACAAGGCAGAGGAAGTGTTCTGGAGGACTCAAATGATGCCTGATCCCCATAACACCACTACTTTCACAGTCAGCCTCTTCAGTGTAAACACATCTCCCCTTGAGATGACTCTGTGATGCCTTCATCCAGCTCTGAGGTGTCCAGCAGCAAACTTAAGCAGCCCAGCTTCTGCAGTGGGGTCTCAATCCCATAAATCTCCTCTAGCACATACTCAGACCTCTGATCTTTGAAGTGTTTCACCCTGTGCACTGGTGGACCTGAGCAAAAAGGGAAGCTTGACATGCCATAGAGAGTGGGGGCAAAGAGGCAAGCTGTGGAGGTATCCATAAGGAGGGATATCCTAAATCTTTGCTCTTTGTTCATCATGGAATTCCCAGTGCCATTTAGGAAGCTGTTTCTCCAGGCACAAACACTATTTTCTAGATAAGTTGTCCAAAACTAAGTCTAGCATCTCTTTACATGCATCTGAACATGTATAAATAAAGCCATTTCATCCCAGCACACAAAATGTGCTGTGTTTGCATGGCCCAGCTTGAGCTTGCGGTCCACGCAAAAATCAATTCAGCCGAACTCCAGCAAAAAGACCAGCCTGTTCATTTGGTTCCCACTTACCACATGTAAAGGAGATCCAAGGGGATTTGCAGAAAACAGCTATGTGCGGTGGGCTGACGCTAAGACACGATGTTAGCAAACTACAGAAGGGCTCTGGCCAAACGTCCCCAGAGGTCCCTCCTCCCTCACCCGCGGGTGAATTCAGCGATGACAGGATCAGCTCCAGGTCCTCTAACGGTGTAGGCCTTCCAGGGCTGTCAGACTTCAAATACCTTTCATGATTTGTGCATTTGACAGGCGTGTCACCTCTCCGTGAGGCTCAGATACAATCTCAGGCACTGACAAGGGAACAAAAACCATTTGGCTTAGGTACCAAATTGCCAGTCAGGAGAACATGACTTTAGTATTCGCCTCTTCCCCAGGCAGCGCTTCGTATTTTGCAATTTGCAAGCGTTACCAGAGGGCTTTTCACACCTGCCTGGGAACAGAAGTCAGGGCTTCATCATGGCAGGTCGAATCTAATGCCCTCTGTCACAATGACTTTCAGAGCGCAAAGTATCCAGCTTGTGGTTGGCTCTGCTATATAAAATCAATGCTTCAGCCCCAGCCTGCTCGACAAATCAAGAAAAATCAGGCCAATATCTAATGCTGTTTTAAAAGTCCTCTGGAACTCACCGGTATAGCAAGTAATAGGTCAATCGGTAGCGGCTGCTTCTGCCTACAGGTTACTTATTCCTGGACTGCAAAATAGAGCTGTGTTAATGATCCCCTGTTAAGTAGCACTTACTGGAAGGTTGGATACCTCAGCTTTAAAACAAAAAACACGACTGAAAACTAAGTACATACCAGCAGAGCTAAGCACCTCTTACATCAGAACACCGCCAGTAAGTCAACCAGCTTACAAATTACAAATCACAGAATTACAGAATCATAGAATGTGTGTGGTTGGAAGGGACCTTTAAAGGTCATCTAGCCCAACCCTCCCTGCAGTAAGCAGGGACATCTTCAACTGGATCAGGTTGCTCAGAGCCTCATCAAGCCTGGCCTTGAATGTCTCCAGGCATGGGGCCTCCAGCACCTCTTTGGGCAACCTGTTCCAGTGCCTCAGCACCCTCATTGTAAAGAACTTCATCCTAATCACTGATTTAAATCCCACAAATAATGTGTGTTTAGAGCCCTAACATGACATGAGTTTTATCAGCCTAAGTCTGTGCATCTCTTTCCTATTTCCATCAAGACACTTGGCACTGACCAATAAACTAGAAGGGCCAAGACGTGAGTGGGGAAGGGACGGATAAAGTGTTACCTGCTTGCTCGAAGCACAGCAGCCACTGAGATCAGGGCACGCCAAGCAGCAGAACCTGGGAGCAACCCAGCTGTATAAAGACGTTTAGTGAGGCTGACAACTTCCTACCTGCACTAAAGCACATGGGTTTCTTACCTGAAGTTCATCAACCTGTGCAAATTACTTGCCAAATGTGAACTAGCCCAGGCATAATTTCCAAAATCAGTGACATGAAGCTGAGGGTAACATCACAGCTATGTATCCACCTACTCCCAGGAGTCGAAGAAGTGCTAATGTCAGTGCATACCCTGTCCACTAGATGCATCTCACCCAGGAGACAGCTCCAAATTTGCACAGCGGTGCCACTCGGCAGAGTGCATTTTTTGCCTGAGATGCGTGTGTGCTCACCGCAGACCCCTGGGGAGCCTGCAGCCATGCCCCAGCTGCCTTGGACCTACTGAGGTCAGGTCACAACACCATTAAAAATGCAGCCTGATGCAGCATGTGATGGCTGAAGCCTGAATAACGTCTTCCTTCTTTCAGGCTATTGCTGGCAAAGCCCAAGTAAAGGACAGCGCAAACCCACGCACAGTGCCAGCATCCAGACCTGCATGGCCCTGTAACATGGGGCAACCCTCACAATTGCCTACAAGCTTCTAGTGTGCTTCAGTCAAAATGTATTAGATAAAATCATCATCTGGCTCTTTTCAGCTAAAGTCACAGATACCAAAGCCCTGGGAGGCTATCACCCCACCTAAATATCTGTCAGACAAAAACAAAGCTAATTTGCATCTTTATGTTGATGGTGTCTGCTTGAGGACATCCAATTATCTGACAAGCCTGGGTGCAAAAAGGACTGATGTTCCCATTTTCCCCAATTACTCATAAATCTATCTGTCTCTCCACAACATACACATTTTTGGAGAGCACATTAAGGACTTTAATAACATTTTTCCAGTGTCCAGAAAACCTTTGAGAAGGTTTTCCCCCACCCATAAGTAAAAAATGCAGCAGAGGAAAAGTCTGCAGGAACCCATCAAAGCCAGCTCTGTTTTCTGCTGTGAAATGGAACAACATTTTATAAACTCATATAAAAAAAGATATTGGAGGGGGGTGACACGACACAACAAAAGGAAACATTCGCCATTCCCACATGGCATAGGGAAAAACTCTTTGTCTCCATCTCCATGGGATTGCCCGAGTCTAAGCCATTCTTCTGAGGAGTCCCAGGATCTGTGCTCTGGGGCCAGGCTCCTCAATCCTAAAGGGATCCTGCAGGTACCTGGCTTCCATCCCCTAGGGGAGGGATTCTGGAATCACCAAGGACAGTGTGCAGAGCTACTGCATACACCCAAGTCACCTTGCTGGGGATAATAACCCAAGAAAGAACCGCAAAAATGACTGGAGCTATGAAAAAAAAAAATAAAAATGAAAAGCTTTCCTTGCAGTGAAAGGCATCTTTGTATGTGCAGTTCATCTAAGAGAAGGTTAAAAGGTGGCTTGATCACAATTTACAAGGGGCTGCACAGAGACACAGATGGATCTCATGTCTTTTTTTCTCCCAGCTATTAAAAAGCCAGCACTGGGAAGCCAAAACTAGACAGATTCAGATTAGAAATGAGGTGTGAATTTTTAACAGAGCAGGTAATTAATCATTGAAACAGCTTACTCAGGGATGTGGAGTATTCTTCATCACTTGCAGTCTTTAAATAGACGCTGGATTTCTTTTTAAAAGAAGACATGCCAGGTCCCAAACAAGAGTCAGGGCCCCAGTGCAGGATTATTGGCCAAGCCCTTTTGCTCTGCCCCGACTGCAGGGCACAGGCTTAATAACCATAATGCACTATTCAGGCTTAAAAATCTCTGCAGGATATTCATACTGTCTAAACCTCACTCTACAGCCAAAGGAGGCAGCGTGTCTTCTCCAGACGGTAATGTACAGCAGAGGACAAACTTGCATGCTCTGAAGAGCCACTTAGCACAGCTAAGGCCATTTGTAACCAAGTTTAAACTCCAACAAACTGAAGATAAGCAAGATGCCCGTATGTCACAGCCTTCCCCTCCCTGCCCCGCTCCCTCCGTGGAGGTGCAGGAGGAAGGCAGGGAGCCAGTCCAGTGGCAGCACCCCTCTACCTGCTCTCCCTCCAGACTCACGTAGCACTGGAGAGTCACCAGACAAGTTCTACTGAACCTGCACTCTGCTCCTCACCCGGCTTTGGGCCGGGTTCCCCTCAGCGGTGGGGAAGCACGTCCGTTTTAGTGACGTCGGCCACATAGTTAAAAAGGACGTTGTTATTTTCCAGTTGCTTCTGTTGTAGGAGAGAGGAGTTTATTTCATACAAAGGCAGAGCTTACTAGAAATATTTTATGGAATAGCAAGAACCAATTGGATCCCAAATAAGCTTAGAAGAAGGGAGAGATGACCTCTTAAGGGTGCCGCTGTGGAACGCAGCTTCACATGTCTTCAGTGGCAATACTTCCTACAAAACCTTCACGTTTTTTTAAAGAACAGTAATTCTTTATACATCTTTACAAATATTTGCCTTTTTCTGTGCTGCTAACACTTGCTGTTGCCAAAAGATATTGCCAATTTAAGTTTGAAATTCAAGGAATGAACCATCACAATTTTGGACACATTTGCAAAACAAATCAAAAACAAAAAATACATCCCTCTCCAGAAAAAAGAAAGACTTAAAAATTTTACCAAACCAGAAAAAAATTCATACCCAGTTCACAACCAGATGTCTGTGAAATCTGGCTTAGCAAATCACATCCTGAAGTAAGAGCCAATGTTTCTCATCAGAAACACAAAACATTTTAGGCAGCAAATCTGTCATGCGTAGTTCTATAACAAAGACCACCACAACTGGTGTCAGACTAATCACCTTGCTTGCACGCAAAGGTTACAGCAGACTAATTTTTATAATTACACATGAAGTATTGAAAAATTAGGTGTCTGGCAATTACATGATAGAAAAAACTGCACCTTATTCTACAGGAGCTAACTCCAAGAAGCACACATGTTCATGTGGTGATACGATCCTTCACTGTTTCCTCTACATAGTTTTGGAAAATTGCATCACTGGGTTATAAGCTGTTTGCTTCATCAGACTTCCCAAAATATTGCTGATTTCAGCTTGGTAGCTGCAACATCCACCCTTGCCATGAATATTTAGGATTGATATACCCAGGACATCCGTTTATCATAACAGAAAAAAATAATAATATATATACACACATATGTATTTTATCCATAGGTATATATTTCTAGATAAAAATGTTTCCACTAACAGTTTGACAGAGATGTGACCTTTCCCATTACTGAATGCTATTACATTTTGACTACTAAAGAGTAGCAGAACTCAGATGTTAACACACGGAATAGGCAGGCATTACTTATGTGCTGCTCATCTGTGATGCTTATTTATGGATCTTGACATTTCCCTTAAATCAGTCGCTCAAGGAAGCAGCTATGGCCACTTGGAGGTCTTAGAAAAATGCAGCCTAACCTAACAAAATCAAACAAATTTTTGATGACTCACTGTCTGACACATCAGTGGTACCCATCGCAAGATCAGCTGGGAAGGAAGACTTGCCCACCTCTTCATCAACGACACATATGAACTGGAATCACAGTAATGTTAATTGATGTATGGAACCAGAGTGGCTAGATACCCAGGAAAATAATTATATACAATGCAACATTTGCTGACACTTTCCAATCCGCTTGGCAGCACGATGCTCAAGGAGCACAGAAACAACCACCATTCAACCATGCCCTTTATGCGGTTTGCCTGCAGAGACGGTGCATGACTCACAAAGCAGGGTATTCTCAGCTGAGACAGCAGCTTCTGAGTCAGCAGCGAGCAGCCAAATGTCTGCTAGTAAAGGTGATAAAAAGGTCAGACTGATAACTTCAAGTGAAGGAGGAGCTGGTAACAAGTTGAGCTCACTACCTTGGGCAGCACAGTTTGGGTGGACATGCTGCAAGACGCCCTCCCGGTGCTGCAACTAATCAGTGAAGCAGTAGGTGCGTTTTGGACTGATTTGTTTGTCCTTGTGGATACATCTTTCCAAAAACAAGCTGTTCTCTGGAAGAAGAGAATAACACATGGGGCACTGCCACACAGAGACTATCGTGTGAGTTCTTCTTAAAGAACAGGAATTAAATAGCAAAACTGGTCTTGCCACTTATGGACTTAAAGCAAAACATGTCCCTTGCTAATGCTCATCTGACCCTTCTCAATAAATTCTACTTGCAAGTATATCTCAGCATAAAAGGAAATTCATGAGTCAGACGTTGAATCAGCCCCTCGGATCCAGCAGTGGGGGGGCCCCACAGAGCCCCAGTGCCTGCTGCTGTCACCACAGAAGGAAGGGTACCTTGCAGAGACAGAGCCAGCAGGACACAGCGGTAGCTCTCAGACAAGGTCCTGGGGTACCACATGTTTCTCTACAGCACTGCCAGCCAGAGAGGACAAAAGTTTCACAAGTAAACATGCCGGCTGGCCATTGAGAAAGGTCCCTCTTTTCTTGCATTGCCCTGTAAGCCAGGAATGATGACAATAGGAAATGAAGACTGTAAAGATTAAACCAAATTTAAAGGAACCACACTCAAGGGCATACTTGCATTTCTGAGTTCCCCTGTACTTGGTGAGGCGTTCAGAGAGTGATGTGCACTCCTCTGAAATAAGTGGCTACAAAAACTCATCACCACTTTATGTGCTGTGCTTATGTTCTGCAATGGCATTTTACTTACCTGTTACCTGTAGCAGCACCAGAAAGAAGACCCCAAGAAAATCTCCAGTGTAAATGTGTGTCCTGGTTTGAGGTAAAACAGAACCAATTTTCTGATTTGTAATTTTACTTTTTAGCTGGGCCTCTTCTAACTGACTAAAGTCTGAAATTAACAGCGTATTGTTCAGAAACTGTTCACTCTCAGAGTGATAAGACCTGATTATACCAAGGAATGGTATGCACAGGGGCTCTTGCTTATACTTATTGCTATAACAACCAAGGTCAGCTGACTTCGCTGTTTGTCCCGTTAGAGGGTCGGAAGCGGAGAAGCGTAGAGGGGTCACACCTACAGGGAGGAGCGGACAGGACAGGTGACCCAAAACTGACCAACAGGGTATTCCATCCCATATGCATCACGCTCAGTATAAGAGCTAAGGGACAAGGGGGCTCTCGCTCGCGTTTTCTTCAATGGCCGACGTCTGAGGAGGACCCTGTCTGTTCGTCTGCCTTCGATCGCGATCCGAGCACTCCTGACTCTAGTTCCGGAATTCAGCTCCTGTCCGTCGCTGACTCCAGTCTGGGACTTTCCCTGTGTCTGCTGGTGACGCGATCGTCATCCTGGGAGCTGGATACGGTTTTGTATATATTGTATACTTTTTTTATTATTTATTTATTTATTTTTATTACTATTTCCTTATTATTTCTTATTTCCTTATTTATTATTAGTTTCATTAAAGTAGTTTAGTTCTTTTTCTAAACTCGTAAATCTCCTTATCTCTTCCTCTCCTCTCTGAGGAGAGAGGGGGGGGGAGGGCCATCTGTCGTTCTGATTGGCCAATCCGGCCAAAACCACGACAATGTGAGAAAAGTATTACACACGCAGTGAGAAGATGCACTGCGAGGATGCCATGAATTGTACTTTTCTTCGCCCAGGTTATAGATTCAGTAAGGGATATTGCGCTTACTTGACAGTGGTAGGGGAAAAAGTAAATGTTTCATTTGCTCCAGTAAAGGTGGAGTGAAAGCTCTCTATGATGAAAAGACTCAAGTATGAGAGGACTACCACCCATCAGTTCAAAACCGCTCCACTTTTTCCAGTTTCTAAACAAAGGTCGGTAAGAGAGCAACCAACTGAATTGGACCATCATGACTCTGAAAACAGAGGAGATTCAGACGTGCTGGGATGAGAAGAATTAAAGCCAGAGCAGTGCACTGGGAACACAGACTGGTGCATCACCTGTGGGTGTGAAGTTTGGTGTGAAATCAGAGTGTCCCTCCGATGCCACAAAGCCAAAAGTACCCCCTGCATGCCTGGGGGACAGTGCAAGGGTGTAGCAGGGTGTCTGAAGGTGCAAAGCCCTCTGGAATAGCAGTGGAGGGCTGCTTAAAGTGCAGAGAGACAACCTTGGTGCAATCACAACCCTGCTGCTTTTTGGGCATGGCCACTGCTACCAGCTGTCTCACAAACTGACTGGGCAGCATCTCAGAGAGCACTAACTGGCACGGGCCAAACCAGTCAGGGAATGTGCTGGTATTTAAGCAGCATGGGCAATCAGAGAGCCAGCACTCGAGGATGCTGTGCACTATTCTGCAGCATATTTTCAGCCAGTGTAACCAAGCTACCACCATCCCTTGGCTGAGGGATCCCATCCCATCCCTGAAACATGGCCTGCCTGGGCGGGAAGAAGAATACTCAGTCGTCCCATTCTCCCCTTAACTCTTCACATTTGGGTTGTACTTGTCATCACAGAAAGCCACCTCTTCTGCTAAGGTTGTTTCCTCTCCTTCATGTCTGTTACTCTCTTTCCACGCTTACCTGCAGAGATCAAGGGTGCTACAGAAAATCAGACCAGATGCTACAGATCTATCAGACGTCAGTGATCCCCAGCTGATTGCAATACAGCCTTTTTAGTTCCTTGAGTCATTTTGCAGAGATTTAGGAAGAAGGGAGTTCCCTGCAGCACAGGATATTGTCATTGTGCAGCACAATCAGGTGCTGTGATGAGATGCTCTTTTCTCACCAAACAGGGTTCCCATGAATCTCTGAGAGGACACGGGGGCTCGCAGCCTTGTGCAAGACCAACGGGGTTGGCAGATCTGGGCTGGGATTTCTCTCAGGCAGGTATCCTGAGCTCTGTGAGTAAATGTCAGGGTTCAGATGACAAATGGATGTTGTTCATTACCTCAGCCAGGTGTCCTCCCCTGGCCTGTGGGGAAGGGTCTTCTCTCAGGCAGTGAAGAGGTCCGTGATTGACCCTCCCTGCTGGGGCAGGGGGGAGGAAAACTTGAACCAAGAGACACCCACAACCCACCCCGTTACACACCACACAACCATAACAAAAAGGGGGAGAGGGAAGGAAGTGTTTTGCTGCTCAGAGATCCGGTAGGCTTCTGAGCACCACAGGGGGCAGGCACGGTTGAAAGGAGAAATCTGTGAGCCTGAGCACCCTGGTTTCCATTAGTTTTTCTGATCTTTAACAGTATTTGATCATACAGAAAGCTATTTCACAGCTTCTCCGTGCCATTACTCTGGTGTGTGTAACCTGCGACCATCGGGAGTAATATAACCCACTTGCCCACGCAGCAGGATCACTCATGAAAGCAAAGTGAACTTGATTCTCGAGCGCTCAGTCCAGATGCTGTGGCTGACACCAGCTCTCGCTCCCCCTTACGATACAGGCTGCAACAGAGGACCTCTTTCTGCAAAGCAACATCAGCCTGTCAAGTAAAACCAATAAAAGCAAAGGAAAAAAATGCCTCTGGCTCTGTAGGGCTTTTATAGCATAGCTGTACTTCAGAGCTTGGAAAAAACACAATGCTGAGGAAAGCTCCAGGAGAGCAGAGGGAGCAGAACCTCGGAGTCACCTTCAGAGAGGTCTCAGCTCTCCCTCTCCCTCTCTCTTGACATTTTTGGTGACTTTAGCTAAGATAGGTCAAGCCACATGTTTCAGTGCCTTATCTGCAATTTATCAGCTGTTTCAGTGGGATAAGGATACAACAAGTATTAGTGTAAACTGCAATGCTATGCATGCTTTGAATCTGTGCCTAATGTATGAGAAATGCAACAGAACAATGGCACCAGAAATCATAATTTGTATCTTCTTATTTGTGCACTTAAGTGTTTTTGCATGACCAAGCAGTAGTAGAAATCAGAAGTTTTTTTCTCATACACCTCTTATGTGGCCATCAGGCTTCACAATGGTATCTAGCACTGAATGTGCTTCAGAAGCGTGTAACACGGCACTTACACAGACTACACTCTGGAGAGGTTACAAAATGTAAGTGCCATCGCACTGGGCCAAAGTCTTGTAGCTGCAATATCTCAGGATGATGAACTTTTGGCAAATCCAAGTCAGGATTCCCACTGAAGGGCTTGAGACAAACCCCAGAGGTGGACAGCCCCTGGAGAGGAGATGTGTTGCTTTCCAGGCTCTCCAGCTCTGGCGTAATGAGCCAGGTCAGCATTTCAGGCTTTTTGCTGTAGATGCAGAAGCCCCAGAGCCCAGGGAGGCAAGCTCTAAGTAGATTCCCAGGAGCCGATGGGTGACAGCAATAAACCCAACAAGGATGTCACCTACTCTGAGCAGCTGACAGCATGACTGAATTTCACTCATTTCAGAAGCACCTGGTTTCTGAAACATTAATTTCTCAGAATTTCTGATGTGCAGGACATTTTGAAACTGTCCTAGTACTGCCTAGATCCCACTACAACTGTTCTTCAGAAACATGATCTAAAAATCCCGATCTTCAATCAGACCAACCACCATACTCCTCGTCCAACAGTTTCCTACTAGAAACCCCAAAATGGCTCCTTCTAGCCAATGCAGCCTTCAAAACCCAGGCCCAACCGTGCTTCATGGACAGGTCTTTCAGGTATAAACAAAGTTTAGAGAACTACTTGTCCCCAAACATTTCCTCTTCTCCTTCTCCATCTCCTCTCTCATATACTTTGTTTCCTGAACTCCATCCCACAAATTTCACCTATGCTTGAGCTTGGCAAAATTTTGAAATATTATATGATTTAATGGGAAGTCATCATTTAATGGTCCAACAAGCAGATATGGTCCAAATCACAGATATTATGTGATCTTATTTAAGCAAAACACTATTCAAAATGATGCTTCTGTTTTACTACAGGTCTTTAAAAATCTTAATAATGGAACAGAGTATTTCATTTTAGCTGAAGGATGTTAGGACTTTGAACTTTTTTTGACCAAGTTCTTTGGTCACCCACACAGATTAAGTGATTACACTTAGCCACGTATCCATTTCAAAGGTCATATAAGCCCCTGCAAACGCAGATGGCCACACGCTTCATGCAGTTGACTACCATCCTACTCCACTGCACACTTTTGGTTATCATTGTCTGTTCATTTTCCTCCAGATTGTGCCCTTTGGGTTTGCTTTTTCTGACTAGCTGAATCTTTGTTCAGCCCAAAAATTTACAGAATGTCTATTTCACATGGATAAGAGTGAAAAAGTTCTGGTGTTCAATACATCGCACCAATAGAAAAAAAAAATATTCCCACTCTTCTTCTCCAAATACCTTTCTCTACTCTTTCTCACAGTCAGACAAACTTAAGACTCAAAGGAATCCTTCTGTCAATATCTCTATTGCAGGTAATCAGTACAAGAGGAGAATACTCAAAGGCACTAATACAATAAGAAAGCTACGCGCAAGCCCTGGGCCACAGAGACAGTGCACAGTATTTGCATTACCATTTCAAGAAGATTTTTCAAATCATAGACCTTGAAATCGACTATTTGCAAATGAAATTGTTTTTCACCGTCCTGGGAATAGGGGTCAAGAAAAAAGCTAATGATGGCCTTACAAATTACACACACAAAAAAAGCACCCCTCACATGCAAAGCTGCTCTCGAGAGATCATTTCATTAACAGCTGCACAATCTGAATTTTTTGGTCCTGATATCCAGACAGGAACCCAAACAGCCACTGTGAGTCGCATGGATGTCTCAGGCTTACGTTATCCTGAGTGAATCCCAGCTGCCCTGGGGGGCCATCTGGAGGGCTCCTCACTGAGCTACTCCGCATGTTGTCCCCAACATTTCCAATCCCATTTCACCGTGTTTCTCCTTCAAAGGCCAGGTGAACTGGGAGGCCGTTCAGTCTTACAGAGCTGTGGCTTCAGAAAGAGTAGGAAAGTAAGGAGAAAGGGGGTGCTGAGCACAAACTCCTGGTGTAATTCGCTGGGAAATATGCTCAGCTCTGGGGTCCTGGCCTGAAAGGGTCTTCACAACTGCTTTGTACAAGCTGTAATGCCAAAATGTGCCAAACCCGCTGCTCAGGCATGACACGGGTATTTGTGGGTCTGTGTTGGCAGCACAGCAAGACAAGCACCACGGTACACAGGAGCTACGCCTGGAACACCAAGGCCAGAGCTTCAGGAAGGCTTAAAACAGCTCTGCCATGAAAATGGATCACCAGACGCACCCTAAGAAAAGCTGTTCAGTAGAAGAGAAGCTTTCTCAATTTAAATCAAAACCCACTTGCCCACTGAAACAACTCTTACGCCCCTGCCGTGGCTTGGGCTGGGCTTGCTGCTTTACCACCAGCCTCACCCTGTATCACCTCTCCAGCAGCCCTACCGGCATCCTTTCCTTCAATCAGAGTTAGCTCTACTAGAGTTAGCTTGCTAACTCTAAAAAGAGTAAAAGAGAAGTTAAGCTATTGTAATGAGGGACTAGAAAAGAGTCATTTTATTGTGCCACAAGTGCTAATAGCCCTTTTTGTAGAAAAAGGTATATTGCTCTGTGGAGCAATAAGGTCTGTGGCATTCTAGTCATTATCAGAACTTGGCTCCTCAGCAAAACAGCAGTGATCCATACACACATTCTCCTCACTGGCACAAAAATTAGGCTAGGGAGCATTTTGTCCCCCTTTCTCACTCTTCAGTTCCCAGAAGCCAGACAAGCAAAGTATACAGACACCTGATTCCTCCTTCAAACAGCTTTACACCATTCACCTCGGCCAAGGCAGGCCTAAATTACCCCACTGAGAGGGAAGGTATCAAGCCTACAATTTTCCTATCACACAGCCTGGTTTGCTGACCTTCTCGGATTAGCTCTTCCATGGTTCATCCTAACAATGTGGGGAACAATTTAGCTAGGCAAAGGCTTCTCATTCACAGCCACCTGCCACCCACATGGTGGCAAATCCTGAGCTCGGCAGGTCAGGCTGAGAAGGAGGAACACAGTGGGGACCATCCTGGGACATACTACCTTGCCACCCCCTCTGTCTGTCCAGCCACCAGGTCTTCTGCTGCACACTCAGAGCAAGCGATGTTACAGACAAAAACACCACAACTGACACAACTGAGATATTCTTTCCTCCCCTACCTGCTGTCAGAAATGAGGAGAGGGTTTCATATTTGGGTGTTCAGTTTCTGCTGACCACCGCTTAAACTTATGTCAGAAGAAGTCACCATCCAACAGTTGACCAGACGCTGTTTATACTCATAATGTTAATGTATCAGTTTTGAAAATATACCTACGTTCAAGGACAAACCCTACTGAAGCATTTATAGCAACTCAATCAGGCACTACAAGGTCTCTCTTTTCAGCACCTGAAGTTCAGGAAAGTGTCTCCTAATTTCACACCAGCTTTCCAGAGGCAAGCCAGCTCCTGCCACTCTTGACTTGTCATTGCAGGTGGTGGCAGTAAATCACAGTAAGTATATAGAAAAGTAAGAGATGAAGGAGGAAAAGGCAGAAATGTGGTAGGAAGAGACAGCATGTTTTCACTCATGCAAACTGCATGGCTGTAAATCTTTCAGGTCGCTGAATTAAGAGGTGCCTGTTACCTTCTCCATGGGAGTTTACTCAGCACAGTCCTGCGGCCTTTGCTGGTGTGGATTATTTCCATGACTCCCCATCATTTCCTGATGAAGACAGGATCAGGACCACAGGCTGCACCTGTCAATGCTCAAGCTTCATTACTCAGAATAGGATCCAAACAGGCATCTCAATTAATCACACTCATGTATTAGTAAGTAATTCATTAATTCAATAAATTGCTCGAGGCCATAGCATAATCAGTCATGTCAGAGATTATAACAAAAATCACAAACCAAAGTGTTAAACATGGGCCCATCCTTGATGATTCATCATCTGTAGTAATCATTCATGGCAGAACAGGTATACTTTATATACTTCAAGACAGGTGGCATGGAAAATTAATCATCTTAATTGTGCAGATTTCCTCTATCAGATCTGCTGATTTAGCAATATAAGATCTAAGCTGCAGAAAATTCAGAAGTAGGCCACCTTAGAAAAAATAAACATTTTTGCGATCTGCTCACTGATAGCCAGTAAACACTTTGCTTGATAAATGGGGACTTACCCACACAGAAATGTGTAATTCCTCATCGCCTAACCCTCGGGGACAGGGCTGAGAAGGTGCTGTAGAGACCAAAGAGAAGCCACAGCCACAGCTGGGGCTGTGAGGGCAAAAACTCCTCCTGCAAACTCCAAGCAAATTCCTCCTGCAATGCCAACAGGCTGCCCAGCATATCACCATCATCCTAATTTCTATTGGCTGTTCCCAGGCAGGTCACTGTACCACAAAGGAAGGTCCAATCAATAGGTTTCACTCATTTGGCCCTATCCACCTAATAATGATTTTATGGCAAAGAACAAGCTCTACATCACAGAACACAAAGAACCGAGCTGGAAGGGACCTCAGCCCCTGATGTCCAACTTATCCACACTTATCATTAGCAGGTGTCCATCTAATTTCTTCTCACAAGTCTCCAGTAATATCATCACCAGGCAATGTATCCCACTCTTTCACTTTGTCTATGTTTAGAAATGTTATCTTACCATCTTCTTACAACCTGAGCTCATTACTTCTTGTCAAGTCTACCACATACTTGGAAAAGAGACTGCTCCCGTGCTCTGCAGTTGCCTCTGAAGTTTGCTGCCTTCTTCCCCATCCAGTTTCTTTCTGCACATCTATATCAAACTGTGATATTTCTGGGTGCATTTCCCTTACTACGCAGGAAAAAACTACAGACTCAGATAGAACAAGACTGCCCATAAATTAATACTTATGTCATTAAGTTGGTTAAGATAGGTAAAATTAAGTGAAATCTAAAAGGGAAAGAGAGAGAGAAAGAGAAAAATCTTGTTAAAAATTGTCCTAAATAGAACAGAAGAAAATAACTCATTCCTACTGACAGACCACTTCTATATTTTTTAAGCCCAGAAGAGAGACAGCAAGCTACAATGCAAGGCACAAAATAAGCTGATTTCTCCTCTTTCTGCAAATGAAGTTATAAGTTTTATAGCATAAAGAGCCAGAAGAAGTTACATTTGTAAGCAGAAATTGAAAGAGCTTGCTGAAAAATGCAAAATTCACCTGTTCACACAAATAAGGGGCCCATTTTCACCACAAAAATTTTTCCCATTCTTTGACTGGTTGCAGTTCACTGAATAGGCTTTTGGTATTGTTGCCCCAACTTGCAGATGGCATTTAGAGGTCATGTTATTTAGCTGCATAGATGTGTGTTACCATTTCTCTCTACTCAATTTTAAGAACACATGTGTCATCTACTAGGGACAATGCAAGACGTACAACTGAACATCTAGTCCATTGTAATGGGACTCGTTACACAGGCTACAGTCACAGCGTAAATTTGTCACTGTTGTTTGCATAATCTGTCTATAACTAAACGTGCAGTTCTTTATATATCCAAAGCCATTACATTTACAGATTAAATAATTACACCTGTGGTGAGCCAGGTCCCACATGGTTAGGATTAATGTTTAATTGGCTAGTTTGCAGCCATAACAACAGGCCTTGCTCTCGGAATTGTGCCTACACGCTCCACCTGGTCATACATCAATTCCAGACTTTTCTGGCCCTTCATTACAAGAGGTGCTTTATGCTGTCAGAAGCAGCACGAGATCACCAAAGTCCTAATCCTGGAAAGGGCTGGATATTCCCCGTCAGCTGCACAAAAACTCCAACTGCTGCTGAAAGCATTTAGCAACTGGGGAGAGTTAGCTCTCTGCAAGAGCGAGTCCTCCTCAAAAAAGGAAAATGTCGTAGGGATAATTACTTGCATGTGTTATGTTGTGGATGAGCCCAGTAGATATTAGACGTTTTCCTGCCCCTGCCTGCCGTATCACCATTTTCTTGAAACTGAGAGCCAGCACACTATGGCTAAGATTCATCACATGAAGCTGTGTAAGAGTCCAGTCTAAACTCAGCAGGTTTTGTCCCTGTGTAGTCAACTGAGATCGATGGATGCAGTTCAGAGTGCGATGCTTTTCTTCCTGAAACAGATGATGGAAATACATGAGATGGCTCCCCAAATCCCTGTTTTAGATTACACATCTAGCTTTGCAATGGTTTAGATTTAGCAATAAAAATTATCTGCAAAAAAAAATATATTTAAATTCTTTTCCAAGCAAAGACCTGGTTTTATTTGAAGTTTGACACTCAGTGCTTTGAGCAGGGGTTAAAGTAACTGAGCAGCACCGTGCACCACATAGGTTAGGGTGATTCTGAGCCCGTGAGATGCCACTGCTTGGACCATGGATATATCCAGATGGTCTTCTGGTTATGGTACACTGTTTCACTGATGACCAGGTAGACATGAGCTTCCTGACCTAGGAAAGAAGGTGCATTTCCGATTTTCTCTGCCAACACAACCATGACTCAGGGCTTTTTCTTCACACTTCAATGACTGAGCAATGCAGGCTTTCTCCTTTGGGGAACAAGTTCAGCTGACCTGTCACTGAGATGCAGTATGCCAGATTTCTGTCTATCTTCTGACTGGCCGATCAGGTAGGAAAGGGACCTAACTCTCTTCTCTTCCACCTGCAATGCATCCATGACTTGAATTGCCCTGACACCTACGCCAGCATTGTAGGGGCAAATTTACTGATAAACTGCTGCCTGCCTTTCACATCCTCTATCACTACTAAGTGCCAGGGCTGTCCCTATAGTAAAGATGGAGATCCTCTTGTATTCTCTGTTGTTCTTGCTGCTGCACAGCCCATGTCATCAGCCACAGCTGACTATCCAGACACATGGAACCCAGTAGGTTATAGGAATGTTTCAAACATTCATTCTGGAGTTGGGAGAGCAGAACTATCACTTTGTGGGATCATTCTGTTGATCAAAAAAGCTGTTGACTCTGTAGCCACAACACGCAACACGCAAACATCCCTCCTAAATCACTGCATTCCAGTTTCAAGCTAGAAATCCTCATCTTCACTCATGCACCGCCACAGAGGTTAGACTCATCAAGGACAGACCAAGAACAGGACTGATAAAAAACTGGCCTGGGTACAGTGCAAAAAGCACGTCTGGCCTTCCTTTTCCCAGCCCCAGTGTTTTCCACTGGTGTGGTTACTCAGTGACTGGGCAGCAGCTGTGGCTGCAGACTGCACTGCTGCAACCAGACCGATAAGCAGGGGGCCACTTGCATTTGCTGTCAAAGTTTTCTTTCTTCTTTTTCATAACACTGCTTCTTTAGCACTCTGTCCAGATGACATCTGTCTGACACCT
This sequence comes from Dromas ardeola, assembly GCA_013398915.1. Taxonomy (NCBI): domain Eukaryota; kingdom Metazoa; phylum Chordata; class Aves; order Charadriiformes; family Dromadidae; genus Dromas; species Dromas ardeola. The sequence goes on along the minus strand of VYZM01017340.1, from coordinate 265,724 downwards.
GTACATCGAAAAAGCACAGAATGAACTGCTTTTGCAAATTCCATTATCACCAAAACGGTGACAAATGACTCGGGACTTGCAGGAAATTCAACTGTCAGAAAAAGCCATCCGACGAAGCGGCTAATGACTTCTAATAGAAACCTGTGTTTTTAAGACTCAGAACTTATAATAAACAGTATTCAAGACAAATGTGTGCTAAATGGTCTCAGTATGATTATCTATAAGGAATTTTATTGACAATATTTAGAGCTATTAAGCATATTGAGGATGAAATGTTCCCACAAGTTATTCAAGAGCATCCATTTTTTAGTAGATATATGTATATTACAGCTGGAGAATCTAGTAATTCTAAATTCAACTGGGGAAAAACAGTTTGGAAGGAGCAGATAAGATGCAAACATCAATATTGCAATGTAGAGTTTGAAAAAAATTCAGAATTGTTTTCAGTGTCTTCAGAATGAGCCTCCCTGGATCTAAAACTATTTGATGTCAATAGGAAGGCTCCTCTAAGTAGTCTTTTGGAGGCTTAGAAACTCTTTACAGCCATCAGAATCAAAGGGAAAGTCTTGCCTTTGGACAGAAACAGCTCGGCAGAATACAAAAACCATGTAATAAAAATCAAAAGCAAGGTGGTCTTTTCTGAACAGCAGGAATTTCCTTTTAACTTGTGTAGCCTTGGATTGGTGAGGGGAGGTGGGGTCTGTGGCCAGCAACACAGTTTTGGGCTGGATATGGATAAGAAAAAGCAAGAAGCTTCAGGTACATAGAGCTGGGCCACAGGCTCCCTGGCTTTGTGGGTGTGTGTTTGTCTGCCTGTATGTGGTGTAAATACAGGTATTTTGTGGTAATTCTAAATAAATTTTTTAAAAACCCAAACAAACAGAGAAACGTTGAGTTGCATGAAAAGGTGAAAATTCTCACAAATGGTCCACTGAAACTAAACTAATTGGTTTTGCACAGCTTTAGGTAAAAGCTATAGCTGTGTTGCTCAAATACTGGGTTTACAAAATAGCAAATTTCTCAAAAATCCAGATAGTTTCCTCTCAAATAAACTGCTTCTAGGTAATTAAACAGACAGAATAAAAAAAAAACTTCCCTAGCATAATTAGAGTTGCTCAAACTAATGGTCCAAGGAATTCCCAAATACTCAGATGCCCTCTTAATTGCAGCTGAGCAGCTATAATGGTAAAAAGCAGTTCCAGCTAACCAAAGGCTGGAGGGTAGACAAGCTGGAAGATTCATTCTTGCCGGAAAACCTGCCAAGGCCAAGCACTGAGCGCATGACAGCTGCATTCAGCACCATTTCCCCATTCTGCAATAGAGTTGACAAATTAAATGACATTTAAATCAAGAAATCTTGCTTGAATATTGGTGCAAAAATATGCCACAATTTACTTCTGGAAAGGAATATCCTGCTAAGACTGAGGAAATGGCTATATCAAGGGAGAAAAAGCCCAAATATTTTAAAAGCAAAGGGCTGTCTTCTCTGTACATGTCCCTATTCTCATTAAATATGAAGCATAAAGACCAGTTCTTCCCGGAGTACAAACGCACTCCTGACTTTAAGTAGATGGCTTCAGCAGGACACCTTCTACATTAAGCATATGTTTAAGCACTTCAGTAAGCCCAAGGCTGATTTTTCAAACAATTTGATCACACAAGTAAACAGCAATAAAAGGGATTTGGGAAATAAATGTTCAAAGGAAGCCCTCATTAGTTTCTATATTTTGAGGCTAAAAACCAGGTTGACTCCCAACACAGGGTGTGAAAGAGGACTAGTTTTTCAAAAGGGTTTAGAAGCTAGCTCCTTATTGCAACACTTAAAGCATTACCACAGGCAGTTCCGAAAAGGTGGCCACATGGATGCCAAACTGGTTTGAAAATATGCCACATCCGTGCACACTTTTTCACCACTACTTTTAGGTGACCTGATATTCTTTCCATAATATTCACATGTTCTTATGTTTAAACTATATTGACGGATATGGTCTGTGACCATCTTTCAGCTGGTACATAAGTGCTAAAAATTGCACAGGTCAAGGTAGACAGGTAGGCTGGTAGTACTACTACTGTAGATTGGTACTCAGTAAATTTGTCATGAAACACCTATTTCAGCTTATCCTGAGGTTTTCATGCCCAGTGGCTTTGCAGGTGGGGTGGTGGAAAGGGGTGTAGTTTGGAGTGGAAGAAACAGCCTGACATACTGGATCAAGTCCAATGGAGGGCCACTGCAATGGCCAGGACGTCGCAGCACAGGACATTTGAGGGGAAGGTGGGAGAGCTGGGGCTGCTCAGCCTGGCAAGGGAAGGCTCAAAGGGGATGTCCTCATTGTCCACAGCTGGTGGTTCCACAGAAGACAGAGCCAGGCTTTTCTCAGGGGTGCACAGCAAAAGGACAAGAGGCAATGGGCACAAGTTACAGCAATTAGACATACGGAGAACTTTTCTCCATGAGAGTGGAACCAGTGCCCAAAAAGCTCATGGGATGTCCAGCCTTGGAGATATTCAAAACTCATCTGGACAAGGCCATGAGCAACCTAATCTTAACTTTAAATTTGGCCCTTTTTGAGGGGGGGGGTTGAGATCAGACAATCTCCAAAAGTCCCTTTCAGCCTACATAACTCTATGATTGCATGATTCTCTATACAAAGGATTTAAATGCACATAAATTTTTGGCAGACTTTGTCAAGGCATTTTCTAGTGACATTTACATATGGATGTTCTCATCTGCATATACAGAAATTCTTGGGTCTTAAGCAGTATGCAGGTTCTAAAATTTCCTTTTTCTGTTTTAACTGTGTTCTCTATCGTCAAAACGAGAAATACTGGCAGGCAAACACCATTTGCTTTTACTGATGCTGAGATACCTAATGGTATTTTCCCTTAGAATATTTTTTCCTCCAAAACCACTAATTCTGAATATATGTTCATACATGACTATATCTCTAAAATTATAGAAGAGAAAAATATAGGCAAGCATTACACTAGACAATTCAAGAAAGTAATTAAAAATAAATCTTTTTGCTTCCACAGCCGGATTATAATAAACCCGTAACTCAGTTTCATGTATCTTGACCTAAGGACACATCAACTTTTTCAGAACAGTGGTACTTTTCTAAGTATCACAGGCTCAATATATCTCATTTTTCTTTTTCTCTAAACACACATGAAGAAAACCCATTAAATGTTTTGGATTTAGCCAATACATTTGGATATCTTTTTCTGTTTCCTAAGAACTCTTTGTCCAAACTGAGAAGTATTTCTCAGTGGCTCAGACAGTAAACACTACAAAGAGAGAGGTTTTTGAAAGCCTAAGAAAGTAAGAATACAGCAGTCCTGTCTCTGCCTGATGGTCCAGCGATGCCAGGATCCTGCCTTTGACAGCAGCCAGAAGCAGGCATCTAAAGTGGAGTGCAACGGGGAGGTATATAAGCTACTTACCCTGAATACTCCTCCAGCCTCCGCCAATTTGTAGCTCAGGTACTTTCTGAGCTTGAGGTGCTCTCTGTGTAGTCAGTAACCTCCCTAGATTGCTGAGTGCTACTGACCAGCTTGGCCCATTATTCTTATGCATGAAGTCAGTACTGTTTATTTCTGATATGCACCGTTTTAGACTAAATTTTCTTTTTTTCCTATTTTACTACACAGTTCCTCAGCCATAAAATATCTTCCTGCAGTTCTGCACAATCAGCTTTCATCTTTACTACTCTGAAGATTTTAGTATCATCTGTACAAGTTTTTCAATAGTCGATATTCACCCAATTTTACAGAGAGAGGATTATTCATAAATGAATTCATAACTTCATAGGTTGAATTGTGCAGGTCTCAGCACAAAGCATTCTGGAGCTTTATTAGTAACCTCTCTTCCCTGGGAGAACTGACAATTTTTACCCTGTTACCTATCTTTTAAACAACTGCTTACCCATTCGAGGGCCTTTCCTCTTATCCTCAGCTGCCTAGTTTCCTAAAGGGACCATTTTATGGGAACTCAACAAAAGGAGGTGTTGATCTCTTCTCCCTGGTATCCAGTGACAGGATGTGTGGGAATGGCTCAAAGCTGCGTCAGGGGAGGTTCAGACTTGATATTAGGAAGCATTTCTTTACTGAGAGGGTGTTCAAACAGTGGAACAGGCTTCCTAGAGAGGTGGTCAATGCCCCTTGCCTGGCATTTGGACAATAACGTGATAACATGCTTTAACTTTTGGTCAGCCCTGAAGTAGTCCAGCAGTTGGACTAGATGATCCTTGTAGGTCCCTTCAAACTCAACTATCCTATTCGATATTCTATGCTATTCTAAACTTTGTCAAAAGGCTTGGAAATTTATGTGGATGGTATCAATGGTGTCTACTGCAGCTACATGAAAAGAAGACCAATAGGAGGCACACCTTCCCACTACAAAAAACATCGCGACTCTTCCTCCAAACATAATATTCATCCTTCTTTCCACAGATTCTACTCCATTATTGTTTCAACAGATCTGCTCGGTACAGATGTCCGTCTCTCATCAGATTTTCCCTAGTCCCCTTAAAAATCAGCATCCTCTTTACTTCCTTACAAACTGCAGAAAATAAGGAGTCCTGCAAGAGAAGCTTTACATCAGAGCTCATGGCTCAGCTGCTTTATCCCTGTATTCCTCCGGGATGCCAGGGTGAATACAATCTCATCCCAGTGACTCGCTGATGTTCATTTTGTCTCTTTGTTCTAAAATGATCACCGATACTGATCTAAATTCCACTTGCACTGAAGTCAGTGTAGGTTTTAATACTGATGCCCAAAAGACCAGAGTTAGATCAATATTTCTTTTCTGTACAGAATTTTGCATATTTTCCTTATTGTTCTAATCCATTTTGTCATTTACACGCTTTTGGTGACTCAAAAGTTCAAAGTTGAGCTAGGTCCAAAGCATATTATATTCTAAAGCTGCTTAAATGTCTCATTCCTATTTGTAAGGAGAACAATTATGAACATGATGTCTTTAGATGAGCTGCACCATTTCCATAGGCATAACTATTTTCTAAATTAAAGTATCCATCCAAGCAGACCTGTTGCTATACGCACACTCCATACGTAAACAGTGATGAAGTCCCAGCTGCATAGTTCTGCCCTTGTCTTAAGGCACCCAATTATCTGCAGTCCTACGTACATTTAGGATTGTTCAGTCAATGCAATATAATCGAATGCCCCAACATAGCAGAAACGCTGGTGTGGGTGAACACCAATGAATTACAGTTCACACAGTACTATCATCCTCTGTAAGTATTTCGCACAAAAGCACATGAAAGAAAAACAAATTTGAAAAAATAGAATGTTTCATCCATTGGTGCAATCTTCTTTCACAGATAGCACATTTCAGCTGGCTCGCAGTAACTTAGAGTGTCATGGCAACATGTTCATGGATTCACTTTCTTTAGCAAGAGCTAAAGACCGTGGAACAGTTACCGATAGATCAGTATAATCCCAATCTATATTTTTGCACAGCGGGAAAAAGTGGGTTCGCCATTTCAAAAAATGAAAAGTTTTTGTGCAGCAATATGAAAATTTAAGTAGATCCATTATATATCCCTATGGATTTAGGGAGGATGCACTTCCTTGCCTCTGGAATAATTCTTGGACTCAAAAAATGTCTCTCCCTCTAATCTGTCTTTCTGGCAACAAGACCAGCCCTTTATCGTTGCCCTAATGTTGTCAATTACTTTCAGTTAATGCCAAATCCTTCTCATTAATGTCAAGAAAACATAAGCTCCTCTTTTTTCCCGAATTCCCCTTACAGAGGCAGGTTTTGCCTGTAGCGGAATGTGTGCCTAAATGCAGTCTGTGGGAATTGCCATGTGAGGCTGTAATCACACCGGCTGCCCGATGCTCATGCTGCTTAAGACCTGAGTGGATGAAGAAAAGAAGTTTCATCACCGTTTGCCCTTCTTTTAGCTCAAGGTAGGGATTAGGAATTGTGAACTTTTTTTCCCATTGTAAACTAACAGGCATTATAATCCTATCAGTATTCGTATTTTTGCACTGGTGAGAGCCTTTGTTGAGCACTACCTTAGACAATACACCGAAGCCCAGCATCCAGCCAGTGCAGCACGTGTGCCTGTGCAGGGACCTGCTGGTGCCTCCCCCCGCAGCGGTCACAGCCCCCGCAGAGCCACCCTGGCCACCCATGGCTTCACCCAGACCCGCTCCCTGCAAACCCTTCCCACTGCTCATCAGCAAGCCTCACGCCGGATTTGTCAGACGCCTTTCTACACAAATCTGCGGCAGAGGAGTCCCCGATGTCAGGAGGGTGGGGACAGCACATTTATTGCTGTTGCAGGGCAAAGGGGAAACTCCGATTATTCAAGTTCGGTTTTCACCATTGGTCAGGAGGAGGGCAAAATAGGACTAAGAGAAATGGCTTTACAAAGCACTTAAGCTGCCCACCCACAGCATGTACTCAGCATGTGTATTCAGGTCAGCGTACTATTTCCTATGAGTCACGTTCAGCTGTGCCTTAGCTGCATATTTTAGTCAGAGTGATCTTAGCTGAAGCCTGTGCTGTGAGGAGGCTGGTGGTGTCCAAATTTGTTCTAGTATCCTGGAATTTGCTCCTTTGAGTGTTGTGACTCAGTATAATCCTACAGAATTAAACCGTTTCTGTGTACCATTCCCACTGAGCTAATAAAATAGTTAAAATCCCCATCCGTGGTACAGAATAGCAACACAATTGTTATATAATTAATAATACAATATCGAGGTGGGTGACACAGCTCAGATTCAGCTACACCAGCATTAACTAGCTGAGCATTTTGCTGAGGGAAAAAGCCAAGGCTTCTTTTCCTAATGCAGTTCTCTTGCCTGCTTCAAGTTCCTTATTATGCTTATCTCAGCCAGCAGCACAACTATCATTTTTGAATATTTACAAATGTAGGACAGCTGCCTGACTGGTGAAATAGTCACAGAGCCACTCACAGGAGAGACCACCCTGCCCACAGAGAGGTGACTGCTCACCCATGCTTGCCCTGACACCGCAAGGATCTCTCAGCCCCCAGTGGTTCACTGAGGGCCGTGGCTTGGGTGCCACCTGTGACCCCCTCAGCCTCCCTCAGCAGAGTAACTAACACCTATGTTCTTATATCTTAAAGAGGAACAGAGGCTCCGACTCCAAAACCACCCTGGGAAATCCCCATGTTGTCATCTCCCTCTCTAACCTAGCTTGTCCTGGTCCCATGAGCACTATAGGGCATGCTTTGCTGAAAATCAGCTGCTTACATGAGTTTTTTTGGCTCTTGCAGTACTCCCAGCGTTGCAGCAGCATGTTGCATTAACACTTACTTGTCATAGTTAAGAGACATCTTTTTGTCTTACAGTTCATGAGCACAGTCTGAAATGCATGTCAGGGTGATGGATGCCACGGCTCCAAGGAATCAGGAGGCTCCAAAGTTTCTTCCACAAGAAGCAGAGGAGGGGAAGAGCCAGGAACAGCAGAGCAGAGCAGAGGGGAAGACCAAGCAGTTTACAAGACGAGAGGTTTTGTTTTCCTTGTGACCAGAGTGCTTATGCCAGACACTGGGGGATTGAGTCCCTCAACCAGCCTTGACTGCATCCGCAGACCGGAGCAGCAGAACGACTCCCCACACCCAGCAACCACTTCACCAGAGGCAAAACGCTTTACTGACTTCGCATTAAATGGGTAGGCTCATCACTTGGGATTACAATTAACGTTGGAAGGAGATCCAAGAAGTTGTAAAAGTTTAAAGGGATGCCTGTCATGTAATATTCTCTTCAACTTAAATTATATCAAAAATCTGGAGCATATGCTTAATAAGTAAGAGCAGAATTAATCCCCTAGCTGTCAGCACAACTGCTCTGAAATGGTGACTTACATCTAATTACACTTCTTTTTAAAGTCTAGTTGCAATCAGTATGCTTCTGCCCTGGCTCACACTGAGAGGAATAGCGGCTGTGATGGGAGATCACATATACAGCACTACGGGGGTATTTACATCAACCAACTCAGCTACCTAAAACAGGAGGCTAGTCTCCTTGTATTGTCCATGGAGAGATGTAAGCTCCCTCAGAGGGTAAGTCAGAGTTCAGTTGGGCATGCTGGATTACCCACTGAAGGAGCCTGTCCTCAGCAGGGAGTCTGACTCCCTCACTTGTGTTAAAATAGTTAAAGCTGGATGGAGTCATTACCTCCAAACTCACAGAGCGTAGTGCAAAAGGATAGCACTCAACCCACACCCAACAGCCCTTTGTGCCTGAGAACGGGCATAGGGAAGTTTCTGTCTTTAACGCAACCCCATTCCCAATAGCATGGTTCAGATCTGTTTCTTTTTGATCCTCGCTCCCAGCATCCCAGCTGCCATCACTAACTGGCCAGGCCATACCACAGCAATGAAAGTTGGATAAGAGACTTCACGGGTTTGGTTTGGGTTTTTTCAGGGAACCTCTAATACCTCCTATGCTAGGACGAGCTACAAGAGAGCATAAGCTCATACCTTTGTAAAGTATTTTTGATAATGTTGTGTTTCCTAAGACATTATAAGACTGAAGCAATCTAACCATCTAAGAAAAGCCTTTCCGATTTTTCTTGCCTTTTTCTTCTAGGTGAAAGGAATTTATTTTTCTGGCTTCTTATGTATTTCCATACCGAGGCCTGTGGAATATAAGTGCATGACTTTTATTAGCTTTGTTTCCTCAACTGCAGGTCAGTAACAAAAGACCATATCCCTTCAAGCTATTTGCTTGAGTTAATATTGCAGTAAAGTATGAGAATTTTAACCCAGGAAACACTTCGTGCATCAAGCTAGCATAACATTATAGGCCTACGATTTCAGCCTACTTTGTACCAATCCTCAAAATGGAACTGATGAAAAAAAGGACAGTGTCAGACCAAAAAGCAATTATTAGCCACAATCACTCTTTGTATTAAGGTCTATCAACTCAGCTTTGTGTTCATTCCTAGCATTGTAAAACCACATCTCGTGCCTGACTTGGCCCACTGTGTTCCTCTGCACACTCAGATCACCCCAGTGAAATGCATTTTTTCCCAGTAAGGCCTGCTGAGCTCCACAGTAACTTCTCCTAGCGCATGAAGTGAAGGTGGTGGGGGCAGCCTCTCCCCCTGGGTCGCACCAGACTACATTAGATATAATGCCTACATGGGGGAGCCACTCAAGTGATTCATATAGAAAAATCTGTCTCATGATTTTTGTCAAATATGGTTCGTATTAAACCCCCTCTGGACACAGCTGATTGGTACTTTTAATAACGTATTCAGGTTTTCTCCCATCAATCATCAACCAAATTACTCTTTTTGTTTTTCCATTATTATTACAAGATCAGCTCCACCATGCAGCACTAATTAGGGAGGAGGATTGATTGAAAAGGCAGCATTTCATTGAACAATCAAGGTTCCCAGTTTTTGCCAGGTTAAGGCAGGCTTCTGCCATTATTTTTACATAACCTAGCCCTTAGAGATAGAAGCAACATCCTGCAGAGAACAGAAAAGACTTGCTTAGGAATACATCTATAAAACTGACAAGAATCAGCACCCAGAGACTGCTCCAACTCCTGTCCGCAGTCTTTAAAGTTTTCAGCTGAACTGTAGCGAAAATGAGTTTCTGCAGTGCTGGATCCTAACCAGAGAGAAGAGTGGGTACTGCGGGTTTTCAGTCAGGAATCTTCAACAAAAAGCAACAACAACAAAAAAACCTCCCTTGCTTCTATTTGATAAAAGAGCTTGTAGGAACCGTCTGTGTGAGGAGGGTAAGAAACGTGTTATTTTTGCTGGCATTGGGAGTGTAAACAAAAGCTTCCAGTGGGCACTTTTGCTAATAGGAACTGATTTCATGTTAGAAATGGTTTCTGTGCCACCCTGGGAATGCTAGCCGGGGAGGAGTCACCCACTGCAGCTGACCCCGCACCCAAGCCAAAGGTGCAAAAAGGATAAGATAAGGGGCTCAGACCAAGCAGGGATAGCCAGCACCTTCCCGCTCCCTCAAAAGGGAGAAAGATGAAGCTGAAAGCTGGACAGAAATCACACAGCAGCAATATCTTTGTAGCAGATTGAAGTAACCCTGTGTTATGGTTTCAGAAACCCATAATAATTTATTGTCATTTAGACAATCATTCAAACACCCGATGACCCCTCCCCACCCGGGAAGGGGAATTGGGGAATACAAGGAAACATGAGGATTGAAATATAAATAGATTTAATAGGATAAAACTAAACAATTAACAATAATACTAAAGAATCAGTATTGATCCTGATACTAATATAAAATACACAAGAATTATACTCAGTGATTTCTATCAGCAGGAAGCTGTGCACTCCCAGCCGTGGACAGCAAATGTTGGACACTGCGAGTGCTACGGCTTCGGGAGGAAGGGAAGGGCTCAGGGGTCCAGCACCAGGGCAAGAAGTTCTCTGTACCGCTGCCACCAAGGGAGAGAGAAAACTCCTCAGCAAACTTTCTAATTTACATTGAATGTGACGTTCATGGTATGAAATAATCCTGTTGGCCAGCCTGGGTCAAGTGCACGGGTCTCACTCCTCCTCATCCCTGCACCTGGCAAGGCTCGAAAACATCAAGACCTTGAATCCCACATAGCCTAGCTGGATATGAAGTAAATATTTTCACAAATTCAGACACTAGAGCCTTCTAAAAGTGCAGTTTTCCCAAGCATTAGAAGAGGAATTAGTTCTGTTTTGCTCAAACCAGGACACCCTGGAGAAGACATGCCCACTCCTTGGCAGGTGCCATTCTGCTTTTACAATAGGGGTTAGAAATGGGCCCATGATACAAAATATTGGTATCAATTTGGCCTGCCCAGTGGGTCAGGACCTAGATGTACCACTAGCTTGAGAAGATGAAGTTAAACAAAATAAATTCCTGGGCAGGATTTGTGTTCTCTTCAAGGCAACCAGACTTGGAGCTGGCTGGGAAGAGGGCTGAGGCGTGAAGGAGTGATTTCCCCATGAAATGGCTCCCACCAAACATAGAAGTGGCCAGAGGAGCTGCACCAGCTACAGGAGCATCCAGCATCCTCTTCTGAAGTGGAGGTAGACTGAAGGAGCAAGAAAAAATAGATCTTTCTGGGAAATAAGGTGAGTTCAAAAGGACATCTTGCATTATTTCGTGACCAGAGAGTTGAAGGGGTAGCCACCTTAGACCCATAACTCCCGTCAACTGCTCTCAGTCCTAACAGCACTCTGAAAAAACACTAACAGGTCTCCTCCCTTGAGTCAGTGGTCTTCACAGAGAAAGGGAAAAGCCTGGATACTTCTAGTAGCTTTATTCCAGGGTTTAGCCCAAGCATGATTGCACTGCGGTTTATTGTTTGTTCAACAGCACAGCAGGAAATTCTCTCTCTCTCTCAGACAGAAAGCAGGTAGCTGGGATCAAGGAGAGGACCAGAGATATTCTAAATACATGGGAAAAGGGGAAACAGAAGGACCAGCAAGTTTTGGCTGAACCTAGCAGTTAAAAGGCGCAGGTATGCTGTCCTCTGTGTGTGTCCACTGCTAAAAACAACGTAAGCCTGATTTCCAATAGGGTTTGCATAACACTACCACAGTACTTGACTATTAATAGAAGCAATTTGTATCTGGATTGATGGGAAAATACCACAGCACAGATGATTTCATTGATCTTGAGAAACAGTGTGAAAATTAATTTCATCAGGGTCAAGGAAGAGCAGCTTTTCAAGCCTCTCCTCATTTCTCCACTTCCTAAAAGCAGGTCCTCTCCATTGACCCTACCTCCTGTAGGAGTCATCTTCCCATCTCAAATCAAACCAAACCACACTTGGCTCTTGCTGCTCATGCCACAAGAGGAGAGCAGAGGGATGGAGACACAAGGATCCCAGTGTTCACACGTCCCTTAGGATGAGCTCTGAGTCTGCCTGTAGATGGTGAGGAGGACAGGAAAGCTTCATTCACTTTTCCACCTTTGGAAGAATTTAAGAACCTGCTGAGACCACAATTTGCCATCAGTTGACATCGCTCCCACAGATTTCAATGTGCTGTGGTTCAGGCCTCCGGTGATTTACAGATTCTGTGCCATTTCTCTCTAAACCTCAACATGTTTCCCTCGAGGCAGGTGGAGCTCCCCAGGGCTGTTTCTTTCTCTCTTTCTCAAGGAATCCCAGCACATTAACTCCACCTCTCTGCAAGGCTCCTGAAGAAAGTTCTTTTGTATAAAACATTGGCCCCGATAACTGCAAATGAAAGACAAATTCACCAGATAAATGAGCTGGATATTATTTTATTGTAATTTAAACAATCATTTTTGAAGTGTGTAAGACTATATAGAACCTGTAATCAGAGCCAAGAGATGTCACTGAATAATACATGACATGCTATAAATTAAGGAAAGAATGATTATATGTAATAAAAAGAATAAGAAATTTCTTCTTGCAGGAAGGATAGGAACCACATTATTACTGAGCAGAGAGCGATAAAAATCACCACCTTATGAATAAAGCAATGGAAAAAGGAAATGCCAGAGAGAGTGGAAACGACCAAGGAAAGCTTGGCTAGGACTTGGTAAGCAAAGCCAGGGGCTTATAACTCTTCCACACAGAGCAGTGCAGTGATGCTCACAAATAATTTATTCAACAACCAATGTATAAACTATTGATGAATGATTTTGTTTTTTCAAAGGGTTTTTGCTTACTAAATTTCTTGGCTGATAAAAAAACTGACATAATGATGAGCCCAGCCCTGAATAGAAAGCGGAGTGTTAGCCAGCAAGAGAGCAGCCTCCCCTGCGCCGGTGTTATTGACCCTGTGTAAGGGAACCTGGAACAGTGTGCAAGCCACTGATTGAGAGGACGGTGACTCATCAGGCCTGACACTGTGCTCCCGGACACCATTGATCTACCAGTAAAGTTATCTCATTCTGAGTCTGGTAGTATAAGTAAAAGTGCATTCGTTCCATGGAAATTCAGGCCTCCGCTATCTCCTATATTGAATGGCCGTATAATAAAAGAAATTGCCTGTGTTCAACCACTCAAGATATGATCACTCAAGATACGATAATCAGTCACCCAGGTATGATAATACCAGGCACCCTAAGAAGGTAGATCCGGCAGCCCAGTAGCAACATCACTCAGAAGCTTCTAACTTGTAAGGACAGTCAAATCAGTGCCTGTCCCTGATAAGCTTGCACCCCTAAAGAAAGCATGAGAGACTTTAATTTGTACCTCCTAAACCAGACTTAGCGATGGTTGAACAGAAGTTCACATAGAGGTGAACCACTTTTTACCCAGCTTAGAGGAAAAAGATGAAAAACATAAAGATATGCCGTACTGAGGACAGAGCAGCAACATAACTGTGGCTCCTGTCCCCTGGCCTGAGCCTCCTTTGCCTTGCAGAATGAAAAAACAGGTGGTGCCCATAATCAAGCCAGAAATGCTGCCACGAAGGTGAAGGGCAGGGTCAGATTTGGCCGCACAGAGGGGTGCTTTCCGCAAACTTGAGTGACTACTCAGAGCACAAGGCGGTGAAGAATCGGACATTCATCTCCTGGGCTTGAAAACATTCACTTGAAATCAGGCAAAATTAAGCCCCTGCTAAAGACGAATAAACCACGGTGTTTCCAGAACAGATGTAAAGATAAAGATGTGCCTTCAGCTTAAGAATGAGCAAACTGTAAAAATCACTCTCGCATCTATTTAATTATCGTCTTATATCTATGCACTGTTATGACCCTCCTATCCCATAATATGCCAGCCCTTCCCAAGTATTTCAGCGTAGGTACAACACTCTTTCAATTGCTTGGTTTCTTTGCAGCCGACAGGAGAAAGGAAACTTATTAGTTTGCAGCTCAGGATGGGAGTAGGAGGCAAAAGGGCTGCAGTGCTCAGTGAAGAAAAGCAAAGTCAGCAGCCTGAGCCTGGCATGGAGCTGGGCTCCCGGCTATTCTCCCTGGGTGGAGAAGCAAGTTCTCCAAATCCTAGGATATACATTACAATAAGCAAAATAAGGGATTTTCTTCTTTTTTTTTCAGTGCTGTGCCTTCAGAAGAGGGAGAAATGCCCTGTTAATCAGGAAAGAAATGATGTTACCACAGTTATTTAGCATGCACGATTGATTTCGAAATGAAAAAATACTCAGTCTTAATATCATGTCTTCAGTCATTTTATGTACAAAACCTACATCTCTGGACCTTTCTTCATTATAAAATATTAGTTCTTTCAAATTCTATGGCTGCCTTCCCTGATGGCTGCATATCTGTTTTTCCTTCCTCATTATCTGTTTACAAGGTAACGTGTCCAACAGGCTATCTGCAGAGTGCTCCACTCTTTTCTTCCCCCACTAATGCTGGGGTGCTCTTCCAGTAAACAGAAAAATGGGCATTTACACCTTCATACACTCGTCGTGTCTCTGATTTCTGCTGTGTTTCCCCGTGGCACCTGTAAGTTTGGGGTTAGTTTTCCGGCTGCTCTCATCTCCTCTGGTGTAAACCTTGAAGCAACCACTGCAAAACCGTCACGGTTTGCGCTGGTGTCAGGAGAGTAAACGATAGTCTCCAGTGGATGAAACTTCAGAAAGAGTTTATAGTTTATTATTTTTTAGAGAGTTGTCTAGACAGGAATTTTTCTCACAAAAAGTAATCATCTTCATTAAGAAATCCGATTCTATGAAGGCGATTTCCTACATCCAAGAAGGAATTTTTGGCAAGAAAGCTTTTCTGCCTGCTTCAAGTGCGGACTTGCCATCTTAAACCTTACAGTCATAGAAATACATGAGCTCAGACAAGTCTCTTGCAAATTCTGCTTCCTTCTGAGGTGACTGAAACTTTCATTGAAAAGATAAGAAGAAAACATGGAAATTGTCTTCTCTGACTAGCTTTATTTATAGATCTTTTTTTTTAAAATCTTCCTGCTTTTTCATGGTTGGCTTGCAGGTTAAAAACGTTCAGAATACCTTGCTGAGTAATGCATATTAATCCAAATATTAATTTATTTAAGCTTGTTCGAAAGACTCATACCATGCCTAAAGAGACCCATTAACCACTTCTTGAAATCTTTCATCTTTATAAGTATCCATGATCTTGCTAACCTCTCCTGGTTTTCTCCATCTCTACTTGCTAAATATTTTGTATCAGATTTTGTTGCTAAAACCTAGCAAATCAAAGAAGTTACAAACCAAGTTTAATAGGTGAATTATCCTTCTAAATCCTATTCTGCACTTACCTGGGTCTCTTTCAGCAGAGATTTCAAAATATTTTATAAGAGCGTATTGAGTGATTGATAAATTAATCCTAATAAAACCCCAGGAGGTAGTACAGTTAGATAAACAGAAACACAGAAAGGTTAATTGTCCAAGGTTACACAGCAAGTGATTTGCAAAACCAGGGCAAGCACCTAAGGAGTCCTAACTATGGTTCCTGCAATTTGCTCTGGGAAATATGTCAAGCCTGATTTGCAATTGTCTTCATCTTTGTGTAATTATTTACTGCAGTGTAAGACAAGTGTAAAACAGGAGTAAAATTGGTGCCAAATCAAAATAGCACAGGTATGAAAGGATGAACAAGGGAGAAGGCAACGCAGAATCCCTATATTTCTTGTCCATCATGACCAACCGGTCTCTGGTTCGTTAACTCTCTTGTTGACCTACCAACTTAAATGATAAATTTAACAGTGCTCTGTTGACAAAAGGGTTGGCTAGTTATCATTTTGCTGATGGACGACTCTGCAGCAAATGAAATCATTATAGGTGTACTCTGGGTGTCATACTGCTTTTTGCTTCTGGTTTTTCAGCAATGACATGGAGGTAGAATCAAAATTCAGATTTTTTTAGTGTGTTGTATCATACCAGGTGGCTAAAATATGAATCTTAAATTTAACAGAATTCTCTTAAATATAGGAGTATATCACAGTATATATAGCATATATATAGTATATCATAGCATATCACATACATATGGATCTGAACTCTCACATCTTGTTGTATAAGCCTAACTTCACAGTTGTATCATGCCAGACAACATTAAATCCAACTTAATTTGAACAAATTATAGAAAAAGTAAGGCACCATATTAAATACTTCTACTGAAATACAAAGTTACTAATTTAGCAAAATGCTTCTCACAACATTATCCTTCCCTGTTATCGGATAGCTAACATTTTAGAGCACGCTTAATCTCAGTAGCAACTAACAAATATGTTAAAGTAAGGGAGGGGTTAAGAAACAGTCACTACAGTCACTGTATTTTGGATTCAGCCTACATAGAATTGGTCTAGAAACTTTATATTGGAAAGATTTTTCAGTGGATAGTGCATATCCCACATAACGAAATACTGGCGGGGAGAAGGATATCTGATGTTACTTTTTGTTTTCACTAACCATAAAAACCTTTAAAAGTATCTTGGTTTACGCAGTCCCATTCAGATGTAAATATTTTATTTTAACACAAAATGCTTATGTTCCAAAGCAGTTCAGCTGGATTTCATTGTAACAGCATGTTTCCCTGCTGTGAGCTACAGGCCCATGCCCCACCTTCGATTGGGCCACTTTCCCTGAGCAGACTCCCCTGTTGCAAAATCGCCTTTTCCCACTACCTGCAAGACCCACATTTGGCTCCGACTGGGGCAAAATAATGGCAGTAGCATTTTCAATAGCCTACAAAATTTAGAAAAAATGTACTTCAGAAACATTTTATCTGCCCATTTCGTTGTTTCCCTATCAGAATTTTTTTTTTTTTAATTTTGAGAATTCAACAGTTTTTTCTTGGCTGGATAAAAGTCAATGTTAGAAAAAAAAAAAACTCCAATTTTCATCCAGCTCTAACCTTACATCTCCCAAACATTAAATCAAAAAAAGAAAGAAAAATTATTCCTTTTTTTAAAAAGGAGCCAGCAAGCAAAACAAAGAAGGCTTTTTTTAAAAAAAAATTACAAAACCAGAAAAGATATTGCAAGTCACTTTTAAATTAACAGCAACACTAGCTCATTCTGCAGAACATGGTATTAAGAATATCTATTTTAAAACAGAAATGGTAAGATACCAGGCTAAGTGTTCGTACGACGACCCTTTGACTAAAGTGCTTTTCATGGTACTGTCCATCCAAAGACCTCACAGCAATTTTCCAGTACTGACGCGCTGACTCCCATGACAATGACAAATACACTGTTGTTTTGTTTAGCAGTTATGGAAGCTGAGTCACAGAAAATAAATTCTCTCACAGGAGGCCTTGCAAGAAGCCAAAGTTTTCTAAGTGTTGGTTCTGCAACTCAACAAGCAGGTGATTTCCTCCACCCTGCGGGTGCCAAGTTCAAGGTCCCCAGCTGTACCCTTAGCAATGTGGGTCCCACACGTCACCTCCTCGCCACCTCTGTCACATGGATTTTTCCTGCAGCCCCCACCTTCACTGCTTTGTCAACACCTCCAACTTAAATATCCCTATTTTTTCTCAAAAAGTATGCTCGGCCACAATGCTGGAAAGGTCTGGAAGGAGGATTGTATGTGCTCTACTTGAAAATCACCTTCAGCTGCAGACCTACCCCAGGACATCTGCCTGATTGCGTCCCTAAGCCTGGTGCCTCTTCCCAAGCCCCTGCATTTTGCTCCATACG
The DNA here is from genome assembly GCA_013398915.1 of Dromas ardeola. Classification (NCBI taxonomy): domain Eukaryota; kingdom Metazoa; phylum Chordata; class Aves; order Charadriiformes; family Dromadidae; genus Dromas; species Dromas ardeola. The sequence continues at coordinate 248,159 of VYZM01017340.1, read as the reverse complement.
CTTCTTTATATTCAGTTCACTCCCAAAGCATCTCCCTCACCTCACTCCAATTCCCACACAAGTTGTCTGGAGAGGGGGCGGGAGGGTAAAGACAGGGAGGAGGAAAGGCTGCAATTAAATGGACCCTGAGATACATTCATGCTACAGTGAGAAATGGTGTTATCCTTGCTTTCCCCCACCTCCCTTTCTCTCGTCCCTCGCTCCTATTTGCCTGCTTATGATTTTTATTTCACTCACAAAGATTAGATAATATTTTCTCCAGGCAAGGAGAGGGACCATATTTGGCAGGCATGAGTGCAGGCACCACCACCTCCCCAGCCCCAGGCCATGACTGCCCTCTCCAGGCAGGGGCTGCGCCTTTGCTTCAGGTGCCTTCTGTGCTTGAGAACACATGAAAAAGTGCAAAATAAATAGGAAGCAAGCCCTTCAGCTTGGCCAAGACAGGACTGCTATGACAGAAGCTTGAAAACCTCAAAGGCTGTTTTCAATGTTTAACCTTTTAAACAGGCATCAGCAATGCACCACAATTAGTTTTTAATCTATCACTGCCTAAATCCGTGTATCTTTGTCCCAGGCATTATATTTGCTGTAGAAAATGTCTTATGATCACCTGCTACTACAGCATTACACAACTGAAATACGTTCCAGGATGCACCCATCTAACATCATAAAATACCAACGTGTCAAGCAATTTTCATCTTGCCATCAACAGCGCGTGTACACAAGCTAGGGAGTACATACACCTCGTCTGAGGCGACACCGGTTTGCATAAATCACAATTAGGCAACAATCACAGTGAATAATAACCAGAGTTCGCAGTACGGCACATTAATCTTAGGGAAGATGAGAGTGGCCAGGGTAAGAAAAAGACACTAAGGTCACAAAACCTTTGCTTGTGCTGGCAGCAAAGGCTGGCAGAGGAGGAATACAATGAACTCAAAAGGTACAAGTGACTAAACTTACAGTTGGTTCTTGTAAGCAACGTATGGCCAGCGAAACCCCATCAGAGACGTGTTTAGAGCATGCAGGAAAATGGGGAGCTGGAGCGCCTCACATTAGGTGAATCTTTCTGGGCCAGTCCATGTTTTTCACAAAGGCAGCTCGAAGTGTTGGAAACAAGCTGTGGAAGGCCAGGTCTTCACACTAGAAAAAAAAAAATGCCAGCAAAACAACGTCTCTTCCCTCCTTCTTGAAAAAAAAAGACTTAAAAACAAAGCAAAAACTACGGTTCCTCCTCGAGGCTTCCTAGCAGGGCGGTGGGAGCTCCTCTTCTCCTGCTCAGTTTAGCAAAAACATGCAGGGAAGGGAGGTGATAATCCCCTGGCGACATTTCACTTAACACATCTCTGGTAGGCAATAATTCCTGTGTGCCACAGGAACCAGCGTAATGGAAGCAGGCTCTGTCTCAGAGAAGTGTGTTAATGTATTTGCCAGGCCATTATTATGAGCTCAGCCCAAGTTTCAACGAAAGCAATGTAAAGCTCTGATAAGGCCTTTGCGACACAAGGCACTTTTACTTCCAAGCTGGGGTTGTTTGGCAACCTAAAGACTGAGAGACTCCATGTAAAAGCAAACCCGGGCCTGGCCCAGGGACCAGATATGCAGAAGGATTTCCACACACTGCGGGTAGCTGAGCCATCTCCTCCATCCCCTCCATTCAAGGTGGGGACAACAGCTGCAGCCTGAGTAAATTAAGCCAACGTAAGCACGTACACACAAACCCAAAAGTAATAAATGCAGACAGTGGAGCTTTTCTAAATGAGGGCCCAATGATGAGTTTCAGTTGCTAATTCACAATGGAAGGCTGGGAGCATAAAAACTGGGGAACGGTCCCCCATCACCTCCTTTCTTGGGCAACTTATTCCCTTCCCAGACATCCCTCGGAAGTTTGGATACTCATTCACCTTGTAGGGCACAGGCTCTCTCGAGCGTCTGTGTAGAGCTAACACAAAGTTTTCTTACAAGCTGGTTTGTCTTCACAGTCGATAACAGCAGTGCTTACTGCAGCCCACATGCTAACATATTCTTACACATTTTTAAGGGCTGCTGTGGACTAAGACGTGTTTCATGAAGAGACAAAGAAAAGAAGAAAGAGCAGGAAAATTGGGCTAACCAGGTTTGAAAGTGTTAGAATATCAATAGGAAACTATATCTGTAAATGATGGCCTTTGCTATTTTTAGCTATCATTACAAAAACAACAGTAATGATGGATAACACCTTTGTATCTCGACTCCTTACTGGCAGCTGCATCCCTTGTCCTTGTGGCTTTACCACTGCCGCATGAGGAGAAGATTCTCCCAAGGAGACAAGGAAAGCAGAGCAGCTCTGCATGGGACTGTGCCTGGTGATTTAGCTGCAGAGCTGCCACTCATTTTGCCGTGTTGCTGTATAGAAGCTAATTAGCCCCACTGAGAGTCAAGCTTTATTAGCCCAAGTGCATGTTTGTTAACCTTGTCTTACCATCCGGGGACACCGCTTGGCCAGCAGGACCAAGGGTCTTTGCACCAGGCGCCTGCACATAGACACGCCGCGTGTTCTGGGTCTGTCCCCGATGCAGCGTGCTGCCCCAGTTTCCTCAGGGCAGTGGCCAGCTGGGGGAAGAGGGGACATGGTTCACTCTGCTCCCCATTTACTTCCCACTACTGCCGGCACGGGAGAGGGCATGCACCAGCTCAGCAGAAACAACGTTCTGCCCTATAGCTGCTGCTCACCGTCAGAGTAATCAAATACACTTCTATCACAGTGGTGGAGCTGCTTCAAGTTTGGGACTAAGCATAGGCTTACAGCCAGTAAACACTGTCACTGTGCATTTTGCACCCCCGCTCCTGTTACTCCAACTGCAGTTTAGACCCAAAGTGCCAACGTTACTTAGCACAAGCTGGACTTTAGGATACCTGGTGAGGTACCTTGCCTGGAGCCTGCTTCTCAAAAATGGATGCAGGAGACTACATGCCCATGGCAAAGCACCAAAGGTGCTCACGCTTCCCGAATGGCTCAGGGGCTGCAATAAACCTGTTCTGGAGCAAACGTGGAGGTGACAGGACAGTGTGTATGTGCGTGGAGATTAGGTTGGATGATGGGCATAGGCTCGCACTTAGCCTGCAAAGGGGGAAAAGAAAATAATACCCATATTCTGAAGAGAAGAAACTGAGGAAGACAATTTGGTCAGGACCACACAGAAACACTGGGCCAGAGCAGGGAATCAGGGCTGTATTGAGTCCTTGCTTTGCTCTTGTATTACAAGGCCAGCCTTCCTGCTCTACACAGTGTTTTGGTTATTACCAAGAATATGGAATAATGCTGTGCATCATCTTTAACAGAAACAGTGTTAGGCCACATTCAGATAACCCAGGGCATTGGGAATGAGTTCCTTAAGCCTTTGGGTTGCACCCCATGAGCTTATTTCATCTGCTGAGGATTTCTGGAGCCTGTTGCCCTTCTGTACTGAAACAGATCAGGACCTGGCCACACAATCCTCTCCGCGGCACCTTAAGCCTACAGGTCTGCTCGTGGTCTGCCCTCTCCAGCCATCCCCATGTTCCAGTGAGCACATCTCTGCGGTGTCTTCTCATAGGCACACGCTGTCTCTATGGCAATGAGAGAGAGGAAGCGCCTGAGAAAGATGCTGCAGAAAGGGCTGTGTCTGGCACCAGGAGGAGACGGCAGAATGTGCAGAAGCCCAGAGGGAAATGTTCCCCGCAGGCTGAAGAAAAGTGATGTGGCCACAGGATGACATAAGTGACCCAGAGGCGGATAGCAATATGTGTCTGTTTTCTTCAAGTCAGGCTTTTCTTCCAACTAATGTTTTCATTACTTTTTATTTATAATGGATTAAATTTTAACTATGCGGTACTATAAAAAGTGCTTACTGCACATCACCCCGCTCAATCTTCGTCAGGCTCCTCTGAAGTAGGAAATGCAACCTTTCCAGCTTTCTAGTGCAGAATTGCACAGCACGTTATGTACTTTGTTGTAGCGCAGGAAGGGGTGTTACGAAATAACAAGTACTGCATAAGAGTACTTTCAGGTGCTGTCTGTATTTGTGTCAGGCTTTTCCCATTCTGGAAGAACTGCAGTTAAAAAGCATCGCATTAGCATAAAAAACATATTTAACTAAAAACATACCTACTTTGCTGTTTTATGGCGGATGATTCAGAACAGGAAAGGAAAGAAAGAAAAACCTTCTAATTCACTCTTCCCTATTTATTGTTTGTTTCCTTTTTAACACTTTGGACAAGAACAATGAAATGGCCTTGTCAGGCTCAGCCTCTGTTTATGGCTGCTTTTCAGTTCTCAGGTCCTGGTGCCATCTTGCCTCATATGCAGGAACAAGGGAAGTATGCTTAAAAATTTACGTGTTTTAATTTTGTGGGGATTTCACGTGTCACTAGAGAAAGTGCAATAAAAGTCTCCAGCCTTCTGCTTCTCCTATAGACTGAACTACTGTTCATGATCAAGAAAATATGACAGGGATTATTAGTCATATTGTTACAATTCATATTCACAAATTAATTTTAATCCTGCATGTACCTATAAGCTTTCAAAAAACTACCAAGAACGCAAAGGCCACTTTTATATTTAAATTCCTAAACAGAAGCTATCTACAAAAGCCACTGCAGTTCACCTCTATAATTTCAAGGGGAAAATTAAGGAACAGCACAAATTTTTACTTACACCAAATAAAGTAAGAAGCAATGCAGCATGTATTTGCAAGCTTATTCACCTACACTCTATTCCTACTGCATGCTCTTTCCACAGCTAGTTATTCTCTACAAGTGGGGAGGAGTGAGGGGGAAAGTGGAAAGGATGAAATACTGGGACAAGAAAGAAGTATATAATCCTGAAGTCACTGGAGAAATCAATATATAGGTAATATATTCAAGTTCCATATGTGTGTATAAACAAAAGATCAGGACTTAGATATAAATCTGCATATGGCATATGGAACTTTTTTCGGAATGACTCCCTGAGAACATATACTGCTGCCCTACTGCTGTGGTTTTCAAAACCCACATCTTTTCTAAAAGGGAAAATGTCTGCACCTAGCAGATTCTAACTTTGTGTGGGTGTGTAACTAACTTGGTTACCAAAGAAACTAGTCCATGTTCTACACCACATAAAAATAATATTACTATTAGAATAAATAATTTGAAGGAGAGGAAAGGAGGGAAGAAAAAAAAAACATGACTGCACTGCAGATTTGTAACAACCAATTAATGGCCAGAGAGAGAAATGCCATAGCCTCTGTCACAAAATTTTCGGCCTCCCTACACCGACCAAACAAGCCTTTGCTCTCGATGCAAATATTTCAAAACCAAGCCTACACTGCTGTGTTCACGCACCACTGCACTGCCTACCTGACGTGTTTTCTGCATAAGTGAAGGAAAGTTGCAGACATCTTGTACTGTTGCCAAGACACTCTGACACTTGCTCAGAGACACCCGTCTGCTGCTGCTGCTGCTGCTGCTCAGAAATGCTTTGACTTCCTACACTTTAGTGCCGTACCAGGGCTGTCCCTAGCTGCTAACACCTTCGGTCTTGCTTTTCCATGGCATTGGATTTGCTTTTCTTCTCTGCAGCAGTATCCGGATTGTGAAAAAAATAAATAGAATAGACAGGCCATTTCTTTTTGGGTAGAAATATTGTATTGCTTCACCTTTCATATGCTGGCTGGGTAACACTCACATAGAATCATAGAATCATCTAGGTTGGAAGGGACCGTTAACATCATCGAGTACAACCATTAACGTAACACTGACAAAACCATCACTAAACCATGCTCCTCAGCACCACATCTACACTTCTTTTAAATACCTCCAGGGGTAGTGACTCAGACACTTCCCTGGGCAGCCTGTTCCAATGTTTGATAACCCCTTTCTGTGAAGAAATTTTTCCTAATATCCAACCTAAACCTTAATGCAGCCTCACACCAGCAACACCAGCTGCTTTTTCAGCTGAGGAGCGGAAGCGTCCAGCTCAGGGATTGTGCCCAGGTGGCCAAGAAAGCCAATGGCATTCCGGCTTGTATTAGAAATAGTGTGACCAGCAGAAGTAAAGAGGTGATTGTCCCCCTGTACTCAGCACTGGTGGGGCCACACCTTGAGTTTTGTGTCCAGTTTTGGGCACCCCAATACAAGGGATACTGAGGTGCTGGAGCGAGTGCAGAGGAGGGCAACGAAGCTGGTGAAGGGCCTGGAGAACAAATCTTATGAAGAGCGATTGAGGGAGCTGGGACTGTTTAGTTTGAGGAAGAGGAGGCTGAGGGGAG